>JBCNJP010000015.1:20262910-20526959 GCA_039602395.1 Deinandra increscens subsp. villosa | reverse complement strand
TTGTAACATTGCCATTCGCATCCTTCTTCGGTTTGAAGATCCACTTTAATCCAATTGCCTTGTATCCGACTGGCTCTTGTTCCTTTCAGTGGACTAGTCATCATGGCATCTGTTATTATTGATTGCTTTTCTGTATATTGATAGCTCATCACCAGTTAGGAATAATTCACTGACTTCATCTTCCATGAGTTCAGTCTCTTCGAATAAGTCTCACAAAGATCGAAAACTTTAAGGTGGGGGTGTGATCATAACCTGAACTGTTTACCATTCCTTCAATGTTTGAAGATTGTTGGTTATTTACCGTAGAACATGCCGTGCTTCTCTGTTCCTCTTGAAAACCCGGATAGGTTAATAATGATGGTTGTATAAGGTGGCGAACCCAGAAAAAATGTTTATGGGAGTCGGAAATTTTAAGAGTACTTGTATTATCTATCTCTAAATGTTAATTTTTTCGGACCTATTCATACCGAATCAAGTCGGGTTACATAATAAAGAAATAAAATTCCTATTGTTTCTTCTTTCTTCCATGCTTTGTGGCGGAATCAAAAACGCACTAATCACTAGAGCCCCAGTGGGTTGTAAATGATTATTTTGATATCTTAGGGCGGGCGATATGAGCATCGGCTAGTTGGGCACCGCCGCCACGACATGTGGCTACACTACCGTTGCAGCTACTTCTTGCATCTTCTAGTAGTCGGGAGTGGGTGAAAGGAAATCGTGGGTTTGAGGATTGGGTGAGAGCAAAGGGGAAAATTTTTACATGTGGGGCAGCCTATTATGTGGGACCATTGAGTAAAAATTTATTTAGAAAAAATTAACTCTACTATATTTTTTTCACACTTCAGCTTGTCTATTATATTTTTATACCTTTATGCTATATTTTTTTTTATTTTTCTTACGTAACACAATCCTATTAGCTATTAGTATTACCTTCTACCTTCACATCCTCCGTAAATAAATAGAAAAAATAAACAAAATAAATTAACTATACGAGCAAAAGACCCGCGCGTTGCTGCGGGCTGAAACTTTTTACGAACATGTGCATACACATAGTCATAGAATTTGTTCTTTACAGATAGCAAGTCACATAAAGTTAAGTTGTTTTCAACATTCCAAAAGAAAGTTACTTCACTACTACATCACAAAAGAAAATCATGATTTCTTGTTATTACTTCTGCTTGAAAGTCCATCATACGACATGATATATGAATAGAGCTTTGAGCTCAAAGTCATACTTCATACGTGTTTTCTTACCAACCTACACTGATTGTGATTACATTGTCTCTCATCTCTTTCTCAGTCATGTATCCATATTCAGAACTGCATATCCTGTTTATCATTTTGAGGCTGCGCTGTAACAGGTTAAGAAAGTATGAGGGATTAGTTAAATATTACTCACATTATTACAGATATTAAATTAGTTTGATTAAATACTCTTTGTATCCATAATACTAACAGAAATCTCTTACCTCTTGATTGAGTCATCATATCCTTCAATAGCAAGTTCTAGATCAATTGTGGTTGCTGATGTAGATTCAAGTTGGTTCTTTTCTGTTGTTCAAAAAATAAAAAAAGGAGTGTAAATTAAAAATATTTTATTGTAAATTAAAAATATGTTAAAACTTTAATAGAATATGAATGGCATTTTCGGGGATCAATGAAAAGATGGTATAAATTCTAGAGGTAATTAAGCAAATAGCTGCTATTGATCAGGAACTTAAAACTAAGAAATACCCCCACTCAAATAATACACCAAGCAAATAGCACCATTACATATTCAACAGAAATTGAAAGTAGTTCAATTCAGTGCACATAACTAAGAGTTAGTTTGTCCATGTTTTCAACTGTCACTTGAAAACCATATAATCCAGATTTAATCCAGCAACAAAAAGGCAATTCTAAAGTATCTTGAATTTCCAGTTCTATATATATATATATATATATATGTAACTCATCAACAACACATACCTTTTCAATAAAAATCATCACATCTTAAAAGTTTAAGCAATCGGAAGTCAGGCAAATAGAACTTCCCTTTACCTGCAAGAAGTGTTCATACTTCATATCAATCATCAATTCATCATCAAACATCTCATCAACTCGAATAATTTAAATCGCAATTTATTACCTTTACATCCCGACTCGTAACCAAGAACAAAGAATTTTACTCTTTTGATCTCTAGAATTATTAGAGCCTGACTGCTCGGTTGAATTGTGGTGTTCAAACGGCCGTGATGATCTTGATGATAATGGAGCAAAGGATCCCTTGCTGCTGTAGTTCTTCTAGCAAATCCACATCTGTTAACGTTATCAAAAACATTGTGAATCGATAAAATTAAAATGTTCGTTGACGATTTTCGTCCTTAAACCCTAGATTTGGATCTGAAACATGAAATTGAACGCAAATGATCTAACCATTATCAACAGTTTATTCCCTTGCTATGGAAAAGTATTCTGAAACCTGCAATTTACAACACATAATACAATTTGTAAATACACATAGGAGTGAAGACATGCAATAGAGAGACATAAAAGCAATCATTGTAAAAAAATGTAACAACTATGAGGAATTGTAACATACAAAGACAATGGAAGAATTCCTCAACATAAGTACCTGAAGAAAAAAAAAACAATAATCAATTTGGTAAAAGAAACCAAAGGCTTATCTCACTTCCCTTGCTCCATACCTGCAAATTTAAAAGACCCATCTCATCTTTCATTTAACTTGATTCCTGCACATCTGCTAACAAAAAAAGACACTTAAAAACTTACCTAAACAACCCACGCTCATGACATCTTGAGAAGTGACCATACCTCTTAAAAAGCCCATCAAATTTGGCTCCAAGAACTAATCAATACGGTGTTCCATACACCACCTTCATCATCAAAAGAAAACATAAAACCATCCATCCATACTCTCTTGCGGTATTGAATTCACAGTCCCTACCCTTGTTTTGAATCACAAAACTCATGGCCATCTAACCTCTAAAACTCAAAGGAAACCCACATCAGAAGATGTAATTGAAATTATAGAGCGCGCTAAAGGGAAGAAATATTCATCAGAACACTAAATAGGCAACAAAAAACCATTCAAACATGTAATCGCCTGGATTTCAGCTAGAGTGGCCGTGACCGGAAAATTGTTGGGGTCTCGGTTGAACCGACCATCACCGGAAAACGACAGTTTTTTAGAGAGGATGCCGAATGTCGAGAAAGAATAGCATCTTAAACCTTTCAATGGTGAATCACTTACCAGAATCGATTAGATGAGCGGCGCCGCCTCAACGCACGACTGAAGCCGGCCAATGACAACCGTCACCGGAGGAACAAAACTGTAACTTCCGATCTAACTCGCAAAGGTGCGGATAGACATCCGTGGTGTGATTGAGGGAGGTCGGTGCAAATTCTCAAATAATAGTAACCCTCTTTAGAACCCTAGCTCTTCTACGTGCGTACACGCCTCAACTAACTAATGGCGGCGTCAACCACCACCGACACCGCCACCGGCAACCAAAATCGACGTCACCGTCATTAATTATTATGCTTATGTGTACCTCTCTTATCGTGCGCACCCCCTCTTTCCGGTGAACAAACGCCGACCAACGAACCAAAAACAGTGAATAATTGTTGCTCAGATTCGATTGCACCGGTAAGTTCCGTCTGAGATTTGAAGAGTTTCATAGAGAGAGAAAGATACATCGAAAATGAGATAAGTTGTGTTTAATAGTGATTTAATAAGAATGATATGAAAAGGGTTAAATTGCGTGGCAGTTTAATATGAAGAGTCATTTACGACCGCCCAAAGGAACGAATCAAAAGACACCATTTGGGCTACAGGTGTCATAAAGCATGATAAGTGGTAAACAGGTGGCAAGCATAAGCTGTTTTGAAAAATTGAAAAAAGAAGGCAGAGGGCAAGATTAGAACATGAGACCTATAACCTGAAACGCTAACACACTACCATTCGGCCAGGTCTGAATATTGAACAACCATTGCAACAAATAATATATAACACCGCTAAACATCTGATTAACTAAAAAAAAAATATACATCCACGTGGCCTCCACAGATTAATGCCACGTGGAGGGAATAGTGAGGGATTAGTGTACACGTCAGCCTTTCAAATTGATATATAAGGTAATAATAAACAAATTAACTAAATATATTATATTAAAATTATTTTAACAGAAATTAGATTAAAATTTTACTTTGAGTTTTTATTGCTATTACTTTACATATTTTATACCTAAAAGAAGAAAAAGAGAAGTTTTCCCCAAACGACAAAAAAATATAATAATAATAATAATATAATAATAACTATTAAGTTTTAGATTGTAAAGTTTGAGATGATAGATGACAGGTGCCAGAGAGAAAGCAGGTACATTTTACATTGAAAAATGGGTTTCATAGTTAATATAAAAATATGTAAAAGTATCCATCGTCTTCTTCATGTATCATCTTCACCATTTCAGTCTCTCTGTAAATCCTTTTGGCCCTTTAAGCTTTGGATAAGTTGAAACTTTTTTCTGGTAAATACTCTTCTTTTATATTATGGGGGTCGGTCATAAGATTTCTTGGGGGTCGGTTGAGATCAAATCGTATATAGCACTAAAAATAAAAAATTCATGGGTGACGGCCGAACCCCATCGGGAGAGCTTAGATCCGCCACTGGTTGTATATTATGACTAAACAACATCATAGGGTTACCTTCTCCACTGTCGTCACTTTCTTGAGACCGAGAGGTGCCTGCTGGATTTGCTATTTGCATTTTGACCCTACCCAATTGTGAGATGGGCTACTTCCTTTTGCCATGCTGTGATCACTTAGTTTCACAAGCTGTGTTTCTGTTTTCTTCACAGGAGCAACACACCCAATCACTTTTAGGGGGTGTTTGATAACCTCTTACACGGTCTGGTAAGAGCTGACCACTGACCCAGTAAGTGGTCCGCTCGTTTGATATCTATGAGCTATAAACTGACCGAGTCAGCCCTCCCCTGACCGAGTCCCTCTTTTTTACATCACTGACCGAATCATTTGTTCATCCCTTAACCCTAAAATGCACAGAGCGGACTCCTGAGCTCCCCCTTTTTCATCGATCGAACATCTGCTCCTCCTCCGCCGATCGTCTACTCCTCCCCCGCCGTTGTCGTGACCCCGTCCTCCACCTGCAACGGTTTCTTCCTCCTCGGCCGCTCACAGCCTCCTCCGTCTCTCTTCTCGATTGCTTCAATTTAAGGTTAGTTTTCTGTCATAAAATTGAGTTTTCATAAAATTGATCATAGTTCCTGCATAATTTGGTGGGCTATTCCTATTCTGAGCAAGATTCCAGACTTGTTTTACTTGCTTGTTAATTGTTCTAAGCAATTACTTGTTTTACTTGTTTAATTTATGTCCAAAAAAATCTGGGTTTATAATTCTCAGCATCAAATGTCCATTGATTCTTTTCGATTTCTGATTTCATAGTGTATAATCACACCGATTTAAAAAAAAAAACGTATGAATAGATAAAAAAAACAATTATAAAGTTAAATGGGTGCTTTATGTATAAGCCAGAGTCTAGTTAAAATTATAAAGTCAAGCATGATGCTTTTGACGACGGCAAGCTCATCGCCACCTCTTCCGGCGATAACACCGCCCGTACCTGGTCCTCCTCCTCTCCAAGAATTCACCGGCCACGAACAAGGAGTCTCAGACGTCGCATTCTCCTCCGACGCTCGCTTCCGGCACAATCAGGTTATCGCCGTCAATTTTAACCGTGACGGGACGTTTAATTGTGTGGTGGTTACGATGAATTGTGCAAGATTTGGGATGCGTCTACAGGGCATTGTATGTAGACTTTGATTGACGATGAGAATTCCCCTGTTAGTTTTTTCAAGTTCTCCCCCAATGGAAAATTCATTCTCGTTGGGAAGATGGATAGTACACTGATGAGTTAGTTACTTCCTTAGGGCATTGGGTATACCCCATGCCATGTTAAAGTTTAACACCGCCACGTAGGCGCCACGTCATCTTTAACACCACTTAACATATGAGGGGGATACTCCATGCCATGTTAAACTATTTTTAATTAATTTTTTTTCTTTTTATTTTCGAATTATTTTAATGACTACAAATTAGTTTTTTTTATTATCTTAAAAAATATAAAAAGAAAATAAAAAATTAATTAAATAATTATTTAAAATAAAAAAAACACTAGAAATACATTTCTTAAAAAAGATAATACCTACAAATACTTGAGAAAAAAAATAAAACATACAAATACCTGATAAAATAATCAATGTGATCGCTCGTAGATATCCTCGATCAAGTCCGCCTTCAATTGGTTATGGATGTCTCGATTTCTTATTTCTTGACGAATTGCCCATTTGCTATCCTCGTCGATTGCTTCATACGCCGTATCCAACCCCTCCTCGTGAAATTGACAAATTGCGGCACCCTGGTCCTCGAGAATCATGTTGTGTAAAATTATACAACCACGCATCACGTTAGCGATTTTGTCTCGATGCCACATACGAGCGGGGTGAGCTATGATATGCCATTTACCCTTCAAATCGCCAAATGTATGCTCTATGTCTTTACGAGCCGCACTGAGAGCTTTCGTGTAAACCCTTACGCCTTTCTTCGATGGGAGCCGTAAACCCTTTCACAATCGTAGAGTATTCGGGATAAATCTCGTCTCCTAAATAATATCCCCGCTTGTACGTGTTGCCACGTATCTCAAACGATGAATCGGGCTCACGTCCCTCGATGATATCATCCCAAATGGGTGATTGATCCAACACATTGATATCGTTGTTCGACCCAGCGACACCAAAATATTGATGCCAAATCCACATATCGTACGAAGCAACGACTTAGAGCATTATGGTTGGATGCCCATGATCACCTCGCATAAACTGACCCCGCTAAGCGTTGGGACAATTCTTCCACTCTCAATGTGTGCAGTCGATGCTACCGAGCATCCCACGAAAACCCCATTTCTGCTCGTGAAACTCGTACAGCTGTCTAATATCGCTAGTAGTGGGTCGGCGTAAATATTTTCTTCCATACAAGCTGTAAAGACCTAATTTTAAAACTACGTATGAGAATAAAACAAACATGGTATTTAAATTAAATAACTAAACAAATGTTGTATGATAAGTATTACCTTTACAAAACTTTTGAATGCACGTCCTAATTGTCCGATCGGACATCCTCAGATACTCGTCGAAGGAATCACCCGTAACACCGTAAGCCATAACTCGAATTGCGGTCGTGCACTTTTGCAATGGAGTGGAACCGATCCTTCCTCTCGCGTCGCTTCTTTGAGGGAACCATGGATTCTCTCGTTCTAAATTGTTCACAATTCTTAAAAATAGTGAACATCGCATACGAAAACGTTGTTCGAACGCTTGTATAGGGTAAACGCATGGATCGTTGAAATAGTCTCTAAGAAGCCTCGTTTGCCCCATTTCACGGTTTCGATTTAGATGAGCTCTTCGGGTAAGCGTTTGTTACGCTCGTCTATTTAGCCGACGGTACTGATAATTCACCATCATCTGGAAAAACATATCCGCGGCTTCGTCGGACGACGAGTCGGATGAATCGTTAGACGAGAGGAAATCCATAGTATTTTTTTTTTGAGATGAGAGTTGAGAGGGTTTGGTTTTTATAAAAAAGGTATGGGTGTGAAAAATTGAGTATAGTTTGATTTAAATAGTTTTAGAAAAAAAAGAAGTTTTTTTTTATTTAATGACCCAACGGTCATTTTTTGGACCGTTCAACGGTAACAAAATCAAGTTCACGGGCGCCAAACTTTTGGCGGAAGAGCTCGGCGCCGGTCTTCAACGCGCGGGGGGGGGGGACGGTGTTGACGCTGTTAAAGGGCAATATGACGCCCCATATCGCCAGTATACCGAATGGCCTTATCTTCACTCATGTGTCAAATTGGTTCAAGTAATTATATGTGAGATACTTATAAAACAAAACCCCTTTTGAGACTTCTTATTTAATCAATTTGGGATATTGTTTACCACCTCAAGGCTAGTCACGTGGGGAGAGTAAGATTCATAAAGAAACGATGTGATCATCCTCGATTCGATTGAGCCCTAGTTCTTTTTTTTTCTTTTTTTTTGCGTGTTAAGGAAGAAAGAAGGACCTATTGTTTAAATGGGATTTTTATTTTAATGTTTCAATTAAAAGATTTTGTATAATTACTAAACTGCCCCTAAGTTAACGGTGTTTTTAACCCCGTTAGTGATAAATGACCTTCTATGAAATATGTTTAGAACATAAAGGATATCAGATGCAACAAATTTATTTATTTACTTAAAGGACCCAATTCGAAATCTAGATAAAACATATAGGACTTTCTATGTAATTTACTCTTAAAAATTTGTCTTATTCACTTAACATCTCAATTTCTTCACAGTATAGTTTTATATCGTAATCTCTTCCTTTTAATTATAACTAGAGATCAACCGCGCGTTGTTGCGGTTAATAGATCATACAAGGGCCATAAAAATATGTTAACATAATATTGTCCGTATTTTAGTTAACATTAATGGACAGTGTTGTCTAGATCGCGGTTTGTCTTTCTTGTTGGAGAATGATATGATCAATATGGTTGTTAAAGTTGATTGGTATAATGGTCGCATGATGGGTACTAACCATTTTGGATTGAAATGATATTGTGGTAGAAGTTGCACATGAAGGTCAACATTGTATTTGAAGTAAAGTTGACCCCTCTTTTGATTGAGTATTGACAATGTGTTAGAATTAGATATGTAGTTATTATATGTTGGTAATATTTTTATGGGATATAACAGATGTATATGCATATCAGTTGGTAGTGCATTTGAATTGTTAGTACACATCATACTAATAACTGCAACTTTTTTGGTAAATATTTATAAGTCTAATTTGAAAAGAAATTCCACTTAATGTTTAAGTCATAGTATTTATTTTATAAGATTTATGCTGGAATTTGACTGTTTGACCAAAAAGTCAAAAAAAAAAAACTTAATTAAGAAAGTAAAATTAGAGCCAAGAGGTTTCATAACAGAGAAAAGATAATAAGTGTAGTTGTTTAAAACTCATTTTATTGACATGTCTTAAACTTAAAATAAAAAGAAACTAAACTTTAAAATTTTATCATTTAAGATATCCATTCGCAAAGAACTTGTGTTATATGTACTCTAATTTCATTAGTAGTTATTCAAAGATGTTATAAGTTGATGTATTAAAGCAGAAGTCCATTTGTGTTATTTAATTTACATAACCTAAAAAAAATGCAGCTGATTGAAACATTAACCTGTGGACATCTATTTTACACATTACATTGACTTTTATAGGCAATATTTTGAAAAAAAAGTCAACAAAAAAGAAATATTTGTCAGCTTCTGCAATTTCAAATCAAGCAATTGTCATTCTATTTAATGGTGCAAAATACAGTTTTACCTCAGAGATTGCAGCACCAAATATTAGAATCCATGGTATGAGTCCATTGAAATGTTTTAATCATATCGGGTTGGAGGCCAAAAAAATGTTGGCTGACATACTGACAGTATAGGTCAAAATAGAAATTTAAGCTATACTTGAAAATCTGCACTGCTGAATCTTCCCAAAAAATCACAGAATTTTTTCTAAATTTTCAATTCACCTAGTTGCTAAAAGTTTGAACATTGGAGCATCCCTAAAGGTGTTACCTAAATTCTAACTTCTAACAGTTTCTACTGACATACTGACATGATACAACACATCAAAAAATTCAAATGCAAAAGTAATGCAGTAACATTAAAAGTTTTAGAATAACCATACAAACATAGTTAGGTTTTATAACAACAGAACGTGTTTAGGTTTGTAGGTATAGGATTAAGAGCTTATTTTACATAGCACGTTTAGGAAGTTATACTACAGGCGGGGACGTGAAGCATATGAAGCTGTTGATGAACAAAATTTATGACCTGGGCTGCAGATTTATGACATGTATCAGACAACACGTTGTCGTGTATTAGCGGTTGATCCAGAGGTATCTGCAAGAGTTATTAACAGTTAAGATTAGAGCTACTCTAGGGTAAGGAATAAAGGTAAGATACAATACGATTAAACATTGTAGTTTGTTAAATAAGCCTTACCTCAAAATTTAAAATCGCAAATACCACATATTAGATGAAAGTTAATATATTGAGAAGAAAAAATAATTGAGAAGTTAAGATAAAATCAACAAACAACCTTTAAGAACAAATCCACATAGCAGTTATAAAACCATAAAGAAATCCGTTCTCATAAAACATGATATATATGAGTGTATGGATTGAAACTTGTTCATAAGTACTTTAAGTGTAAAGTATTCATATATCTTCCTACTCTAATAAATAAATAATTACAATTGTTGACACATGTCAACACTAGATTAATTCTCATAAAAGTTTTCCCTCCTAAATCTACTCCCTAATAAATTCTTTTCTATTGGAAATTATATTATATTCTATAATTATGATATATTTGTAATAATTTATATTTATGGAATTATGACAATAATATAGTAATTTACATCTTTTTTTATTTATAAATAAATTTTAAACTATTATTATTTTTATTTTAAAAAAATATTTAGAAACTTATATTATACCAATAAAAACTTAGGTAGTGTGTTTTCAAATATAAGTGAGCAAATCATATTTAATATTTTAATTAATGAATACCTAATACTATTTTATAAATTCAATCAGCGTTACGTTATGGGTAATACTATTTATATAAAATTCATAAGCGATAATAATCACGTTCATAATATCTAATATTAAATAGTTTTTTCCTAGCATATCAAATGAGCATGTTCATCAAATTTGGAAATTTAGACATCGCGACTGATCCAATTGTAAGTTTTCTAATGTATATCAACATAACATTTTTTATTGATAAAATTAAAATCTTTTGATTATAATTTAGATATCATACTCAATAATTTGAAATGTGCTCATTATAATTTTGATAAAACTTTATATTCATCTAACTTTCTAAACAGACTTAGAGTCTCAAGTTTGTCAATTCATAATTCATGTTAGTCGCTATTGAAGGTTTCATTGTTTTTTTAAACATGATCATGTTTATCTTGCATTTTCTAAATATACAAGTAGAGACATGTCTTAAATATATTTTTTTGATAAAGAGAGTAAAGTCACCATTATCATATTATGAATTATAACTTTAGTTTTTTATCTAATGTAATGTAATACTTTATTCTAATAATAAGAAGAGTATGCAAGAATTATCAATTATATATATTTTTAATGATTCAACTCGTATAACATACGGGTTCTATCCTAGTTTTGACTAATATTTGAGTAAGTATAGGTTCTATGTACATAATGACATTTAAAAGTTCCTCTTCACCTATAGTGTGTCGGTGATAAATGTATTTTATAAGATACAAAGGAACTTGTATAAATGAAGCATTCAACCAATAACCTAAAGCACCTTGTTTGTAAAGAAAGACCTCATTTACCCACAAAGAACAGATACACGTAAACTTTAATAGCTGAACGATTTACATAATAATGGATAACATACAAGTGGCTAAATGAACAAAATTGCCTCTGTTCCATCTAATATCTAACACTAATGTGATCCGTTATGCTTATAAGTCACTAATCATTAATCAAGAACTAGCCAATATATTTTTTTTCAATCACCAACAAAATAGCAGTGAACAACACGAAAGGGAAATACACATGACATCAAGTCGTCATGCTGGGAAGGCGGGTAACAAGTTGCGCCGCCAGCACTTTTTGAATAGCAAAACCTAGACGTATAAACACATAGTTCTTCATTCTAGAGGTTGCACTATTCCCGTGTATGACCCTTTGGATCCGCTTCAGCGTGGCCACCGCCTCCGAGTCAAGATGACTGAAAGTATCAAAGGCGAAATGAACAAACACATGTTGGTTGTCAATACATGCCTTCTCGTGCTTGTTCACTTTCCTAGCAGCCGCTCTGGAAGCCGCTTGTCCGGCCTTGAAGGTACTGGCCCTCAGCCCCACAAGGGGAGAAACCCGGTAAGATTGACACAAGCATGCTTCCCAACGAGAACGTCCGCTGGCCGGAGAATAGAGCGGCAATCCGCGGGATCAGACACAAAGTTAACGGGAGCTTCTTTCTTGGCCGAGATCCCAGCCCGTATGAAGATGTCGAAAAGGACGTCCCGAACCGTGTCATGTCTGTATTTAAACCCGGGGAGCTCTTTACAGTGAACAGCATGCTCACTGAACGAATCCAAGCAAATGGGAAAATCCACTACTTTGTGGCCAGAAGCATGCCATCAATAACAATGGAACTAAATATCTTATCATTATCTATGGTGGCTAATTCGACACTTAAATATGATATCGACCTAAATAAAATTTATCAAACCTATAAGTTGAACCATAAGTGGGATGTCCATAAATCATATCTATACAGGACCGTGAAGATTAACCAAGCAGGTAGAGGCAACCAAAATAAGAGCTACACAGTATGAACAGAACATGAAAAGATATGTGAATATGTGAAACAGAGAAATTATAAGGAAAATATTACGACATACATAACCAATTTTAATGATAGGATTAACTATGACACATCAATTAAAGTGTGCTACAAATTAGGTAATAGAAGAGTGATGGGGTACGGTGATTAATGAATTTAAACCTAGGCAGATAATAACACAAAAATAACTACAATCGGAGGGGAAATTCAATCTACAAGCAACGTTATGATATTCAGTACACAATCAGAAGGTTTAAATTTTGGAAATTAAAAGACGACGCTAACCTTTTGCAGATGTAGAATGTGGTTGTCGATCGGAGAAACAAAGAACACGTCGTAGAAGAAAGCCTCGTCTGCCTACACGTGTTGTCGGCCCAAAAAAAGGGGGCGGTTCACTGAAATGTGAAGGTTTTGTAAAACAGTTTTGAAGCCTACGAAACTCGAACCAGGCACGAGCAGGTTAAATATAATGACCTCAACCATCTGAACTGCAGGGGCGCATGTGATTTGGTACGAAACATTAAGTATATATGAAGAATGTGGCTTTTTATTATTATTTTAATTAAAAGTATAAGAACGAGGTGTCAACCGCGCGTTGCAGCGGTTCGGGGGTTGAATCAAAGTTAGTGGGTTGAGAGAATGCAAGAACAAAATCAATACACATGTTAACAAAAATGAAGCATTCATTAACTATTGAAAAATGAATTAAAAGGAACTCATTGATAAACAACAAACGTAAGGAAACAAAGAAGAAGAAAAATTAACCTATAGCAAAGCAGTAGATCATCTGTAAAAGCTAGCAAGGGTACATGGAGTGGAAGAAAATCATGTAAAGGAAAAAGGAAGAGACGGGTAAAGAAATAGGAGAGATGTTTAGGTTCAACCCAACACTTACCAAAAAATCACCGCCTACAAACCATAGGTTTTTAAGATCCACATACAAACTGATCGAGGATTATACAAGCCAAATGTTTTTAAGGTCAACTGCGTTACTAACGAAGTATTTATTTTACAAACCAAAATTTATCCGTGTGTGTTGTAGGGATTATTGTCAAAGATTGGCAAGTCTTTGAGGATTTTGCTGTGGAAGGCTGTTGAGTGTTGATGTTTAGATCTTGTAGGTTAATGATTTCCATTTCCTCTTTGCTGGAAATATAAAAATTATAGAAGAAATTAATATATGTAAATTTGTTTAATAAAACAAATCAGTAACAAATTTTTCCTTAAATATTTCTTTCTCCTCTATTCATTTGGGCTGCAAAATATCTAAGAATATTTTTAAAGGCTCCTATGTCAAATCTGTGTCAGAATGATATGTAGTAATAAAGATTCTATAATTATTTTTAAAGCAGCTAAACACCTGAAGATTAGAGACGAATTTTAGTTAAAGATATAGTAAAATTAATGATAAACAAATAAAATGAAGAAGCTGTACTCAAACGAAAATCTAAATATGCTGATTCTAAATTTGAAAGTACAACATTCATTTTTTAAGAATATTGAAGTAGAATTTAATATTGAAAGAGAGGATTATATAAGGCTTTCACATTTGCATCCATTAAATTTAGTCACACATCTGATTGTATCAAAATGTTCAAATCATTGTGTTATTGTGTCAAAATGTTTAGATCATTGTGTCATATTGTGTCAACAATGTTCAGATCATTGTCTCATATTGTGTCAAAATGTTTAAATTATTATTTCATATGTTGCCAAAAACCGAAAGAGTATTTAATTTTATATATAGTTTTGACACGACCACACAATGATATGAACATTTTGACACAATAACAAAATGATCTGAAGATTTGTATCAAAAATCGAAAGAGTAATTTTTTTCTTCATATTTTATATATCAATACTATACGCGTATTAAAGATAAAAAAATGCTCGTTTTTATGGTGTAATTTTTTTTAAAAAAAATGTCGTATGTGAAAGTTATGAATGTTTACAAAATGGGGGAAGTAGATAAAAAGTTAATAAAAATGGCTAAGACTAAAATACCCTTCTTCCTTTTTTATTAGATCAAGATCCAATGGCTGAAATTTCTTCTTATCCTTCCTACAAAAAACAAATTTCTCATTTGAATATCTCCCTATCATATATATTCATTTTAATTTTTTATAAAATATAAATTTTAATATGGCCATCTTACTACCCTTAATTTTCTTATAGCTTCGTAGCTTTATTTTTACCCATTTTCAACCTACTTTTTTGCCACTCTACTTTTTACGTACATTGGAAATAGCATAACCAATCATTTGAAATGAAGATTCACAATTTTCATGTGTTTAATAAAACATCTATGACTTGAAAGATGGGTCTTTTTGGTAGAAATAATGCGCAAACTATTTTAATGGTAACGATGGATGACCCTTCCATGCGTTGCTGTGGGGTTTGTTAAACGACTACTGAATGTAAACATGGTAAAAATAACAGTAGTTTGCTCCAAAATGTTTCCAGTTCTCTGCTTGGCATAAGTCTAGTGCACTTTTCTGCTTAACAACTTAGCATAAGTCTGGTACTAAAGATTTACATTCATTGATTCATGTTGTTGCTGCAAGATGACTACACAATTTTTGTTGTTTGCCACTGTCTAGACAAACTGTTTCATAGGTTGTGGTTTTCACAAACTGTCCAAACAAACAAAGTCACAATCATGGATTTAAAATCCCATTATCATCATTAAATCCATGTTTCACAAATTTTTTTTGCCAAAACAACATAGAAACTGAAATGTGTAGTCGTCTTGCATGTAAACTTAAAGTTAAAATAAAAGGTAGTTTTGCCACTCTCTAAATAAAAGGAGAACCATCCTCTATGGGCCTCAAAGTCTTTGACAGCGGCCGTGCATGTATAGAATTTGTTATTCTCCATAGCAACAAAAGACAATCCCAGATTGTAGATCCCAATATATATATGTATATATATAATTCAAATCATCAAGGGTTATGCAGAAACAATATAAACTGTAAAAATTACCAGCCAACAAATGTTGACCTTTATTTAAAGATAAAAAAAATCCATACCAAAGTAATCTAATAAGTTCGAGTTTTGTAGTATTGGGTGTTTTTGTATGTAGACAATACCTTTGATTCCTCGGGGGCTTTCATATTAATGTCTGCTATTGTTAGCCCACTTTCGGCCCATGACTCTACCAGTTGCATACTTGAGTGAGGATTGCACCTAGCTTGGATGTTTATGAAATTGTTAATAAGTAATAAAAGTTCGTTGTAATTAAAAAATGAGTCGCTTAGGAGTTGGGCAAAGGTTGATTTAAGGTTACAAATTAGAAGATGCATATTATAAATCCAACATGCCAACCTGTATGACCCATTTATGAGGCAGCGATTGGTTTTTGTCACATGAACACTGCAAAAATACAAATCTGAACCAAAAGCAATTACAAAGATCACAGATTCACATAACCTAGGTTAAGTGTTCCTGCACAGTTTTTGGTAACCTTATAAATCAACATGCTAACCCCATATGACCCGCTTATGAGTTAGCGGTTGTTTTGGGTCACTTGAGCCCTGCAAAAAACACAAAGGATCTGCAGTTCCATATCCCTATCCATTTGACCAGTTATTAGTAAAAACGTTATGTAAACTGAGACTTTGGGGTTGATGATGTAAGATGAATAAGATGTATGCACAGTGAAAACTACAGCAGCCTCAAAAATAACAAAATCCAACCATCATAGGAGCAAGTAATCCAACCAATCAATACAATGAAAAAAATATACACATTAAAACCAAGTTAATGATTTGATATGCATAAGTAAATGTCCAACGTGGAGGTAATAGTGCATACCCAGTGTACACCTCAACTATCATAATTGATATATAAGGTAATATAAATAACTTGCTAGGCTCAGGTCAACATAGAGATTCATAAGAGATGTTTATGGTTCTATGGCTGCAAAACTTATTGCCACGCGAAAATAAACCAAAAATCATCTTGAACCCCAACTTAGAATAATCATCATAGCCTTGTAATCGAACCGTCATAGCAACATAAAAGCAAGCAGAATCGAACCATCATAGCAACATGAAGGCAATCTGAAAACTGCAGCAGCCTCAAGATAACAGAATTGAACCATCATAGGAGCAGGTAATCCAACCAATCAATACAATAAAAAATATATACACATCAAAACCAAGTTAATGATTTGATATGCTTATAAATAACTTGCTAGGCTCAGATCATCATAGAGGCTCGTAAGAGATGTTTATGGTTCTATGGTTGCAAAACTTATTGCCTCGCCAAAATAAACCAAAAATCATCTTGAACCCCAACTCAGAATAATCATCATAGCCTTATATTCAAACCGTCATAGCAACATAAAAGCAATCAGAAAAGTAAAGCTACCTCAAAGCAACAGATCCATAAGCAACATACTCAGATAACTGTTAACTTACACAGTAACAATTATGTGAGATGAACGTGTTTTTCGAGAGCTGCACACTTAATAAGATTAGAACCCGCGTCTACAAAGTAAAACACAACACATAAACCATCCAGCCAGACACACATATTAAATCCTCTGTCAGAAATTTAATACAAAATGTTAGATCGATACGGTAAAAGAAAAAATATATAACAAAGCTCAACTGTGACGTGACATTTAAGTAAATGTCCACCGTGGCAGTAATAGTGCATACCCGGTGTACACCTCAGATATCAGAATTGATATATAAGGTAATATAATAACAGCACCAAGGCACACATAGAGAACCGTAGCAACAACATAATCATAATAGTTCATACCGGATAGCGGAAGAATCCTTAAGCAACAGGCTCAAATTTAAGGTGATCATCATAGCCTTATGGCTCAAATCAGAAATAATGCCGAGGTTAAGCCCATGGCTGCGATTAGTTTATCGCCACGCCGTAAGGGCAAACACTATAGCCAAAAAGAAATCATCATCGCCTGATCCAAACAAAGCAACAATCATCGAAAAGTAAGGGTCAAATAGCAAAATTTCTAGCTACATAGAACAACCATCAAAACCAGTAAGTAAATAGTCAACGAATACCTTCGCTTCTTCTGATTAATCTATTTAGAGCTTCTAGGGACTTCAAATATGTTGGTTTTAGAGTAGATAACCACCAACGGCAAACCAAATTTTATAATCAAAGATTACTGGCCTTCTAGAATTTAAATAAGAAAACATGATAAAAGTAAACAGTGGTCAAATTTTTCAAAACCGCCCACGGATGCAACTGCGAAAGCAAAATACCAAATACCCAGGCTAAAGAACGACTTATCAGAAAAATCAACGGTCGAATAAAATCTGACGGCTACTATGAACAGTTCTCCACCCTCACACACTCAGAAACCTAGCGGATGACGACACACCGGAGAGCAGCAACATGCAGAGGATGGCTCACACCGGCAGCTATAAGAATCGTGGATTGTAATCGTAACACATAACAACAGCTCAGACTCCGGCGACGGTTGCGCTATGCGCCGTCTCGTCGCGGAATCCATCATCGCAAACAACAACTCAGATTCCGATGACGGTTGCGTTATGCGTCGTCTCACCGCCGAATCTGTAATCGCAACCCTAGCCAAGTGATTTCATCGCATAACGATCGAAAAAGTCACCGTAGAGTAAGCCGCCATTGAGAAACAGCGGCGGTGCCGCCACTGAGAAACAGCGGCGGTGCCGCCACTATTCGTGATGAAGGCACCAAAGAGAGAGTTGCAACCGGCGACCTAGAGAGAGAATAAATATGAAATTGTCTCTCAAAAGAGAGATATGTAAAAGTTCGCGGGGGGGGGGGGGGGTTAAAAACATCAAATCATAAAATTCATGTGATCAAAGTTTACAAATAAAAAGAAAGTGTGGTCACTTTAAAAAAAACTAAAACTTCACTATTTAACTTCCAATTTACGTTTACATTGTTATATATATAAATATGCAAACTATTTTAATTACCACCAATCGTTTTTATTCAATCTACCTTCATCAGAACAAAGAAGCAATAAAAATAATTAATGAATAAACGAAGAAGCCATTGAAACGTTGGTTATTACATTTATAAGGGTAAAGTTGGTATTTATTGAAATATAATTATAAATGATATATAAAATTTAAAATTTAAATAGGATGTATATGATATATGATATGGTTTGTAGGGATATATATGGAATTATTTTGTAAAAAATATAAATATGATAGACCCTAAACAAATAGAATGATGACTATCAAGGATGAAACATTGTATACTAGTAAATACCTAAATTGCAAAATTTATAGTTCATTTTTTCGTTGCTCAAGGCCCTTAACTTTTGATGAATGAGTACTAGCATTAGCATTAGTGACAATAAAAAATGATAAATTTTAAGAAGACAATATAAGAGAAATAAAAATGCCCTTTATAAAAATTAGAGATGTGTTTGCGTGATACGGTAAAAAATACAACACACAATAACATAAATATTGATTAAACGTTTATACAATTAAATTGTGAAGTATACTATAGATTTTAAACAATCAATAAATAATTTATAAAATAAAACATAAATTATATATGCATGCTTTGATTTTGGGGTGAGGTTATTGTGAGAAGTTTAGTTTGGATAAGAAGGATAAGAAGGAATCATATCCATTAGATCTTCAATTAAATGAATATCTATGGCTTAAAATGTTCCTTAGTAAATTAGAGAGAAAAACTAAAGAAAATAAAAGATAGAAGGGTATTTTTGACTTTTTATCAAATTCCCCCTATTTTTTAAACCTTCATAACTTTTAGATACGACATTATTTTTTTAAAGAAATTACACCATAAAAACGAGTGTTTTTTTATCTTTAAAACGCGTATAGTGTTGCTATATAAAATTTACTATTTCGATTGTATCAAAATGTTCAAATCATTGTGTCATTGTGTCATTGTGTCAAAATATTCAGATCATTGTGTCATATTGTGTCAAAATGTTCAGATCTTTGTGTCATATGGTGTTAAAAACCGAAAGAGTAATTTTTTTTAATTTTATATATAGTAGCAATATATATACTTTTGACACGACGACTCAATGACACAATGATCTGAACATTTTGACACAATGACATAATGATGTGTCAAAATGTTCAGATCATTGTTTTATATGATGACAAAAACCGAAAGACTAATTAATCTTATATATAGCAACACTATATATACTTTTGACACGACGACACAATGACACAATGATCTGAACATTTTGACACAATGACACAATGATGTGTCAAAATGTTCAGATCATTGTTTTATATTGTGCCAAAAACCGAAAGAGTGTTTAATTTTATATATAGCAACACTATATATACTTTTGACACGACGACACAATGATCTGAACATTTTTGACACAATGACACAATGACCTGTGTCAAAAATCAAAAGAGTAATTTTTTTTTTCATTTTTTATATAGCAACACTATATGCGTTTAAAAGATAAAAAAATTCTCGTTTTTATAGTGTAATTTTAAAAAAAAAATAATGTCGTATGTGAAAGTTATGAATGTTTAAAGAAAATGAGGGAAGTAGATAAAAAAAGTCAACAAAAGTTGCTAAGACTAAAATACCCCTCCTTCCTTTTTTATTAGATCAAGATCCAATGGCTGAAAATCCTTCTTATCCTTCTTACCCAAAACAAACTTCTCATTTGAACCTCTCCGAGCATTAAATGAAAACTATGGTGAATTTAAAAATATAATATATTTGGTTTTAAATAAATTAATAATTCGGAAACGAAGATTAATATCGAGAATCAATATGAATATTTATAATTTTTTCATATATTGCCTTTTTAAAGTTGGGTAAGGTAGCCGTGGAGATGAAGTTTCCCCGCAATTTCTTACATTATAAATATATGGACGTTTGAGTTCAAAACATCATTCGGAATTGGTAGGTTTTATTAGTTGGCAATCTTCAAAGTTCAAACCCCCAAAATTATAATTTTTAATCTGTGCAGATGAAGCATTATTTAGAAACGATCGACGAGCAGAAAGAAACCATCTTTCCGGTTGCTTCACAAAGACCACGACAACCAAATCTACCTCTTCCACATCTGCTCAACGGTAATTTCGTTGATCGATTGCACTCCTTCGAAACTAGTGTCAAATATTCTGATATGACAAAAACCTATTTGTGTTGGGTATGGATCGTATGGTGGCTTATTGCTAATGGGCTTGTTAGTGGGCTCGGGCCAAAGCCCATTGTTGCCCTAGTTATCTCTTTATATATTTATATGTCGTGTAACACATTTTCTCGAGCACAAAGATATATATATATATATTACTAATTGAAGAGTGGATGTAGCTCAGTTTAGACCGAACCACTCTATATTGTGTGTCTCCGTTTCCGTTTTCTCTTGTGACTTCGAGTGTGTGCGTGAGGGTATTGTGAGTGTGATTTGCAGTCCATAGAGACCCGGTTGTCCCCCGACAATGTGAAGTTATATCGGACATAGCTTTGATCGGATTTTTGATTTCATTATAAAGTTATTTTAGAATGTAGCTTATTTTGTACCTTCTGGAACAGTTTGAATGGAGAAAATTAAGGACCTCTTGATGTGATCCCTACAACTTCGTATGATCTTAAAGAGGATCTTGTGAAACAAATGTTAAATTATAGTTTTGATCTGAGTTTTGAGTTGATTGTAATATTAGTTACACTTTTGCTAATTTTGTACCTTTTTGTAACAGTTTGAATCGAGAAAATTTGGAACTCCTTCCAGAAAACCAGGGCTAGTCTATAAAAATTAGCCCCTTAAAATAGATGTCAATAAATAGCTTTGATCTGAATGTAAAAATTAGGAATTTATTCTCCAAAAATATGTTGAGATTGGTATAAGCTTAAAGATAATTTGTGACACAGATGCATTGTTCATTAACCCAAAACCCGGTCAAAAAATATTTAGTTTTTATAAGTTTTGATCTTAAGACTCCAATTTAAGCAAATTATGCATGGATGAATAGAGTACTAACTAGTGGTTGGAACTATTTTATAGGCAGTAGAGAAGATTACATCAAATTTGGCATCCCTCTTTATGAAGCATCAATTAAAGGTGACTGGAATGCTGCTAAAGCCATTCTTGACCAACAACCAGAGTTAGTAAGGTGCAGCATCACTGAAAACTGCGAGACAGCACTTCACATTGCAGCATCTGCTCATAAAACAAAACGGATGAAAGCCTTTGTGAACAATCTGGTGGAGAAGATGAACAAATCAGATCTGGAACTTCAAAACAACAGCTCGAATACTGCCCTTAGTTTAGCTGCTGCGGTTGGAAATGTGGAAATTGTTAAAATTTTGTTGGAGAAGAACCCTGCATTGCTCACCATTCCTAATAGTGCACAAATTATGCCACTCTATATGGCGGCATTATCTGGAAAACACGCGAGTGTGGAATATCTTTATAGCAAATCCAACAAATTGCGTGATGATGGCTGGAATGTTCAGAATCGTGGTTGGCTTCTTTTGAAATGTGTTGAAGCTGATTTATTTGGTATGCTTTCTTTCTAGCATGTTTAATAAAAAAAATACCTTATATTTTACTCTTTTTACTTTGGATTTTGTTTTCTTCTTTAGATATTGCACTAAGGATAGTGGAAGACCGCCCAGAACTTGCTAGTGATGGGGATGTACTTGCAGTTTTGGCTAAAAAACCTTATGCATTTTGTGGAACAAAGACAACATCAAATATTTTCATGAAATTCATCGATTTTGGTACGCATCTTTCTTCCTTGATGTCTTTACGACTAAAATGTTTCAAAGTCTAATACCTTTTATATTATTGTGTGCAGCTTTTGCGTGCGATTCAAAGCCGGAACCACCGACAAAGGACAACGAAGCATTGCAATTACTAAGATGCATTTGGCAAAATATAGCAAGAAAGCCTAAAAAAGAAATTGATGACATAATAAGAGGGCCATCTAGTACAGTTAAGAAAGATGACAGGCTACCTTATAATAAAGAAGATGAAATGTTGCACCTACTTAAACTAATTTCTGATAACATTGTTAAATTGCCTGCTGAAATTCAGAAGTTGACAGCAGGCCCTTCTGCCAAAGTTACAATAGCGCCATTAGCGGGAAATGTAACAAAAACTTACCCTTCCCGTGTGTTATTTGTTGCTGCCGAAATGGGCAATACGATATTTATAGTTGAGCTCATTCGACTGTTTCCTGATCTGATATGGAAGGTGAATGATGATAATTTAAGTATATTCCACATTGCTGTTAAGCATCGTCATGAGGGTATATATAATTTATTATATGAGATAGGCTCAATGAAGGATTTGATTACTTGTTTAAGAGATGAAAATGACAACAATATGTTGCATTTAGTTGCGAAAAGCGCCCCTAGATACCGACTAGAGGATGTACCTGGAGTTGCATTTAAGATGCAACGAGAACTCTTATGGTTCAAGGTGCGTATTTGAACGGTCTTTCTTTTTTATCTATATATTATTTTCTTCTTCTTTCTTTTCAAGTTCGGGTCCGTTTTTAGTCGAACTTGTCAACCTAGTGGGGTTAGCAGGTTTATTTCTATTTTTTAGAACTCTTTTGTTTCATGCTTAAACTTGTGCAAACTCATGCAATATTTGAAACTTAAAATAAAAAATTAACTTCAAAGTTTTATAATTGAAAAGATATATGTTTTCTCTTACAATGGCGGCCACTTTCATGTTAACCTACGAATATTCATGTCATATTTTGGTTTGTTGTATGGCATGATTTTCAGGTTTGTGTAATTGTGTACTGTACATGTAAAATCCATGGGTTTGTGTCGGGCACGACCCTTTTTAAATAACCTTGTCAACACCCCCAGCGAACAATTACAGGTCGTTACTAACATGTATGGTATTTTAATGTAGGAGGTAGAGGCTATGATCCAACCTTCTTATAGAGAACGAAAGAACAAAGATGGTCTAACACCACACGAGTTGTTTAGTAAAGAACACAAAGAGCTAGCCGCACAAAGTGAGCAGTGGATGAAAGAGACAGCCGGTCACTGTATGGTGGTTGCCACCCTTATTTCCATTATAGTATTTGTCGCGGCTTTTGCAGTACCAGGTGGCCAAAATGATGGTATCCCAACTTTCCATTCTCAAGCAACTTTCATGGTCTTTTTGGTGGCTGATGTCATTTCTCAATTTGCATCAACAACCTCGATTCTTGCATTTTTATCCATTCTCACATCTCGTTTTGCTGAACGAGATTTCTTGCGATCCTTACCTGAAAAGTTATTGTTGGGTGTTGTAACTTTATTCCTGTCTATAGTAGCCATGACCATCGCTTTCAGTGCCAGCTTTTACGTGGTGTACAAGGGCAGTTTGATATGGACTCCGATCACTATCAGCTTGTTTGCCTTGCTGCCGGCTATCTCGTATGCTTGGAATCAATATCCTCTTTTGATAAACGTTCTTCGATCAACATATGATTCGAGGTACCTGTTTAAGCCGGAGAAACACATTCTTTACGAATTACTGTGAAAGCGGAAACCCGTTGTGCAACATATAGTATCTTTATTATGATATCTTGGAATTGACTTTAATCACATTGATTCAATATATAAACATATTAGTTTATTGTTGTCGGTTTTAAGTCCGAATAAAAGAGGAGAGTTTATAACGATAACAAGTAGGAAAGGGCCCCACATTTTACTTCACCTTCGCCACCAAAATTGTTGAGCACCCAACATAGTTGTTTTATTCACTTGCTAATTGTTAGTATCTATTGAAATAACTATTATACGGTGTAGCAACTTTCATTGTGGTGTAGTGGTAAAAAACTTACGTTTTTTATTTGAAACATATGTTCGATTCTTACGAGCAACACTTTGAAGGGGGCATTGGCGATGAGGGAAGACTTAGGACTGAAAGGTCACACGTTCGATCCCTGAGCTCCCAGGTTTTACCACCCGATCGCTCGCGGAAGTGGATTTTCCCGGGTTTTCCGAGGCATTCGTTTCGTTGGCCGTTCAAAAAACAAAACTCTTATATGTTGTAAATAATGGAAATATCACAACAGTTTGTATTCTTCAATCGGTTGTAATTATTTTAAAGCAAGTATTTGATCTTCATTGGATTGTAATTTTTGGGAAACATTTGATCAAAGCAAACCGAAACCAGAACATGTACTATGGAATCTTTACACTTTTAGTCCCACTACTTTACAACTATACATTTCCACCTCAACATTATAGAATTTTACATTTTTTGTCCCACTACTTTACAATTGTATATTTCTAGCTCAAACTACAAATGACATGTAAATAAATCTTCCTTCCCAAAAAAGAATTTTTATACTCAATAATTCAAATTAGAAAAACGCAACTTCAGTTCAGCATAATCTATGCAAGTGGCTTTAGTGATTGCGAACCCTTGCCAATGAACAAATAGATCACTCAATACTTTGCATAAATGTAACCAACTTTCAACTTTATTTCAATTAAATCACTTAAACTTTTTTTATCTCAATTAAATCATTCAATTTTCTATGAGCCCTCGTAGCCTCTTGCTATGGGGTTTTCCTTTTGTTTTAATCTAATGCCTGTTCCAAAAAAAAAAAAAAATCATTCAACTTTCAATTAATATGTCATTCTTATGTTTTTTACCTACATAGTAGGTAACATACTTATATGGCATTAATATTTTTATTTTTTAATATGATGATGAGGATTAAACCTCTTAACATGGATTAAAATTACAGTTAGATATTTTTAATTCATATATATATGAAGAATCAAACAATATTCACGTGTGCAGATGCTATTTAAACAAATTAAAAAACAAATTTCTTTGACCGGTGTATTAGTTTTTTTTTTCCAACAAATATTTAGATTAAAAAGCACATCTTAAATTCCACGTCTGCGAATAATATTCAAGCAAAAAACCAAAATTCAAATAACATTCATGTAGATTCATCAAAATGCCAGGTAACGGAGGAAGTTAACGGAGGATAATTCAAACGTGAAAAGCCAAGTTCTTATGATACGACTCGGAGTAGGATATCAACTATTAAAAAATAAATTTCGATTGTTGATATATACATTTGAATTTAAAAGATTTAATTATAATTTTAATTCATGTCATTACCTTATATTAACATAAAGCAACTTATGGTACCATTTTTAAAACATAATGTACAAGTCTATGAAGCACCAACTCTTATTATATTATATTTCTGTGTGCTGGGTTTTAACATTTTTCTTGCTTTCGATTTAGAGACATGGTTCTCTGTGCTCTCTCTGCTCTCTCTCTAGAAGTTCTGGTGACCTTCAGATCGCCGACGATGGAGCTTCGTGCTCCGTCTATGAGGTTGCCGGTTACGTCGATGCTCCGGTAACGTCGAGGCATCGGTTTCGTCGCTCCGTTTCCGTTGAGTTAACGACGATCAGATCGCCGGCGATGGAGCTTCGTGCTCCGTCTATGTTGCTTTCTCTCTGATTTCTCTCTAGAATTTCCGGTGGGCTTCAGATCGCCGCCGATGGAGCTTCGTGCTTCGTCTATGTGTTCGCCGGTAACGTCGATTCTCCGATAACGTTGAGGCGACGATGTCGTCGCTCCGTTTCCATTGAGTTAACGACGATCTAGGGTTTCGTCAGGATTCTGGCCGTCGGTGTTGACGTTGTAGCGACTGCCGTTCGGTGTTGCTCTGTCGAATCGTTGGCGGCTGGTGACTACCGATCTTGGCGTTCAGTTGTACGCCTGGGGGGTTTTCCGACGCCCTCTTTAAGGTCGATGCCGGTGTGAATCTGGGGTTATGTACTGCTGCATGTGATAAAAAATTGGTGGTGCCCTAACCTGAGCCTGTAACGCTGTGATGTGAAGGCTGTTAGGGTTTGGGATTGGTTTTCTTTGCTCCCGATTAAAATGTTTCCAGGCTTTCTTTTCTGATGGCTTTGATAGTGGTTGCTGGTATGATCACTTGATTAGTACAAATTGGTTCATGACGGGCTCCAACGGTTGTTTAAGGCTATGATGATTATTCTGAATTGGGTTTTAAAGGAAACAATTTGGGTTTACTTTGGCGGGGCAATGCTATTAATTAGCAGCCATAGAACCCTAAGTTAATCCTCTATTATGGCCTAATGATGATCTGAGTCTAATGTATTCTTTTAGTTACCATTTTTTGCTCTATTGCAGGTACAAGGGTTGTTAACTTTGTACTCGGCTGACTTATTACTTTCCTCTATTCTGGTATGTCCCCCTTTCTATATTATCTATTTTGATTATTCTTCAAATTGCATAGTTTACTTGGATGCTATTGTTTCTGATCTGCATATGAGGAAAAAATTTGATAATTCTCGGTGACCCTCAATATATTGAACACAGAAATCAAATGGGAGGTTGTGATGATCTTGATGAGACTCCATTTACACTTTTCTGATGTATTTCTTTTGTCATTATGTTTGCAATGACATTTGTTTACTCTCTTTGGTTGAAGAACCAGAGGCAGCTACTTGATGAGTTTGATAACTTTAATTGCTTTATGAATATAACTCTTGCAGCCATAGAACCATAAGTTACTCCTCTATTATGTTAATGATGATCTGAGGCTGTGTTTCCAGGCTTTCTTTTCTGATGGCTTTGATAGTGGTTGCTGGTATGATCACTTGATTAGTACAAATTGCTTCATGATGGGCTCTAACGGTTGTTTAAGGCTATGATGATTATTCTGACTTGGGTTTTAAAGGAAACAATTTGGGTTTACTTTGGCGGGGCAATGCTATTAATTTGCAGCCATAGAACCCTAAGTTAATCCTCTATTGTGGCCTAATGATGATCTGAGCCTGGTGAATTTTTGTGTTTTCAGACTTTCTTATTTCATAACTTCAATGGTGGTTGCTAGCGTGACAAGAATTTTACTCTGATTGTGACACTGTTGAAGCCATTCTGGCACTTCTATTTGGCTGATATGGCTACTCATTTTCGTGTTGCTTCTGATTTGTTCCCTTAGGCGTTGCCGATGGTGTTTTTGGAGTTGAGGCTATTATGATAGTTCTCTTTACTCCATTTAAGGCTATGATGATCACTTATTTGCTGGAACTTGGCTGATAATGTGTTGTCATAGTTTACTTGAGGCTATGATGATTAATCTGAATTGGGTTGTAAGGGAAATAATCTGGCTTTACTTTGGCGGGGCAATTACTTTTGCAGCCATAGAAGCCTAAATTAATCCTTTAATATGGCCTAATGATGATCTGAGCCTAATGTATTATTTCTCTTACCATTTTTTGCTCTATGTGTTTCTCTACTTTCTTTGGTTGCAGGTACGTACAAGGGTTGTTAACTTTGTACTCGGCTGTCTTATTACTTTCCTTTATTCTGGTATGTCCCCCTTTCTATATTGTCTATTTTGGTTATTCTTCAAATTGCATAGACTACAAAAATGTACATTTTAATTCATGTCATAATGAGGTTCACAAAAAAAAGTTATGTTGCAATTAAGATAATCAGATTCGACCCATTAATATGTAATTTAGTTTACTTAGATGCTATTGTTTCTGATCTGCATATGAGGAAAAAAATTTAATAATTCTCGGTGACCCTCATTATATTGAACACACAAATTAAATGGCAGGTTGTGATGATCTTAATGAGACTCCATTTACACTTTTCTGATGTATTTCTTTTGTCATTACGTTTGCAATGACATTTGTTTACTCTCTTTGGTTGTAGGTACAACATGTATAATGATGCATAGATTGTCATCAAATTTGAAGACTTTGGAACAGTCATACAAATAAAAATAGCTAAGGATGGCTAAGTATGATGATGAAGAAGATACGATATGGGTTATTAACATCATAAGAGGTAACCTTAAGAAGTTATTTTTTTACCTATTTTTAATTAGTGATCTATCATTTAAAAAAAATACACAAGCGAGTATGCAATCGCTTGACAAAAGCCTAACTTGCAACTGATGTTATCTTAAAGGTCGTATAATAACCTATTAAATGTTTAGAAGCTCTGTTTATAATTGTAGTAACTTTTTTTAAAGATGTCACAAAACATATTCCAAAACTAATACAACATGAAAGTTAGAAGATTCTCGAGGCGAAGCAGGATAAGTTGAGAGTATATTTTATTAGGAGATTGAAACAGAAATTACAGATATCACTAGGGTTGTATTTGTATTTTTTATATCTTTGTAATGTATAAACTAAATTTTAAATAGAAGAAAAGTATGCTAATAATTAACAACAAAGAAACACTGCATTTAGCTGCAACTAGAGTTTAATTCAAAATATTTTTTGAGTGGAAATCAACTCGCATTTTCATAATGTGTCATTTTCACTTGATATGAGTTAATACATGACTTTCAAAATATACTCCAAATTTTATTAGTGTTTTATCTTGATGTCTAAACAAGTTATATAGATGCAAATTTCCAGGTGTTCAATTCGTTGCAAAACTCAATTTAGGTACTTAAGAAGGCAACAATGACAAGAACCCATGCGTAATACCTTCATTATTCTCTGTCAACATGAAGGTTTCTTCTTCATCATCACATTCGTTCTCGCAGCATCTACTAACGCTTTCTCCTCTCATTCTAATTCATGCATCCAGGTACATGATCTTTTCCTTAAATTTAGAGTTTCGTCATGTTCAGATTCCTTATTTAGTTATTTACTGGAATATAATCTATTGTTGTGGTTTCAAGAATTGAACTAGCTTATGTACTTTATTTATCAGGTCCGTAGATTTTGGAGCATTCGGATTATTTGGTTTGCGATTTCATATTTCTTTTTTCGATTTTTTTTCTTCCTGCTTCGTTGCATGTTATTTTTGTACTTTATTTATAGCTTATGGATTGTTGAACTAGCTTATGTAATGTATACATGTTTGGTTTCTTACTTGAGTTCAGTTTACTTTCGTTAATGTTTTCAAAACGACTTGACGATGTTTCATGTTTTATGTAATGACTCTAATATACGTAATGTGCGTTGACAATAACAATCAACCCGCCGCAACGCGCGGGTCTTTTACTCGTATATATAATTAAGAAGATTTTGAATAGTAGAGTGTACATGTACCGAAGCTATATGTACAAGTGATTTTACTTTTCAGGTGATCATGTTCACCTCACCTGCTCTCCATCACTGCCTTATCTACTCCCATACCCTTTTCACTCCTTTTACACGCATCCATCCCTCCAGATGTGCCCGACGACACCACCTGCCATACTTGATCCCAAACAAATCGATCATCATCATGATCTTCATCTTCCTGATTTTATATAATCTTAGAATCCCCAATTCCAGATCCATGTCGTCATAATTCTTCTCAGATTTCTCATCTCATGGCGAAGAAATGTCGTTTCGAGTTCGAGCTTCAGAGAACTACAGGTGGAATGGAGATTTACAGACCCTTCAAAGGGGCATTTCTTCTTCTGGTAGATCGTCTCCTATTCGTCCCTACGGGTTAGTAATTTACGGCTGTTTTTAGGTAACTTTATGGTTTATATTGGTGTCGATTTGAACTGAACGGAATTTCATATATCTACGTTATCAGTTTCAGGTTTCCTTCTCCATTGCTCCGATTAGCTTTGTTAATTGAACTAATACGTTTTGTTGTGATGCAGTGGATTATTTGATATTGGACTAGGTGCGATTTTGGATCTAGCAATTTTCATAAGGTTAGTTTGTCTATCTGTGTGTTTATGACTTTTCCTAACCGTGTTTGAACAACGGTTTATTTAGGAAAACATGGTTTTGAGGGAGCAAATTAAGGCTCTTCTGTAAGAAAATACAAAACTGAAACGTTTTGTAGCTATTAAGTATGAACACCAGAAAATTATGATGAGGTCACACGAGATGCAAAATTTAAAGCAGTTGTTGGTGTAGCATAAGGATTGAACTTCTAACTTTGACCTTTTTCTAATACCATCCAAAGCTCTTGGAAAACAGGAAGCTTTTCAAAGATCGAAATACCAAAACATGTTTATTAGTCCTTATTTATAACCAAAACATGAAGCTTTTCAAAGAGTGCAATACCAAAAACATGTAATAGTGGATAACATTGGTATGATATTTGTTCTAGGTTCACACACACAGATATTGAGACGATGATTCAACCCTAGATCTACCGGCACTTGCTCCGCCTCTGTGGCTTCTTTACGCTATCTCCGGTGAGTGTTGGGGAGGTTGCTTTTTGTTTCGATTTGTGTTTTTTACCCGTGTACATTTGGTTGTTGTGTTTTTTTTTTCTTTTTTTTTCTTGATTGACAGGGATTTTGTGGTGATCGATAGCATCATCATAGTTGTCATTGTCCTCCCTTTCGAATAATATCGACCACTTCATCTTCTCCTTTTGCAGGTCTTCGAAGGTCGCCAAATGGTTATTGCAGGTTATAGTTACTATTAAAGTAGGGAGATTGTGGGTTTTCGATTTGGTATAGGCTAATGCTTTTTTCGTTTAGTTGTATTGATTAATAAGCAATTTCTTTTTTTTCTTATCCTTTCAAATGTCTGGATTAGGTAGTTATATTCTTTCAGGTGAAGATTGGTGGATGTATTAATCTATTATCACCAACTAGGACTGTGTAAAGGATTTCAGGTGTTACATTTATGCTTTTTAATATCATAGAGTTGAGGTTTCACAAATATATATGGGGAATATATGTTTTACCCAAACCTAATGATCACAAATTCATAACCAACAGAGAGGTTCTCTTCGAAGAACAAATGTTTCTGCAATTGTAAACAATGGAGAGAAAGAGAGGAAAATTAGATCAAATGGGTATCACTTATCTGACACTCTTTGAAGAGTAAGTCTAAATTAATTGTAATTAAGGATGCTATTTTATTAATTTCAATACTTATGTTTCGCACATATGCTTATCTTTCTTTGCAGGCTTGGTTCTTTCTCTGTTTCGTTTTCCTTCTCAACGCGGGTGACTTAACGCCGGTGAATTAAGGTATGGATTTGCCTATTTCAAAAAAAAATTACATACTGATGAGTGAAGCTTAAAACCTAAAAATGGTGTCTTGGTGTTAGACATAATGACACTTAGGATCTGAGAAGCATTTAGTTACCCTAATTATGTTAGATTGTGTGAATTGAAAATAAGAAACAAACAGTTAGATTGAATGAGTTTTTAATTTTTTTGTTTTAATCTATATAATTAGATGAAAGTTTATGTGGTAATTCACCTTTTTTTTTGTGTATAAATATGCTCATTTTGAATCTACTTCAGGGAGATGAACTATTATCTGTTAATAGTTGAAGACAATACAGGAAATATGAAAGTGTTTATGTTTAACGAGCTTATGTAGTTTTTAGTGTTTGTTGTGTTGAGTGTCATAGCTACTGCAAATTTAAAGCTGTGATATTGTTTCTTTTTTTTTAACCTTTTTTTTCCTATTATAGTCTTTCCTTTTTGGCTTATTTTCTCAATTTCTGATATAAATTCAAGATCATTTTTTAATAGTGGTTGTAAAATTGTTTTATGAATATGGGGACATTTTTTGTTGTTGGTTACAACCGTCGTATATCAATTGAAACAAACATATTCGGCTACATTCATGAAACAAGTCTTTGAAGGTTGTTAAGTTTATGCACATTTACAAGACGGCTTTCACCCGGGAATTTTGTCTCAACGATTGGCTAAGTGGGTTTTTTAAAGGGTTCGGCTCCCGCCGCGAAGCGCGGGTGTTGTTTGTTTTGCTGCCTTCGTTTTTTATTTGATGGGCTAATGTTTTCTTCTTTTTTTGGTTGCAGGTGTAGAGATCGTTTGTTGTGTTGATTGTGTTTTGAGCGAACTCTTACTTATAGGGTAAGACATATGGTAAACATTATCGAAATTATATGATATGTACCTTTAATGTATCTGCTATTATTCTTCTATTAGGACAATATTTGTGCTAAATTAAGGGATTTCTACTTTCATTAGGATGAGATTGTTCATTTACAATATGTACCTATAATGTATCTGCTATTATTCTTCTCTTAGGACAATATTTGTGTTAAATTAAGGGATCTCTACTTTCATTAGGATGAGATTGTTTTGTTTGGGCTTCTATTTCTGATTTTCATATGATTTTATGCATGTTCGGACGATTATGTTGGACTTAGTGTTTCTTTCTGATTTTACAAAGCACAGAATCAGTAGCAAATGCCAACGGGTCAAGTCCGCGGCGAAGCGCGGGTTGACCCACTTGTCATGTATTAAAAAAAAAGTTCTAATGCCACGTGGACATATTTACCTGCTATATAGGTATAAATATATAGTAATAGCACATTAATTGAAAGTTGAATGATTTAATTGAGATAAAAAAAGTTTGAGTGATTTAATTGTAACAAAATTAAAAGTTGATTATATTTGTGCAAAGTTTTCCCTTTTAGATACGTCTATAGAAAAACTCTACTTTCTCCAATACAACTATTAAGAATAACCAACTGTTTGCGGTGCGAATTTCATGACACTTCCCGACCTCAAAACATGTATAAAAATAAGTAGGATGGAGTTAATAATATAACTCTCACCGTTTATTAAATAATAATGATTGTGAAAGGTTTTATTCGTATATAATATAAATTTAGACAATGTTATATGATATTTCCAATGGTAGATGACCTCATTTTCAACTTTGTCTCATAGAAAAACACCACAAGATCCAAAATGGTGTTGTGTAACCATGTTAGATTACATTACATGCATTTGAATGACTAACGAAACTTGTTTCATTGGGTTAGTAAAATATAAACTTATACCGTTATACCTTCATATTATTTTTAACTTCCAATGTATCACCATTGGACATATGCAATATCATGCAAATAAATTTAAATAAATGATGTGGCTGGCAAGAAATAATAGTGCAACAAATGCACATAGTTGTAGTACTTTTACATCAAAATTTTCCCATTTTTGAAAACATTTATTTTATGTATACAAGTATTCTGAAAATCTTTAGCATATAGTTTGATTTATTATACAAATTTGTGACCTCTTCATTATATATAATCAACATATACCATAATAACTATAAAAGTCAAGATTGTTCTTCTGGTACATGGACCATATCTTTGTATCCCAATATTATCATAAGCTGAAATCAAACTTAACGAAACTATTTTTTTTAGTCCATACACAAAACGTGTTAAATTTGTATAATATATTCTCAAGGATTTGTACAAATGCTTAAGACATTTATAATCCATTATAATCTATTATGGACTAATCGTCATCTTGACTAACTATACATATGCATTCACTCATGAGGGGTTTTGACACAAAACTTAATCAAATCAAATTTGAACTGAAAACATTTACTCTGTTTTCAATCTATATTATAGCATTCTTACCCGAAGTTATCGACATATCATAATCACCATATGATGTTTAGTGGTGTACAATGATTATATCTTTAATATGTTTAGATACTTCAAGTATTCATCTGTCTTGGGGGTTTATATGGATGTTTGATTATATTTAAGCATTCAACGTATACAAAGCTCTATAACGTAATGTATTCGAATCTTAATCTTTATACAACAATCATAACGTACTTGAGAACTTACTCTACATTGTTATTATGGTACTTTAAACCCTCAAAAGATTTCATATATCATCATCAAGTGAACCATATACCTAGGATATCATAATGTTCATAAGATGCATATCAATTCTCTATTGTATTACTAGACTAATGAATTGTTGAAATTTCATTACATCCACCACCAGAGAATATGTCTCATCATAATCAAACTTAGGTCTTTATGAAAATCCTCGTGCCACTAATTTTCTTTGTATTGCTTAATTTTAATTTCTCAAATCATGCTTTTGTATAATAGACCTGTTTATATCCAACATATGAGAGAATTTCACTCTACCTGATTTGCGTCTTTTTATTTTGGCCAATCATTTCGTTTTTCATCACAAGCAGATCTTTATTCTTGATCCTTAACATATTTATTATTTTTAGCTCTTTTTATATCCAAAATATTATTGGCGTCGATTTTTTTCGATTCCATATATGTTTAGACATGATATAATTTATCAAGATCTCTTTATCATTTTTCAGGTACCTGGGGTTCTTCTGGAACCATCATGTCTAATGTCTCTTTAAGAGACTCTTCTACCAGTACCTCGACTTGACCATCTTCATTAGTTGCTCCAATTTTCGAAGATATTATTGTTATACCCCGAATTCTCGGCTGATAATCCAGGGCGCATGTAAAGGCTAAGGACAGGAGTGACCTAGGAATTGTATGACCCAGAATTTAACAGATAACGTTCAAATGGCCCAGGATGTCGACTTTATTCAGGGAAGTTTACATTCATTTTATTCTATTTTAATATAATCTAAAATGTACATAATCCAGGGTTACCCTTGTTTTATAGATGACCCAGCATGAGGAAATGACCCTGCATGCTAGGACATCGTTACTAACGTATTTTGTGCTTTTATCTAAGTGACGACAGGTTGATAAAGTCTCTCAAACGGTCGAATAAGGGAAGTTGAAGACTCATTTTTCAGCTCATTCGGGCTTTACTCATTGTATTCTCGTACTAATTTCTCTGCGAACTCATTGTAATCAACATTTTCAGTGATCAATAAATTGGTAGCGTGTGTTATCGCTACCCGGGGTTTTTATGCCGGCGGCGCCTTAGAGACATCTAACGGCTAAGGGCTTTTCCCTAGTAAAATTCTCGGTGTTCCTACTTGCATTTCAGGTTACATTTGTGTTGCTAAGCTTCTTAACGGATTTCATAGGCAAACCTAACTTTTTATCAAAGATTTTAGTTATTTGTCCCTGGAATTCTGCTGTTGTCCCAGGATTATTTCAAACTATTTTCATATCCGAATTTTAGACACCTAACCTCACATACAAATTTGGTTCAAACTTTGCTAATTTAACTTAAGTAATTTTTAGCCAAAACAATTATATCTTTGGAATCCACTAGTCTATCACGATTCAAAGGTGCCATAGACTTATTATCATCATTTATTTGTCCTTCTAGGACACTAATCTTAATCGGAGTATTAGCAGTTGGTATATGTGACTTAGTCACTTTATAAGGTCAGTAATTGTGTCTGGTAATTGATACATTAACCTTTGTGAATGAATTATCCATTCTAGTTCATATTGGTTTAGTTTAAGGATCAAGATGATAGAATGATAATTCATTCTAGCTTACTTTATTTTCCAACTGCTTTTTATCTCCCTCTAATGTTGGGAATTTTGCTTCATAAATATATCACTATTGATATGTATTCATACCCAAAATTTATTTCTAACCTCCGTTGAGGTCCCATCTTTATGCATCGTGGTGGAGTAATTTTAATATATATCGCACAACCAAAATATTAGATGTGAAATATTGGCTTCCATAAACCAACTATAATGGGGAGGAAGTATTATGACTTATTGGCATGAAATGAATTAATGTTACTTCGTGTAAAATCACATACAAACATAAACTTTTGCTCTCATGATTATTGGCTTTGCAATCAATCATAGACGTTTGGTAATTGCCCGCAACAAAAGAAATTCCTGTAAGGACTTAAACAAAACGAAGTTCAACACTTGTTCTAATAATCTTTAGTAACGTTTGGATTAAGTTCACCATTATTACCACAATAAATATGATAATATGGAAGGATGTGCTTCCTATCACATTAGCAAAGTCATAATTCATGCAACCTTAAAGTTGCAAATTTGATAACCATCTAGACGATGCATCGATTTATAACACTAAATGGTATATATATATATATATATATATATATATATATATATATATATATATATAGAAGGGCGATCATATGCGGTCAGGCTTTTTGCCTAAGATCCGTGCGCACCAAGGAGAGAATGACACGTATCATGTTAATGAATTCCATCGCAAGGGTGTATACGTCATTTTGCCTTATTAGTTTGTTATGGCAACTTATGTTATACCGCAAAGTTTTTGCATTCGATAAGCAGTTTCTTTAAATTCAAATTTATACAAGTCGATTAGGGTTTAACGCAATTTTTTCGATCATTCGGGTTTCCATAAGTTGTCGATCAATTCAATTTTTAATGGATTATGCAATGGATGTATCTTCTCCAGACTCGAGTGATAGTTCAAATGACAATGTTCATACTGAAGGTAATTTTCCAAGGCCCATGTTTGAGCCCACGCATGCCACCACTGTCCAATCCGGTGAAAGTTCCAAGTGGTCGGCGCCACTTTTTGCTGTCGCCGTTACGCCACTTGCTCCGTCGCTTCCACGCATGACAGACGAAATCAAAGTAACATCGGTTTCGTCGTCTTGCACGGTGAAACCGTTTGATTGGAATGCCATGATTCATGGCATGGTTTCGTTACTGCCACCACCGTCGGTTCATCCGATGAACGCGCCCGTGGTGCCTGAGGCCCCATCTTTAAAGTCGGTTGAAGACTTGACTCGTCGGTTCGAGTCGGGCATTACCGTTTATCCTAGCGCCAGTTCGTCGAACCCCGGTGTCTCGAACGGATGTTCAGACTCCGCCAAGGTATATCTAACTCACTTAGATATTAAAATTTATTTATTTATTTTTCTTCATTTTGCGTACACGGTGATCAGATCTTGTCTAGGTTTTATCTATTCGTGTTGTAAAACGATTTTCCGCTGCGTAATTAATTATGATTATTTAACCCATAAATTTAGTCGGTAATAAATTTAAAACGGGCAACCCGGATACCCACTGTAAAACCCAACAGTTGTATCAGAGCCACGATCATCGCGCGTAAATCAGAACCGGTCTTTTCATAACCGATGGTTCGCAATTTCGATTTGTTTCCAAATTGCGAATGGAATTATTTGTTTAATTCCTTTTAATTAGTTGTGTTACGGCCGACCCCTTTATTTTAATTACATGGTTGTATGTTTGACGTGTTGTTTTTTCTCTGATTGGCCCAATTGTATCTTTTATTTGGTTTTGGTGGACCCGCTGTTTTCGGGTTTCAAAATTATAAATAGAGCTAGGTTTACTAAAGTGTTAGTGAATATTTATTTTGTAAAAACCAAGAACCGAAGATCAGACACTCGCCAAAAGGAGTCTAAAGGTTAGTGGGAGCTAAACCGGATCCACGAACGCACCGAGTTGCCTTTTTTGTGGTTGTTCACTTTTATTGTCATGTCCTTATTGGTCTTGCTAAATGGCTCTAGCAAGACCATGTCATTATGCCGTTAACACACAATTGACCTTTCGCGACACATAGATATTTTAAATAGGTGATTTAAAATAACCGTTCCGAGTGGAGATAGGGTTTGTCGTTTGTGTCTAACGATCACTAAATATTAAAATTGGTTTTAATATCCCTATCTGGTAAATAAAAAACTGATAATTCATGCCGTCTAAAATCAAGTCAAACTTGAAACGTATTGACCGAAGCATCAGTGTTGGAGTATATCAACACCGCACTTAATTGGTGCCTAGGGTACCTTCCAGGGTGGGAGCATTGGAGTATTTCAACACCCTGCCGGCCACATTGACCATTTGGGATTACTATCGCTTTCTTTATGTACGTTTGTAGTGTTGGAGTATTTCAACACGGCACTATGAACATATAGAGACAAAGAGGGCATGGATGAGGCTAAACGTATCGCAAAATATAATAATGGTGAGTATATATATGGTGGTGAACCAAAATAATAAAGGTTTGCATTGCCGATGACTTTTTAAATTAGGGTTTGGAGAGCATTATCAAGCATTATCGTGATGATGACATGTTGTGAAACAAGCCTAATAACACACAAGGAGAATGGGGAGATTTTATTATTGAATGGTATCTATTACAATGAGATATAATGGAATATTTATAGGGGATGAAAAACTTGAAGAACAAGATAAACTATATTAGGAATTGATAACCACAATATATTATATTTATAGCATAAATAAAAAATAAAACGATTAAACCTAAATTTAATAATTTTTAATTAAAAACCCGATTTAAAATGAATGGATTTAATTATTTATTTTATGAATAAGATGCAACGCATAACTGAGTTAAGGAGTGATTTTTCGTCGACGATGGTGGTGGCCTCAGGGGCAGTGGCAGAGTCATCGATGTGAGCAAGAAGGTCCTAATAAGAGAGAAGATGCGAGATTTGACTCTTCCACAATAGGTAATTAGAGGCAGTGAGTTTTGTGGTCATGTAGTGAAGAAGGTTTTTGACAGAGAGAGAGTTTTCAGACACGAGAGTCGACATTCTTGCAGGTGGGAGAGAGGTGGTGCAGAAGAGGAAAAGGGGCCCACGAAGGGGAAGAGCAAGAGAAGAATTAAATAGGGAGATGGAACCAAGCGAATGATACCATGTGAAGATTGTGACTCAAGTGATTAGTGACGGATCCATGATTTTTGTTCAGTGGGGGCAAGAAAACGTGCTTGATAAATTGGATCGGTTAAAATGGGCCAAAAGGGGTCTTTGAAAATGGGTCAAAAGGCATTCGTTAGATCGGATCCAAATGGTCTAAATAAAAGTATCCAAATAGTCAGTTAGAATAAAAGAATGGTGTGCGTAAGTCCTGTGAAATGATCATTTTATACTAAACAACAGTAATAATATCTTATAAAATGCGGATCTCAAAACGTATATGTTACTGATAGTCTTTTGTTTTAGTTACATGAGATGTTTATCTCAATTAAAATGGTGTGCCAAGTCTCACAAAATGATCAATACTTAAAGTTAAAAAGTGTTGTGAGGGATCCAGATTTTTCTATCACATCATGATGGTTAAAATGGTCGTAATCGGATAATATATATGACAAATTACAAAGCATTGGCTAAAAAAATTAGCTAGAAGGAAAATTATATATGTTCTAAGGATGTGTTTGACGCGTTGCTTATAAGCTAGCTTTTTGACGTATCAAACATGTTTTTTATAAAAAAAACTAGCTTTTTTTAAAGCCCCGTTTGGTAACGTCAAAAAGCTAGCTTTTGAAAAGCTAGTTGGAGTAACGTTTCAACTAGCTTTTTATAATATTTCCAATTTTACCCTTCCCTAACTTATAAATAAATACCTTTATTTACATTTATGACATATACTTTTATGTCATTTTATATTTTTCAGCTAGTTTATCAGCTAGTTTTTACCAAACGTTAAACGTTATTTTTTATCAGCTATCTTATAATTTATCAGCTCCAGCTAGCTTATAAGCTAGCAGTTAGCTTTTCAGCTAGTGCGCCAAACACAGCCTAAGTATATTTTATATTTTTGTTATATTTATTTTAAGAAAAACAAGTAAACTGAAAAATTAGTAAATAATAGAACTATGTTAAAATCAACATTATTATATTTTTATATGAAGTATGTAAATTAATATACTAAAAAGTAAATAAATATTTATCTTAGCGAAGTAAAAGGTTATTGGCTTCAAATAATCCTTACTGATCACTTTTTGGTCAATAACACTCCCAACTAACGAATTTCCCTATGGCGCTCCCAACTATCAACATATTTTCCTCCACCACTCACTCCGTTAATTTTCTTTAACCTCATTAGTCATCTGCCTACATGGCCATAAGCCACATAGACAACCACATAATCATTTTGTGCCATGTAGGAAAGCCACGTAGGTAGATGACTAAAAGAGTTAAAGAAAATTAACGGAGGGAGTGATGGAGAAAAATATATTGATAGTTGGGAGTGCCAGATGGGAGTTCGTTAGTTGAAAGTGTATTAATCAAAAACTAATAGTTAGGATTATTTGAAGCCAATAACCCAAAGTAAAAAATGACAACATAATGACATTTGCATTATTTATGTCAGTTTATCATAATTTACTTACAATGACTTTAAAAAAAAAATAATCAAAATAAACACACAATTTTCCTCTTTTTTTTTAACGACTAGTTTTTGATTTAATCCATCAATTTTACACTAGTGTCAAGGTTTGACATTTGGTCTCCACCTCCTCTTCTTCCTTAGCAAGAAGAGAGTTGCAAGGTTTTTTTTTTTACTCTTTTCTTTTGAACAAACTAAATAAGGTACGAATGAAACTTCTATGAGCCTTTTAAAAAAGTAACTAGGGGCCTGCTACAAAATTAAGTCTTCCTCAATTGTTAATTTTTATAAGTTTCATATTTACTCAGATAATTATAACCATAGTACTAACTATTAACAATACATCTATATTCTAACAAAACTTTTAAAAGTTTATATAAAAAGATAATCACATCGTACTCAAACATATTATAACAGATAACCAGTAAAAGTTACGTGCGACTTACACTGGTAATTTTGCATTTTCACGGTAAATAAAACATAAACTATACCTGGATGCTTTGATTTTGAACATTGAAGTAAAACTACATTGAATTTAAAAACAATATATTCAGTTTAAATAAAGTGGTGGTTATTTTTTTTTTTTTGTTCATTAAGGAAAACACGGTTACAACTCACCATGAAGTACAAGGAAGGCGGGCAACAAGCTGCGCCGCCAACCCTTTCTGAATCGCAAAGCCTAACCGAGTGAAAACCACATTCAAACCACTAGGAATCGCCACGTTCCCATGCATAACCTTCTGGACCCTGCTCAAAGTTTCCACAGCTTCCGGGGCAAGGTATCCGAAGGTATCAAAAGCGAAAGGCACAAACACATGTTGGTTCGCCAGACACGCCTCCTCATGTTTGCGCACCTTCCCTGCAGCAGCATTCGTGGCAGCCTGGCCAGCCCGAAAACCAGAGCCCTTGAATCCCACGAGAGGGGAAACCCCCGTAAGGTCGACACAGGCGTGCTTCCCATGTTGCCACCCAAAGACAAGGACATCCGCCGGCCGAAGGGAGGAACGCCCGTCCGCTGGGTCCGACAAGAAATTAACCGGGGCTTCCTTCTTTGCAGATATCCCGGCTCTTCTGAAAATGTCGAATAAGACGTCCCGGACCAGGTCATGTCGGTATTTGAACCCGGGTAGCTCTTTGCAATGGACCGCATGTTCCCCATAAGCATCCAAGCATGCCTTGCTGCACACTGGGCACCTCTCATCATCCGGGTACAGGGGGATCATAAGCCGATATTTAAGAATTGCCCGATACTCGATTGGCGACATGTGCTGCCCCAGCCCATCGATGGGGAGGGCCAAAAGAAAATCTTGAGCATGCGGTTGGCGAAGGCATTCCCACACCGCCTTTTCCCTGGCAGACATCCCAAAGGCAGCTTCCATCTCTCCCACGACTTTACTAAAAAGGACATTCGCCAAAACATGTTGGGCTTTGGGTGGGGCGGTGTCCTTGTTAGAGAAACCGCTAAGATCAAAGCCCGGAATAAGGTCACGGAGGCCAGCTAACGCACCCGTGTACGCCGCGTCCATAGGGCACACCCCACACTCCCGCAGGATATGGTCTTGGAGCTCCCAGGATTGGGCCCTCGAGGCCACGAAAGTGTAGGAGGAGGCCTCGACAGCCGAGTAGACCCCAAGCCCGCCCAGCTTGATGGGCAGAGAGGCAACCCGCCATTGGAGGTCCCCAAAGAAAGGCCCACTACACACGACAATATCTTCAATGGCCGCGCGAAGGTCATTGTCAAAAGCCACCGCAGCCTGAACCACATGAAGGGGGGGGGGCAGGTTCTGAGGCCGAAGGAAAGCTTGGCGATACCCATACACGAACGAAGCAGGAGGAGGGCGCATTGGGGATCACCAAGTTTGGGGAGAAGGCGCATAAGATCAGCAGCTCTACTGGCCCTCCTCAAAGCCAGCCCTTGGATAAACTCCCCATCGTTGCTGACCGCTCCGCCTAATAGCTTTACCCCTAAGGTCGGCCTGCTGATGCCAATAGGGAAAAGCCCCGGGGAGACCTTCCTGCCGTCACAACTCGGCCAGAAAAGTTCGGTCTTCTTAATATTAAGGTCCAGCCCTAACGGAGGACCCATAACCTTGATGATTTCGAGGGCCCTGGCAACCTCTTCAACATCCCCAATGATCGTGCCATCATCGAGATACCAAGCTTGTAAGAGGAGGCGGCAGGTACCCTGGATGTGATGGACAAGGGGGTGAAGGACCAGGGCAAACAGGAGTGGGCCCAGCGGGTCCCCCTGCTGAACCCCCGTAGTGGCCCAAATGTGATCGTCCCCCAGGTAAAGACGGGCCGGCTGCCCGTATAAGAAATCCACCCAAGGCGAGATAGACGGGCACCTCAGCCGAACCTCGCGCAGAAGGGAAGAGCGGTCGACAAGATTAAAGGCATTGGCAAAGTCCACGGTGAGCATGGCAAGGGATCCGTCGGACTGCCGGGCATCCAGGAGGCGGTTGACACTATGCAAGATAGCCTCAGCCCCGTTGGGGACACCGACCCCGAACTGGAAGTCTTGGAGGTATTGAGTCATGTCCTTAGCAACACCCCTCATGGCGATTTTCGAAACCAGACGTCGCCAGATAGTGCCCACCGCAATAGGCCGGATCCCATTATCAGGCTTTAAAAGCGGCGTGAGGGGCGCCGACGCAACGAATTCCGCAAGGCAGACAGGGCACCTCCCCCCCAGCCACAAGTTAACGACCGAGGCCATAGCATCCAAAAGGTCGTTGGCAGTGGCCGATCCTTCCCCACAGAGACTGTCCAAAAAGTGTTGAGCCCTCAGCCCGTCCCTACCGCAAGAAGTCCCTTTAGGAAACGACTTAATGCCGTCGAGAACCCGGTCAGCGGTAACAACCAGCGCGGGCTCAGCAAAGGGGTCAATAGGCACGGAGGGGCTCGGGCGAGACGGGTGCTTGGCAACCAAAGCACGAAAGGTTTCGTCGTTGTATGGCGCCACCCCGGAGGAGGATAGCACCTTCACAGCAGCAGTAAAATGTCCATCCGCGACCTTCCGGAGACACCGCTTGACGTTAGGGGCGACTAGGTCGCCCTTAACATTATCAGCCTCAATGCGCGAGGCCCCCACATGTCCCCCCCCCCCCCCGGGAGCGTTCAGAAGGCGACCAACCAACAGTTCGATCCCGTCGTCCCCCTCCCCCCAGGCGGATAATGAAGACATGATGGAGCGACACTGCAAAGCCTTCCGGTTCCCAGAGCGACATTCCTGTCGACTCTGGGGTTTAAAAACCTGCAGCGTGCACCGCGGAAGGAGAAGAAGACGCACCCAGGCGGCCACAGAGCCAGGCCGCCCCGCCACCGCGAGGAGAGCATTCTTAAGGGCCTGAGAGAAAGCCATGCGACAGCTGCGCGGGATACTCTTAACGGTAGTACAACGGGCCCGGAAAACACGATCAAGGAGGCCCACATCCACTAAGAAGGAGGACGTGGGAGAGCTCAAATCGACAGGGTGTTGGGGCGCTGGGATCCCCACAAGGTGGGTACCCTCACCCCCGTCGGGGGTAACGCACCGGACGATGCCGTCAGGGTGGTGGCACCCACGACTCAAGGCATGAATCCTCATACACCTGCCACACAACCACACACCATGGCATTTTAAGGCACCGTCGAAGGCCAGAAACATATCGAGGTCAGAAGACAATGCCCCTCGCACAGATATCTGACGATCTTCAGAAGAGAGGTGAAGGGTTTTGAGGTGGGCGATGAGACGGGAGATGCCCTTAGCGCCGACATCCCCATCGGGGCAACAGTGAAGGGAGCGAAGAGGGCAGCGGACACCACCCGAGCCAGGTACTGACACGGAACCCATAAAGGAGAAAAAGGGAAGGAAAAGGAAAAAGGAGAAAGGAAAGAGAAGCCGGGAACCCGCCACCGAGCTGGAGCGGGCCGCGACCCACCGGGGGGGCTAAGACAGCACCCACCGGGGAGCCAACCGGGGGTTGGCAAGGTTAGGAGACAGAAAACAAAAATCTACATCCCGGGCGGTCACGAGAGGGGACGGGTACCTAATAACCGATCAAACGGCGGACCAAAAGAGATCCGGACCAGAACCGGCGGTTGGCGCACCAAGCTCGGACCCTAGCCGGCGGACCAGGCGGACCAGAATTTCCGGCGAACCAGGCCTTTCCGGCGAACCAGGCCTTTCCGGCGGACCAGAAAAATCCGGCAGAAAAGAACCCTCCGGCGGATCAGAATTTCCGGCGGACCAGAAATAGCCGACGGGTCAGACTCCTCCGGCGGACCAAAACCGCCGTACCACCAGTTTTGAACTGGTACGGCGACCCGTTAACAGCGGTGGTCCGCCACCTGTAGGTGGCAGGCCAGCAGCGGGGTTAGCGGCGGCAGGGGGGGACGGCGGGAGAGGGGGGCGGAGGGAGGAGGGAGGCCGAGGAAACCAGAGGAGGAAGAGGGAGGAGGCAGGCGGAGGAGGAAAGAAGAAGGCGGCGGCGGCGGAGGGCGAGGGGAAGGCGGCGGAGAAGGAGGGCAGAGGAGGGAAGGGAGGAGGAAAGGGAGGAAGGGAGGAGGGCGGCGGTGGCGGAGAAAGGCAGAGACGGGCAGGGAGGAAAGGAGGAGAGGAGGGAGGAGGCAGCCGGAGAAGGAAAGAAGAGGGCGGCGGCGGGCAGAGACGGGCAGGGAGGAAAGATAGAGAGAGTTCAGAGGGAAACCAGTTTCCAATCACTTGTATTATTAAAAAAAAAGGATTTTCTTAATTAATTCCGAAGCATGATAAAGTTGTTACGGGGACGAAGTTTCCAATCACTTTCTTACAATATGATCTGGAGTTATGAAAGGGCTAGTTGACCATCTTCAATCAATCTTACCCCTGGTTTCCACCAAATTTACATTTTCAGTCACCAACTTTGTGGTGTGGCTGTGCAGATGAAGCCGTTAGCACCAATCGACGAGCAGAGGCCCGTAACCGAGCCTCAGCAGCAGGACCAAATCATCGTTCCGGTTGCTTCACAAAGACCACGACAACCAACTCTACCTCTTCCAGATCTACTCAACGGTAATTTCGTCGATCGATTTCACTGATACTCTTTTCAAATTCGGATTAATCTGAATTATCATAGATTTGATCTGATTTTTGAGGTGATTGTAAAGTTGTTGTAGAATTGAACTTGTTTTGTACATGCTGTAACTGTTTGTTGAATCGAGAAAATTAGGAACCTCTTTCAGAAAACCGTTAAGATCCCTAAAACTTCGTTTGATCTTAATTAAAGAGGCTTTGGTGAAACAGGTGTTTAGTTATAATTTGGAAAAATGGATTTTAATAATACAAGTTTTACCTTGTTGGCGGATAATAATACGAGTTTTGAAATTTCCTTACAATAATACGAGTTTTATGGGTATTGGATTCTAATGATACACCGTTAGTAAAAAACTAATGGTGTTAGTCTGTTGTCTACGTGGCCAGGTGCCACGTAGGAGGAAAACAATCCACATCAGCTGCCACATAGGCAACAAACTAACACCGTTAGTAAAAAAAAATAACGGGTATCATTAGAATCCAATACCCATAAAACTCGTATTATTGTAAGGAAATTTCAAAACTCGTATTATTATCTGCCAACAAGGTAAAACTTGTATTATTAAAATTCATTTTCCTTTATAATATTGATCTTATTTTTTGAGTTGGTTGTAAAATTATTTACATTTTTGCTTGTTTTGTACCTTTTGTAACACTTTGAAAATTGAGAAAATTAGAAACTCCTTCCAGAAAACCATGGTTGGTCTATAAATTTCTGAGGCCGAAAAATTAAAATTAGCCTCATAAAATAGACTAGACTGTATAAGAATTGGAAATACAGCTATTTTGGATTGAGATTACTTTGAATAGTTGGGTTTACCAAACAACAAATGCCTTCCATTTGTTTATTAGGTTTAATTAATTTGGCTTTTGGGGCTTGGAGGCCTCTTGAGAGGCATTATGACAAACTTGAGTGGCCTAAATACTTTATAATTAATTAATGCTGCTAACTTTATTTTGAGTTACCCCCAAATATTCAATTACCCAATTAATTAGTAACAAATTAATACTTTTTTTATATATGTTAAAAAAAAATAGTTTTGGCCTCTAGAACATGGCCCTGTATGGTCGCCCATTTTGTGCACCTTGAAAACCGGCCCTGCAGAAAACGGTTAAGATCCCTGAAACCTCGTATAATCTGAAAGATGCTTTGTAAAACAGATATCAATAAATAGCTTTGATCTGAATGTAAAAATGTAAAATTATATTACTGTTTAATTTGTTTTGTAGCATACTGAATCTAGAAAATTAGAATTTCTTCCGCAAAAATATGTTGAGATTGGTATAAAGATGATTTGAGACACAAATGAATTGTTCATTAACCCAAAACCTGGTAAAAATATATTAGTTTTTATTAGTTTTTATTAGTTTTGATCTTAAGGCTCCAATATAAGCAAATTATCCATCGATGAACAGAGTACTAACTACTGGTTGGAACTATTTTATAGGCAGTAGAGAAGATTACATCAAAGTTGGTATCCCTCTATATGAAGCATCAATTAAAGGTGACTGGAATGCTGCTAAAGCCATTCTTGACCAACAACCTGAGTTAGTACGGTGCAGCATCACTGAAAACTGCGAGACAGCACTTCACATTGCAGCATCTGCAAATAAAACAAAACGGATGCAAGTCTTTGTGAAAAATCTGGTGGAGAAGATGACAAAATCAGATCTGGAACTTCAAAACAGCAACTCCAATACTGCCCTTAATTTAGCTGCTGCAGCCGGAAATGTTGAAATGATTAAAATTTTGTTTGAGAAGACATTCTATATGGCTGCCTTATTTGGAAAACATGCGATTGTGGAATATCTATATAGCAAATCCAAGGGATTGCGTGATGATGGCTGGAATCCTCAGAATCGTGGTTGGCTTCTTTTAAAATGTGCTGAAGCTGATTTGTTTGGTATGCATCATGCTTAGTAAGAAAATCCTTTTTATTTTGTTCTTTTTATTTTGAGATTTTTGTTTTTTTTTCTTCAGATATTGCACTGAGGATAGTGGAAGACCGCCCGGAACTTGCTAGTGATGGGAATATACTTGGAGTTTTGGCTAAAAAACCTTATGCATTTTATGCAACAACATCAAATATATTCAAGAAATTCATCAACTGGGGTAATCATCTTTATACCTTAACGTGTTTATTATGGATGTCAAAGTAAAAGTTCACATGTAATTATAGAGATTCTAACCTACTCCTCTGCAAGTCAAGTTGACCATATATACTGTAGGTTTACAAGTAAAATGTTTCAGAGTTTAATACCCTTTATATAAAAAACCTGATTATCAAGATTTTTCACACAATAATTCTCGTCAGATTTGAAGTCAAAATACTATGAGTCAGGTAGAATCTTATCCCAATGTAATTATCATCCAGCCCATCCGTCATTTGTAATTGTTAGTATTTCTATTACATTAGTTTTGCCCCTTTTCTATTATTGCGTGCAGCTTTTGCACGCTGTTTAAAGCTGGAACCGCCAAAAAAGGATCATGAAGCATTGCAATTACTAAGACTCATTTGGCAAAATATTGCAAAAAAGCCTAAAAAAGAAATCGATGACATAATCAAGAGGCCCATCTAGTACAATTAAGAAAGATGATAGGCTACCTTATAATAAAGAAGATGAAATGTCTCATCTACTTAAACTAATTTCGGATAACATTGTTAAAATGCCTGCTGAAATCCAGAAGTTGACGGCAGGCCCTTCTGCCAAAGTTCCAATAGCACCATCGGCGGGAAATGTAAGAAAAACATACCCTTCCCGTATGGTATTTGTTGCTGCAGAAATGGGCAATACAATATTTATAGTTGAGCTCATTCGACTGTATCCTGATCTAATATGGAAGGTCAACGATAATAATCTAAGTATATTCCACATTGCTGTCAAACATCGTCACGAGGGTATCTATAATTTACTGTATGAGATAGGCTCAATGAAGGATTTGATTACTCCTTTAAGAGATGAAAATGACAACAATATGTTGCATTTAGTTGGAAAAAGTGCCTCTAGATACCGACTTCAGGATGTATCTGGAGTTGCTTTACAAATGCAACGAGAACTGTTATGGTTCAAGGTACATATTCAAACGGTCTTTTTTTTTGTATTTTTTTTCTTTCTTTTCACCATTAAGATTATTATAACTAGGGGTGTGAATTTTCATACGCCACATGAACCTAGCTCGGAATTCACAGGTTCGGGTCAGTTTTTAATCGAACTTGTCAACATATGTAGCTGACCTGGTCGGGTCTGGGTCAACCTAGCAGGTTTAGCAGTTTGACTGTCTAACCTGTTTATTTGTATCTTTTTTAGAACTCTTTTGTTTCACACTTGAACTTGTGCAAACTCTTGCCTTATTTTGAAACCTAAAACAAATATTAACATCAAAGTCTTATATATATGTTTTTTCTTATAACTGTGGCCGCGTTCATATTAACCTGTGAATATTCATGTCATATTTGGTTTGTGTGTATGGCATAATTTTCAGGTTTGTGTTGTGTGAGTGTAAAATTCTCGGGTTTATGTTGGGCACGACCCGCTTAAATAACCCTGTCAGCACCCCTCATTTAGCAACCAGAAAGTCGTTACTAACATGTATTGTATTTTGCTGTAGGAAGTGGAGGCTATGATCCCACCTTCTTATAGAGAACGGAAGAACAAAGATGGTCTAACACCACACGAGTTGTTCACTAAAGAACACAAGGACTTAGCCACACAAGGTGAGAAATGGATGAAAGAGACAAGTGGTCACTGTATGGTGGTTGCTGCCCTTATTGCCATTATAGTATTTGTCGCTGCTTTTGCAGTACCAGGTGGGTACAGCCAAAATCGTATGGACCAACCCGATGGTATCCCAATCTTCCATTCTCAAGCAACTTTCATGGTCTTTTTGTTGGCAGATGCCATTTCTTTATTTGCATCTACAAGCTCGATTCTTGCATTTTTATCCATTATCACGTCTCGTTATGCTGAACGGGATTTCTTGCGATCCTTACCCGAAAAGTTATTATTGGATGTTGTAACTTTGTTCCTGTCTATAGCAGCCATGACCATCACTTTTAGTGCCAGTTTTTACGTGGTGTACAAGGATGGTTTGATATGGACACCGATCATTATCAGCTTGTTTGCCTTGCTACCAGTCATCCTATATGCTTCGAATCAATATCCTCTCTTAGTAGACGTTCTTCGAGCAACATATGCTTCGAGGTACCTGTTTAAGCCGAAGAAACATATTCTTTACGACTTAATATATGAAAAGTGAACCCGTAGGGCACTATAGAGTTTCTTCCATCCTCATGATGTCTTCGAATTTACTAACGTCAGTGTGTTATTTTATTTACTTACCGTAGAATCGAGATATTCCTGGAGGATATGTCTATTATATTGTAAATAAACGTATTACTAGTTTTTATAATCACCGACCGATTGTTATTATGTATTGAAATGATTATTATATTGTAAATAACGGAAATATTACAGTTTGGATTCTTCATTCGGATGTAATTGATTTAAGAGCAGGGTATTTGATCTCCATTGGATTGTTTTTATATTGTAAATAAACGTATTACTAGTTTTTATAATCACCGACCGATTGTTATTATGTATTGAAATGTTTATTATATTGTAAATAACGGAAATATTACAGTTTGGATTCTTCATTCGGATGTAATTGATTTAAGAGCAGGGTATTTGATCTCCATTGGATTGTTTTTATATTGTAAATAAACGTATTACTAGTTTTTATAATCACCGACCGATTGTTATTATGTATTGAAATGATTATTATATTGTAAATAACGGAAATATTACAGTTTGGATTCTTCATTCGGATGTAATTGATTTAAGAGCAGGGTATTTGATCTCCATTGGATTGTTTTTATATTGTAAATAAACGTATTACTAGTTTTTATAATCACCGACCGATTGTTATTATGTATTGAAATGATTATTATATTGTAAATAACGGAAATATTACAGTTTGGATTCTTCATTCGGATGTAATTGATTTAAGAGCAGGGTATTTGATCTCCATTGGATTGTTTTTATATTGTAAATAAACGTATTACTAGTTTTTATAATCACCGACCGATTGTTATTATGTATTGAAATGATTATTATATTGTAAATAACGGAAATATTACAGTTTGGATTCTTCATTCGGATGTAATTGATTTAAGAGGAGGGTATTTGATCTCCATTGGATTGTTTTTATATTGTAAATAAACGTATTACTAGTTTTTATAATCACCGACCGATTGTTATTATGTATTGAAATGATTATTATATTGTAAATAACGGAAATATTACAGTTTGGATTCTTCATTCGGATGTAATTGATTTAAGAGCAGGGTATTTGATCTCCATTGGATTGTTTTTATATTGTAAATAAACGTATTACTAGTTTTTATAATCACCGACCGATTGTTATTATGTATTGAAATGATTATTATATTGTAAATAACGGAAATATTACAGTTTGGATTCTTCATTCGGATGTAATTGATTTAAGAGCAGGGCATTTGATCTCCATTGGATTGTTTTTATATTGTAAATAAACGTATTACTAGTTTTTATAATTACCGACCGATTGTTATTATGTATTGAAATGATTATTATATTGTAAAGAACGGAAATATTACAGTTTGGATTCTTCATTCGGATGTAATTGATTTAAGAGCAGGGTATTTGATCTCCATTGGATTGTTTTTATATTGTAAATAAACGTATTACTAGTTTTTATAATCACCGACCGATTGTTATTATGTATTGAAATGATTATTATATTGTAAATAACGGAAATATTACAGTTTGGATTCTTCATTCGGATGTAATTGATTTAAGAGCAGGGTATTTGATCTCCATTGGATTGTTTTTATATTGTAAATAAACGTATTACTAGTTTTTATAATCACCGACCGATTGTTATTATGTATTGAAATGATTATTATATTGTAAATAACGGAAATATTACAGTTTGGATTCTTCATTCGGATGTAATTGATTTAAGAGCAGGGTATTTGATCTCCATTGGATTGTTTTTATATTGTAAATAAACGTATTACTAGTTTTTATAATCACCGACCGATTGTTATTATGTATTGAAATGATTATTATATTGTAAATAACGGAAATATTACAGTTTGGATTCTTCATTCGGATGTAATTGATTTAAGAGCAGGGTATTTGATCTCCATTGGATTGTAATTTTGGGGACTTCCAGACTGGTCATTTGAAGTTTATTGAAATCCATATTGTTGGAAACAACTGATAAACCGGAAACCAGAACAAGTAATTTTTTCGTTAAAAATGAAAATGAACTTGTATATAAACCAAAGCACTAGAGATGTGAAAAATAAGATAGCGTTTGGTATGCGATGGAGGTTGAAATGGAATGAGTCATTACATTGGAATGAAAAACGACATGTTTGGCAACACATTGGAATTGAATGAACCATTACATAAGCAATAGGTTTCCTTTCATATATAAAGGGATTTTCATTTCTTAGGGGTGAGACGTTTTTCTTCCATTCCCTCAAGTAATGAAATGAAAATTTTATTTAATTTTATGTTTTATTAGAATCTTATGAAAAAAAAATTAAGAATAAAAAAAATAAAAAATAGAAAAAAATGTAAAAATGAAAAACAATATTAAAATAAAAATATAATATAATAAATAAAAATAAAAATAAATGTAAATTTGTAAATAAAAATAAAAACAAAAAACAAAAATAAAATAAAAATTAAATTATTTTATAAAAATAAATTAACTAAAAGTAAAAAATTAAAAATAAAATAAAATAAAAAAATAAAAATAAAATATAAGTTAAATATATTATTTAAATTTAAATATTTGTAAAACTGTATTTTATTACTTTGTTACTAACTATCAAAAAACACAAATCAATGATTTATTTCATTCTAACATGGTAACTAAACATGATGATGAAATTAAGGCTGTAAACGAACCGAAATTTCATGAAATGTTCGTGAAATCGTTTGGGTGGGAGTTCGTTTGTGTTTGTTCGTTTACTAAATAGACAAACACAAAAAAAAATCTTGTTCGTCTAGCTTAATAAACGAAAACGAAAAAGGTCCACGTTCGTTCAAATGTGTTCGTGAACGTTCGGTAAGTGTGTTCGTGAACGTTCGTTTGTATACGTTCGTTTGTGTTTGTTCGTATTATCCGTTTGTGTTTGTTTGCTTGTTTGTAATATTGCTACCTTCAATAATATTTTTTAGTACTAATTATCATTAATTATTAATCTTCCTGATTCCTATATAGTTTGATACTAATAATCCTATCCTTTCAAAAAAAAGAAATATTTAGGATGGGAAGTGTGGGAGATGATAATTTTTTTGAAGTTGTTTGGCTTAAATACGTATTTTGGATTTAGATTGTTGTTTCTAGTCTTTTGTTTCTTAATTTGATGACTCTTTCTGCTTTATATTGCCAAAAATATGTAAGAATGCATGTTTGTTTGTTTGGTAATTTATGTTCGTTTGGTTTGTTTGTTTCGTTTGGTTCATTGTCTAGAAATGTAAAAAATAACAAACAAACACAAACAAAGCTCTCTGGTTAACAAACAAACACAAACAAAAAATATTGTTAGGCTATTTGTTCGTGTTCGTTCGGTTGTCCGATAACAGGTTAACAAACAAACACAAACATGTCTTGTTCGTGTTCGCTCGGTTCGTTAACAGCCCTAGATGAAATGGTAATGATCCATTTCATTCGCTCGTTCATTCCATTACCACATACCAAACAGACCCTAAGTCTTTTAATGTATCCCGCTAACAATGTGTTGGTTTAAACAGTATGGAATCTTTACACTTTTTGTCCCACTACTTTACAATTGTACATTTCTTGGTTAAACTACAAATGACATCTAAATAAATCTTCTCTCGCAAACAAAAGATTTTTGTCCTCAAGAATTCAAATTAGGAAAACCCAACTTCAGCTCATCATAATCTTTTCAAGTGGCTTTAGTGATTGCCAATCGTCGCCAATGAATAAGAAAAAGTTTTTAAACACATCTAGAACTATGAGAAGCGTGGTTTGCATTGCAGATTTCATAACACGTCAGACCTCAAAACATGTATAAAAATAAGCAGGACCAGAGTTAATAAAATAACTCTCGCCATTTATAAATAATAATGATTGTGAAAGGTTTTATTCATAAATAAATTTAAATAAATAGACATGACTTTCTCAATTTGTCATCCCCCGTCTCTTGGGTCTGTGACCAATTAAATATCAAATACCATGGAAGCAAATATATAACTTAAACTGAATTTTCACTAAAAATTAAAATTTTAATTTTAATACATAAAGGGTCAAGAAATACACAAAATGGTCCTAGCACTTCTAACTAGCCTAACAACATGTTAGCTACCAAACATGAACTTTCCACTGTCTAGACCTTCTTATTCACCTTCTTACGTCCTTTCAAATTGCTATATGCAATTAGTTACCTGTAACACACGCTAAAATATTCATTGGTGCCTCGACATGATTGTGACACACCCGATTAAACATATATATGCCCCGTGCCCGTCCCAATCTAACGGATCTTAATGACTTACAGGTACACCCCTCAATATACCATACAACTAGAACATCTAATTTAACACATCATGAAACACATTTCATTAAAACATTTACAAGTCGGTAACAACCCCAAGATAATATAAAAAGGGAGAACAACAGACTCACCTCAATAACACACAAGCAAATACAATAATAACAAAAATTTGTTTGGATTAGAACACCAAGGCAGTTTCTTTGGTTTATAAGCATGAATTTAAACACATAAAGGCAACTTAAATCACTTAACTAACTATCAGACTAATGTCAGTCCTAACCTAGACATCCATACCCATTATCCGACCGTTAATCCCGTTATAAACTTAGCATCTTGTCCAGCCTTGTAATACTCCTTAGTTACCCATTGTCCTCTGCATGCATAATCTAAGGGGGCGTTTGGTATGATGGAATTCGTGGGAATTCATTGGAATTGGAATTCGAATTTCATTCCATAGTGTGTTTGGTTCACGGACTTCAGTGGAATTGGAATTTTAATTCCATATTTAATGTGTTTGGTTAATAGGGGAATTGGAATTGGAATTTGATTAGATTCCATCAAATTCCTTTATTCAATGGATTTCACATTACTTCATAATAATAAAGGATTTCACATTCCTTCCACACCGAAGACAACTACCCGACTGGACCCGACCCGTGGACCGAACCTATCTGACCTAACCGGACCCGACCCCCGGACCCGACCGACCGGACCCCACCCGACCCCGGACCGGACCCCCGAACCCGACCGGACCGACCGGACCCCCGAACCCGACCGGACCCCCAAACGGACCCCCGAACCCGACCGGACCCCCGGTCTGGACCGGACCCGACCCCCGGACCCCACCGGACCCCTGAACCCCACCGGACCGACCGGACCCCCTAACCCGACCGGACCCCCGAACCCGACCGGACTCCCGGTCTGGACCCCACCCGACCCCGGACTGGACCCCCGAACCCCACCGGACCGACCGGACCCCCGAACCCGACCGGACCCCCGGTCTGAACCGGACCCGACCCCCGGACCCGACCCGACCCCCGAACCGGACCGGACCGACCGGACCCCCGAACCCGAGCGGACCCCCGGACCCCACCCGACCCCGGACCGACCGGACCCCGAACCCGACCGAACCCCGAACTGGACCCGACCCCCGAACTGGACCCGACCCCCGGACCCGACCCGACCCGACCCCCAAACCGGACCGGACCGACCAGACCCCCGGACCAGAATCCCAGACCGGACCCCCGAACCGACCGAGCCCGAGCGATTGAAACCGACCCCCGGTCCCCACCGACCGGACCCGAACCCCGGACCGGACCGCCGACCGCACCGGACCCCCGAACCGGACAGGACCCGACTCCCGGACCGACCGACCATGGTCCGGTTCGTTCGGTCCGTTCGGGGGCCGGGTTCGGTCTGGGGGTCGGGTACAGGGGTCCGGCCCATTCGGGTTCGGTCTGTCCGGTCCGATCCGGGGGTCGGGTCGGGTCCGGGGTTCGGGTCGGGTTCGGTCCGGGGGTCGGGTCGGGTCGGTTCGAGTCGGAGCGGGGGTCGGGTCAGTTTGGGTTTCGGGTCGGTTCGGGTCGGGTCTGGGGGTCGGGTCTGGTCGGTCTGGGGGTCGGCTCCGGTCGGTCTGGGGTCTGGTCGGGTCGGACTGGTCCGTGAGACGGGTCCAGACGTGGTTTTTATTGAATTTTAATTTTAAAATTTAAATCCAATTCCTTTGGATTCCAATTCTTTTGAATTCCATAGTGTGTTGGTTCGCGGACTTTAGTGGAATTGGAATTTGAATTTAAATTCCAATTCATTTGAATTCCAATTCCTTCAAATTCCAATTCCTTTGAATTCCAATTCCAATTCCAAATCCAATTCCAATTCAAATTCCAACGAATTCCGCGAACCAAACGCCCCCTAAGTGTTATCAAACACAATTCAAGCATTCAAACACTTGAAAATGGGGTTTTCACTCATGTATGACACAATATAGGCTTACCCTTGTTTCTTCCAGACCCCCTGTTAGCTTCGAGGACACTTCTAGTTCCTCTTGAACACCCTGGAACATGAGCAAACCGGACCCCCGAACCCGAGCGGACCCCCGGACCGGACCGGACCAACCGGACCCCACCCGACCCCGGACCGACCGGACCCCGAACCCGACCGAACCCCGAACTGGACCCGACCCCCGGACCCGACCCGACCCCCGAACCGGACCGGACCGACCAGACCCCCGGACTAGAACCCCAGACCGGACCCCCGAACCGACCGAGCCCGAGCGATTGAAACCGACCCCCGGTCCCCACCGACCGGACCCGAACCCCGGACCGGACCGCCGACCGCACCGGACCCCCGAACCGGACCGGACCCGACTCCCGGACCGACCGACCATGGTCCGGTTCGTTCGGTCCGTTCGGGGGCCGGGTTCGGTCTGGGGGTCGGGTACAGGGGTCCGGCCCAGTCGGGTTCGGTCTGTCCGGTCCGATCCGGGGGTCGGGTCGGGTCCGGGTTCGGGTCGGGTTCGGTCCGGGGGTCGGGTCGGGTCGGTTCGAGTCGGGGCGGGGGTCGGGTCGGTTTGGGTGTCGGGTCGGTTCGGGTCGGGTCTGGGTGTCGGTCTGGGGGTCGGGTCTGGTCGGTCTGGGGGTCGGCTCCGGTCGGTCTGGGGGTCTGGTCGGGTCGGACTGGTCCGTGAGACGGGTCTAGACGTGGTTTTTATTGAATTTTAATTTTAAAATTTAAATCCAATTCCTTTGGATTCCAATTCTTTTTAATTCCATAGTGTGTTGGTTCGCGGACTTTAGTTGAATTGGAATTTGAATTTAAATTCCAATTCATTTGAATTCCAATTCCTTCAAATTCCAATTCCTTTGAATTCCAATTCCAATTCCAAATCCAATTCCAATTCAAATTCCAACGAATTCCGCGAACCAAACACCCCCTAAGTGTTATCAAACACAATTCAAGCATTCAAACACTTGAAAATGGGGTTTTCACTCATGTATGACACAATATAGGCTTACCCTTGTTTCTTCCAGACCCCCTGTTAGCTTCGAGGACACTTCTAGTTCCTCTTGAACACCCTGGAACATGAGCAAACCGGTGTGAGCCATCCATAACTCGACATTAACACAAAATCATGACATTTTGATTTAAAAGTACTTACCGCACTTGACTTAAGCTCTTCACTTGAGCTCTCAACACCCGGATCTTCTCTAGAATCAGTTAGACCATAATTAAATGAGAATGGCATAGAGATCTTGGAGTGTTCATGCACACATGAGCACAAAACTTCCCCGGTGTGCTCCTCGTTCTCCGGATACTTTATAGGTTTCCAGCCATCCTTCTAATTCTTGTCATTGTTACGACTTCCTTGTTTGCCAAAACTTTGTTAACTCTTGATTTTCTCGCCGTAGAAGGCATGATTGCTGTTAGATTTGATGGATGTTTTTGCTAACTGCTCAGTGGCGGACCCATAATTTTTTTTTCATGGGGGTTCGAATTTTTTTTTTGGTCTAATGTCTATTGTTATATATTAAATTTTTTTCGGACCAATTCACGTCGGGTCGGGTTATATAATAACAAAATAAAAGATATATATATATATATATATATATATATATATATATATATATGATCTATTCTTTCTTCTTTCCTTCACACTTAGTGTCGGTCTAGAAATTCAGAGGGTTGTAAAAGAATAAACAAAATAAAATTAACTAAGCTACATAGAGAAACAAAAATATATATTATTTAAAATAATTTCTTTTTCATCAAATTTCACCATTTTTAGTATTTATCAAAACTTTGCCTACCATCAAGCTACAACCTAAGTGACACAAACAAAATATAAATACAACATAAAAAAGTAAATGAAATTAAAAAGTCTTTTTGAACGAAATATTGAATTAAACGTTTGGTTTGAGTTTTTATTGTTAATTATTTTATATCATTAAAAAATAAAAAAACTTTTGATAGATTGACAGAAATATGTACTTCTTGCTCTGAAAAATGGGCTTTTTAATGGTTGAAGTCAAACATAAGAAAATTACAAAAAACCCATCATCTTCTTCCCATCCTTTCCCGTTTCTCTCTGCAACTTTCACACCGATCGGATTATCTTCCGGTGAAGACCTCTTGCATTTTAAATCATGGGGGTCGGTCACAAAATTTCTTGGGGGTCGGTTGAGATCAAATCATATATATAACACTAAAGATGAAACATTCATGGGTGTCGGTTGACCCCCATCCGGTGGCTTTAGGTCCGCCACTGTAACTGCTTGGCTAGAGCCTCCTGCTCGAATAACAACTTTTCAAACTCTACAGGGGATGGTTGTGTAGAGCAACCTTGGATTGCTGTTACGAAATTTCTACACTACAACTTTAATAGGTACGACCATGTAACATAATTTTTAAGCTATCTGCAATGGGTTCCTGTTATCTTTCACTCCCCTCACTTTCTTTTTTGCCAACTCAGCGCCCCTCACTCCCCTCAGTTTACTTTGATTATTATTTTATTCAATTAAAAAAAATTCACAAGAATTCCGCTTCACCGAGAGAAAAAGGGGGGGGGGGGGACCGAGGGAGGCGCCTTGCACCTTTCACCGCACCACACACAGTGGTTCCACCAAGCCCACCGAAGCCACATCAGCACCTCACCGAGCTCTCGGTGGGGGTACTGCAAGTAACCTTAGGTGGCGTTTGGTTCACGGAATGTAATGTGATTGGAATTGTAAAGTTTTCCTTTTAAAGTTGTGCTTAAGTTGGGTAAGGATGGAGTTTGAAATACAATGAATTCTTTTAATAAATGAAATTTGAGGCCATGTGACTTTCCTTCGTTAAAGTGAATGATTTCTAAGGAATGTTGAAATAGTACTAAATTTCAATGATTAAAGGAATTCATTGTATTTCAAACTCCTTCGTTACCCAACTTAAGCACAACTTTAAAAGAAAATTTACAATTCCAATTACATTACATTCCGTGAACCAAACGCCCCTTAGGTTCTAAGTTGATACTTTAATAAGTGTTTGGATTTTAGCTTTAATGTCGTTTCATAAGTTTTTTGTATTTTTTCTTTTTTTTACGTTACGCTTTAGCAATACAAATATTTTGTATGTCTGTATTATCCCCGCAACAACATTCAGATAACAAATCTAGTAATGATCAAAACATAATTGACCGACTTCTTTAGACCACCCACATCAATAAACCTCTAAATACCACTAAATACCACCTTTTTGGTCCAGTCAGCATGCCACGTCACGTACTTACCAAATACCACAAAACCCACTTTTTTTCCACATCAAGTACTTCCCCACATACCACCTTTTATTTCCACATCACTATTTTATTTAATCTTTATTTATTTATAACGGCTATATTTTTATTAAAAAAAATAATTTAATATTAAATTATTATTAAATGTTAACGGCTATTTTATTTAAAATTTAAATTTTTTTATATTTAATAAAAAAAAATTTAAACATGGAAATCCTACATTACTTTTATTAAAACAAACCAAATTTAAACAACACAACAAATCCTAAAAAATTTAAACATGGAAACCCTAAGCCTCATCATCTTCTTCTTCCTCCTCAGACTCATCTTCGATGTTCAGTTGCACCTTTAGCCGGGCACAAGTTTGGATATGAGATTCCTGTTTTTTTTTTTACTCAAGTGAGAGATATCCATGTTAGTCAGCTTGTAGTACTTAAGCTTCATCTTGTTCTCCTCAATAGCTAATAACCTATCCAGGTATTCCTGCCTGCTGTCGACTACTGAAGTAAGGTTTGAATAAAAGCGGTTTCGACTTTCCTCAATACTTGAGGAACCAGCAATACCTTTATTTTTCTTTTCCTTGGCAGCTGCTTTGGCCGCTTCTCTACCGGGTGGGCGTTTAGAAATTTGAGAGAGAAATGAGAGGTTTGATGTGTGAATGAAATGAAGAAATGCAGTGGTATTTATAGATTTTTTTGAAAAAACTAGCCGTTATAATAAGACAAAAAATAAAACTAGCCGTTTTTTTAAAAAAAAATATTAAATTTAATGTTTTATTTAATTATGAATTTTAGAAATTTTTTCAGATTTTTTTAAAATTTATTTATATTTTATTTGAATTATTAAATGTTAAAATAAAACAAAAAATTTTGAATTTTACAAAATCTATCCGTTAAAGTAAAAAATAAAAAGAAAAAGGAATTGGTGGGTCCCACTCAGGCTGGTACGTGAAGGTTTGTGGGGACGTACGTACGCGCGTACGTACGTACGGCGTACGTACGTACGTGTGCAAATACCTCCGATGCGGAGGGTCTTAGTAACCTTCAAAGTTCATACGTACATATGAGAGAGACCTATCTTTATACTAATAGAAATTAACTTAACCCACAAGAAAAACTTTAAAGATAAACATAAAACAATTTAAACTACGCGAGATAGACACGCTATTAATTTAGTTTCGGTTCATCTGTGGATAACGAGGCGAGTAGATGTGGACATGAAGTTTCTTCGAAGTTTCCTTCATTAGTTTTTTCTTTATGAAGAGCAAGATACATATTAGTTTACACCCAACCAATCGCTAAGGTTTCTTCAAACCCTCCTCTCTCGAGTCGTCTGGTTTCCAACAGTTTGGATTCTTAATCTTCACCGGTACGATGAAATTAAAAGAGGCCACGAAATCATGGTGCCCGTTGCTTCACTCGCTATTCAAAGACCACAACGGAATCTACCTCTTCTAGATCGATCTACTGATCAACGAACGGTAATTATCTAATCTATGTAAAGTTATAGTGATAATCTGGTTTTTTATTTGATTGTATAACTTTTTTTACAATTTAGATTCTTTTGTACCTTTTCTAACCATTTGAATTGAGAAGAAAATTAGGAATTTCTTCCGGAAAACCCAGATTAATATCCCTAAAACTTCATATGATCGCTTTCATGTCAAACTCATTAAACTTGTCAAACTCATTAAACTTAAGTGATAGTGAGCTTTAGACCTGTTACAAAGCCAAAGAAAACCCATAACTTTTATCTCGTCGATGATCTTAGCTAACGATCGAGGTCGTAGAGCTATTAAGAACCTTCTCGTTACGGTGCTTCCACAAAGTAGAAATCGCCGTTAAGATTACGAGTTGAACCGTCTTCCTCTTTTTAACGAAATTCAGATGGATTGAGCAAGACCACACGAGATGTATGAATAGATGTTCACCGGATTCTTTAAACAAGCCACAAAAAGGACACAAAACGGAGGGAATCGGAACCCTCCTAGCCACAAGATTAACAAGGGTGGGGAGCCGATCTAAAGATAACCGCCAAGCCAAGAATCTAACCTTCTTAGGTACTCAATTAGAGCGTTCATAGCCCATCCTTTATCTCTATAATTTATACTTTTATCATTTTTTCTGTCTTTTTACTCATAATCATAATTAAATAATATTTTTTTATAGTCTTATAACTATCTTTTCTCTCCATTTCAATCACACAAAACCCCAAATTTTAAGGAATCGTCAGTTTTTTTTATCAAATATAAGGGTGAAGAGTAATTTTTTTCTCCCCTCTACTCACAACTAAACCCCAAATTTTAGAGTTTTTACTCACAAAATTATGAGGAATGGGCTGTGAATGCTCTTATTCCACACAAAATTGTACTCAGGGAACCAAATACATCAAGGAATGCACTATTGACTATAAACTACGAACATAGAACACACCTGTAGCATCCAAATCCCAACTGTAATGGTCGGTTGTGCCCTGCGAAGAGAACAAGTGCAGCAGGCAACATAGGTCAGCATGCTCACTGAGCTCATCAGATTCTGAGAGTTCTCTAGTCCAAACAAAATTCCATTGATGCCTACAACCATCCCAAACTCTTCTTTCGCTAACAGTACACGATATGAAGGGTTCCAGCGAGAAAAGACTAGGAAACTTTTGCATGAGAAGAGCGTTGTCCAACCAACAGTCTATCCAGAAAAGGATAGAAGAGCCATCCCCCCGCCTCTTTTTAATGACGGTGCTCAAATCGACTCCTTGCTCCCTCAACTCCAATGAGTTTCGATGGATCTGAGCCGGGGAGGGATATAATTCCATGACCTAGATTTGTTGTGGATATCTAATTAAACTTCGTCTTACTTCTATTACTTAACATACTTACAATGATTTTAAGTCAACAACTCATACAAAGTTAGTTCTCAATCCTCATTAAACTTATAAACTAGATAATATCTATCTCAATCATGTAGTTCTTTAAGTTGTTCATAAATATTGAATTAAATTTTACGTCTTTCTTCACGCGTTGCTGAGGGGAATACGCGGGCACACAAACATGTGCATTACTGTAAAAAAATTAAAATAAAAAACTATGATATACGACTGTACCTATTATACCACAAGTTCTTGTGCTAAATTCGTTGAGATTGGAAATAAAATTAAAAAAAAACTACGTTACACAACTGTATCTATAACGTTACCAACTCAACACCATCCGGACCATCCTTGTATCCCTTCACTTGGACCGTCTCCACTAATAATTGAAAACTTGGTCAATCTAATTGATACTTTCACTTGGACCGTCTCCATCCGGACCATCCTTGTATCCTTTGAAACACAATTGGCACCAAAGAAACACAAGAACAATGCACCCGGAAATATGGAATAACTCTCCAAACTCTTTATTGATCACTAGGAAAAAATAACTCAAATAACCTAGCAAACAATTCTATTTTCTAAACCCTACTTGGTCTCATTATATAGCCACCCTAACCCTCTTGTTGATAACTATACAATGATTTAGAAAATAATAAAATAAAACAGAAGATATCCTAGAACAATTAGGAATCCTCGATCACAAGGCAGTAGCCGACTTGCACTAAACCTTGATTGATACGCATGGGCCAAACATTTAATGAACTACCCTTTTATGCCCAACTTGGCATTATCTCGGTAGCCCAGGCCCAAATAGAAATTGACCAACAATCACCCCCTCAATTTCTGAGTCGGGTCCAGGAGGTCTTCAACTCCTATCAACTTTCTCATCTCTTGAAACTTCACTCGAGCTAACGGTTTTGTTAAGATATCCGCCTTTTGAACTTCACCGCTTACATGTTCAACTTTCACTTGGTTATTCTCTACACATTCACGAATATAATGATATCGTGTATGAATGTGTTTGCTCTTCCCGTGAAACACCGGGTTCTTCATGAGTGCCATAGCGGACATATTATCCACCCGTAGGGGTACAATTTGTTCCTTCCACCCCGTTATCTCATTAAGCAAACCACGTAACCAAACGGATTGACATGCGGCGGATGTTGCGGCCATAAACTCGGCCTCACATGACGACAAAGCTACGGTTGCTTGCTTAGACGTCGACCATGTAATAGGAGCTTCATTGAAGTAAAAGATTACCCCACTTGTACTTTTCCCATCATCTTTATCCGGTGCATGACTACTATCACTATAGCCAACCAAGTCTCGATTTCCACCTTTCTTGTATCGTATTCCATAGTTCACCGAACCCTTTATGTACCTTAGGATGTGCTTGACTAGTTGCATATGTGATTGTCTCGGTTCTTGCATATACCGACTTGCAATGCTCACGGCAAAAGAGAGGTCGGGTCTTGTGTGTAGGAGATATCGTAAGCAACCAATAATTTTCCGATATTCGGTCGGGTTTATTGGTTCTCCATTTTCGTCTTTCGACACCACCGTCCCTGGTTCCATTGGACATGTAGTGGGGTTGGCATCTTCCATCCCTGATTGCTTCAAAATCTTCATTGCATAAGACTTTTGAGATATGGTTATACCTCGAGTATTTTGCATAACTTCAATACCCAAATAATAGGACAAAGTTCCTAAGTCGGCCATCTCGAACTTCTGTTCCATATGCTTCTTGAAATCTTCGATAAGTTTCGGGTTTGATCCGGTCACAAACAAATCGTCAACATACACTCCTACAATTTGTAGGTCTTTACCTTCATACCTTTTGTAGATAGCTTGTTCGGTTAAGCACTTTGTGAACCCAAAACCCTTTAGTGTCGCATCAAGTTTAACATTCCAAGCACGTGGTGCTTGTCTAAGCCCGTATAGAGCTTTGTGTAACCTATAAACTTTGTTTTCAGCCCCTTTAACTTCAAATCCTTCGGGCTGAGACACGTACACTTCTTCCTTGAGTTCGCCGTGTAAGAAAGCAGTTTTCACGTCAAGGTGATGAACATTCCACCCTTCTAGAGCGGCTAATGCAATAAGTAACCTTACCGTCTCCATGCGAGCTACCGGAGCAAATACTTCGTCGAAGTCAATGCCGTGTTCTTGTACATACCCCTTCGCTACGAGACGTGCCTTATACTTATTGATTGTACCGTCCGGATTTTGCTTCAACTTAAACAACCACTTTAACCCGATTACCTTTTGGCCCTTAGGTAGATCGGTTAATTTCCAAGTGTTGTTTTTTGTGATTGATTCAAGCTCGGCTTTCATCGCTTTTTCCCAGTGAACATTGCCTTTTGCACCCCAATAATTAACCGGTTCATCTCCGGTTGCTAACATTAGTTCTTCTTGACTTTCCCTGTTGACACCATCTTCAATCACGTACCCTTGTAACTTGGTCGGAATTGTTCGGGCTCGGGTCGATCTTCTAAGAACATTATTTTGGCTTTCTTGAGAAATTTGTTCAACACCTGCATGTGTTTGAAAAGGTTGGACATGGCTTTCTGATTCAACATGCGAATTATTATTTGTTGAATTTTGATCAGTAGCCACGAACGACCCATTCCCATTTGCGTCATATAATATTTCCGCTTCTGTTTCTTCTAGATTTTCAACAACAAATTCAGCAACTTCCGAACTTGTTATTTTCGAGTCCCATATCCAAGCTTTCTGTTCATCAAAGATTACGTCGCGACTTATTACAACTTTGTTTCGAACAGGGTCATACATTCTGTTGGCTTTAGTACCCGGTTCGGGACCGAAATACACCATTTGAGAGCTTCGATCGTCGAGTTTTTTCTGCCCAACAACTGGTGTTTTAACATGTCCGATGCACCCAAAAACGCGTAAGTGCTCTACGCTTGGCTTGACTCCGTTTAGAGCTTCGTACGGGGTTTTTCCGACGACGGCTTTCGTCGGTGCTCGGTTGAGAATGTATACGGCGTGCACTGTGGCCTCTCCCCAAAACTTTTGTGGTACTTTTGTAGCATTTAGAAGACTTCTAACAGTTCCTATCACCGTCCGGTTTCGTCTTTCAACCACCCCGTTTTGTTGAGGAGTATAGGGGGCGGTGAGATGACGCTTTATGGACTCTTGTTCGCACCATTCTTTGAACTCATTTGATGTGAACTCTCCACCGCGATCAGTTCTAAAGGTACTTATCTTGTACCCCGTATCCGATTCGACCATTCCTTTAAATTTCTTGAATGTCGAGAAGGCTTCGTCTTTCGTTTTGAGAAGATAGCACCACATAAACCTTGAATAGTCATCCACGAGCAAAAATATGTATTGATTTCCCGAGGGTGTACTTGGTGTGATAGGGCCACATAAATCTCCGTGTACTAATTGCAAGGGCCGAGATGCCCTAAACATTGCTTGTTCCGGAAACTTCTTTCTAATCTGTTTTCCAACAAGACATGAATTGCAAATATTAGTACAACTTTTAATTAAAGGCATGCCACGTACCATTCCGTTTGAAAGTGTTCGGAGGGCTTCATAATTCAAGTGTCCAAGCCTTGAATGCCAAAGGGTGTTTAAGTCTTCTATGCTCGCCAACATGCACACTTGAGCACCTTTCTTTAAACTTGCTTTGTATAGCCGGTTAGGAGATCTAAACACTCTCATTACAAGCTTTCGTGAGGGGTCAAAAAGAAGTAGCAAATCATCTTCCATAATTATTTTATACCCGATCTCGGTGACTTGTCCAAGACTTATTATATTACTTTTAAGACTTGGAATAAAATAAGTGTCTTTAAGATGTAGTTGCTCACCATTCTTGCCGACTAGGGTTATGGAACCTTTACCACGAATTTCAACACACGAGTTATCGCCAAACTTTACCTTTCCGGTGACACGTTCATCGAATTCTGAAAAGAAGGCCCGATTCCCCGTCATGTGGTTGCTAGCTCCATTGTCTAAATACCATATATCTTTTCCTTTGGAATCTTCCTCGTAGATCTCTGGTATTACCCTTCGTTCGGTTAGCAAGATGTTTTCTTCTACCCTCCTTATCATGTATAGAGATGGATCATCACCCTTGGTCTCGGCAAGATTTGCTTCTTGGTTCTTTGATTTTCGTTCCGGACACACCGATGCAAAGTGACCAAACTTATCACATCGATAGCATTGAACTTCCGATCTATCCTTCTTGACCCTTTGCCTATCATTGCCTTGGTTCCCTTCATAATTCTTGGACCCGTACCCACGATTTTGACCCTTTTCTTTCTCCTTACCTTTCCCTTTGTAGCCTTGGTTAGACCCTTTGAACCTGCTTTTCTGATCATGTTGCGTAGACTTTGAAGACTCCCCTTTTGAGAACAGAAGTTTGTTAAGACTAGAGTTAGAGCTTTGCCCTTCATCCTCTCTAACACGTTCCTCATACGCCTTCATGCGGCCGATTACATCGTCAAGTGGTACCGTTTTTAGATCGAGTATTTGCTCGATTGATGCCACCATATGTACGAACCGCCTTGGTAACCCATGTAGGAATTTTTTGACCAGTCTCGGCTCATCAATCTCTACTCCTAGCGCTGCTGCTTTAGAGGCTATAGTTGATACTTTTGAAGCGAATTCCCCCACAGTACTCGAGTCCTTCATCTTCAAATTTTCGAATTCCCACATAAGGGTTTGTAGCCTTGCTTCAATCACCCTTTCGGCTCCGAGGTGTCTAGCTTTTACCGCATTCCACATCTCCTTTGCGGTCTTGTGTTTGCCTACTTGCAAAATCTGTTCCTCGGGTAGCGATTCGAATAGGAGTGCAATAGCCAAGTTCATCTTCTTATCATCCGTTCCGGTACCCGGATCAATCGCTTCCCATACCCCATGCACATTAAAGATAGCCTTCATGCGCATGGACCAAACCGTATAGTTGATGTCGGTAAGGACCGGACACTTAAGCGACACCACGCCTCCTTCCTTTGCCGGCTGACTCGTGTTTGTTTGAGTTGCAGACATTGTTCTTGAGCGATTACTTTGGTTGCAAGAAACCCTTGTGAGTTCTTGATTCCGTTTCTTGAATCAAGATATCTATCGAGTTTCCTTCTTGAACTCGAGTCTTCTCACCGTTAATCTCTCTTGCTTCCTTTCACAGGTTTGATCTTGAAGCTCTGATACCAATTAGGGTGGCTATATAATGAGACCAAGTAGGGTTTAGAAAATAGAATTGTTTGCTAGGTTATTTGAGTTATTTTTTCCTAGTGATCAATAAAGAGTTTGGAGAGTTATTCCATATTTCCGGGTGCATTGTTCTTGTGTTGCTCTGATACCAATTGAAACACAATTGGCACCAAAGAAACACAAGAACAATGCACCCGGAAATATGGAATAACTCTCCAAACTCTTTATTGATCACTAGGAAAAAATAACTCAAATAACCTAGCAAACAATTCTATTTTCTAAACCCTACTTGGTCTCATTATATAGCCACCCTAACCCTCTTGTTGATAACTATACAATGATTTAGAAAATAATAAAATAAAACAGAAGATATCCTAGAACAATTAGGAATCCTCGATCACAAGGCAGTAGCCGACTTGCACTAAACCTTGATTGATACGCATGGGCCAAACATTTAATGAACTACCCTTTTATGCCCAACTTGGCATTATCTCGGTAGCCCAGGCCCAAATAGAAATTGACCAACATCCTTTCATATCGATATGCCTATATAAGTGGAATCAACATTATCCTAAATTCACCTAAAAGGAGCCGGCCGATGAATAGTGTGTTCACTGTTTTTATTTGTTTACTTTTACGTGTCATTTTGTTTGTATATTTTCATCTGATTCTTTCCCCATCCTGTTTTCCTTCCTTGCTTTTTAGAGCATTGCTTGTCTATTACTTCTTGCGAGTTGCGGGTTAGTCTTGTCTTGAGTACAGTTTTCTTGCCTCCAACGCATCTTTTTGTACATGTTTCTGCTTCTTTCGGTGTTAATTGTGTTTTGTTTATTCTAATTTAACCATCTCTTTGCTAGGGATGGAGTATCAACTATCAAGTATGTCTTGGTTTATGATTTATGAAGTCCAAAAGGTATGCCAACCCGGGCGTGGATTTAAGCGGGAGATGGGCCCCAATGCAGTTAAATAAACCTATTTATTTTAATATGTTTTTTCACATATCACAAGATTTTGTATTTTTAACACTTAAAGTTTTTGAATTTCAAACGGATCTTTCTTATTTTTATTTTGAACGGATCTTTATATTTCCAAACCAAATTAGACAAGCATAAATTTTGGATATCCACCCTCATAACAACCTCAGTCCAACTTACTATTGTAGTCGTTGTAATAATTTTCACAATGCAGTTTAAATCCTTTGTCTTTCATTACTTGAATCATTTAACTTTATATTTTTAATTATGTGAATTATTTAGTTTTTAATTAATTAAATTACACATTAAGTTTATATTATATACATTAATTAAAAAATACTAAAAGCAAAATTAACATAAATATAAAAATATGTTATGATGTAGAGAAGAAGAATATGTAAATATATTTGCATAGATATAAGTGAATTGAGGCTTTGTAATAAATTGTAAAAATCTGATGTTGCAGATGACTACCAACAGTTGAGAGCTTCTTAAAGACAATAAAGCTAACAACATCCCATTTGTCCTTCGATTTAACCTCACTTATGTTTACAGTATGGGGTCCTCAAGAGGACATTCTGGTGGTTAAGTGGTGTGCCTGCCTCACAATCAAGAGGTTGGGGGTTTATTAAATCCTCTAAAATACATGTTATGGTGTATTTATCCTTAAAAATCTCGGAATTGCCGTTGAAAAAAAATGTTTGCAATATTGGCACCTGATTTCTTTAAAGCTCCCAACGCCCTGTTAGTTATGTTTCAACCTTTGCTGAGAATTCAAGACTGGAAGTAGGTGAGAACGAAGAGTTGGTGTGGGTTATAATTTAGTTTTTCTTTTAAATATGTTTAAAAAAATGGCACTTTTTCTTAAATGAAGGTTGGTTATCTTTCAATAAAGAAAGACAAATTTAACATTTTATTTTATTTATCAGAAATGCTAGCATCAGCTGATAAAAAAGAAAAAAGGAACATATAATAAACCATAAACTTAAAGAATTATTCGTGCAAGAGAGTATATATTAGTAAATACCTAAAGGACAAATGTGTAATTCAATTTTTGTATTGGATGAAAGGTAAAAATAATAGATTAAAAGAAAAAACAATATAAGAAAAAAATAAAACAATATAAGAAGCTCCACCAGGGATTTCGGGTTTGCGGACTGCGGTAAGCAAAAATAAATCACTTATCAGTAAAGGAAAACTAGTATATTATATCTTTTAAACGTGAAATTTATATTTACTATGACTAGGTTTTAATAAAATTAATAAAAATTATATAAAGATTTTTTAACATTTAGATTTAGGTTAAGCTCTATTTACAAACGATCCTCGATCATCGTGTCTTTCTTTTTATCAGGACTTAAACTCAAACCAACACCATTAAAGAAAACTTCAAGTATCTGGATACAATCTCTCTCAACACAAACGACGAGAATCAAATCGTTAGCTTCCCAATACCGGTGGTCCCTAAGATACCATTTGATAAACCCACAACTATCAAAATTATATGAAGATAAATAAACAATATATATGGACCACTAGTATAATTAATTCTATATTTATTATTATATATACACATTGTGGATGAGGAAGCAGCTGACTAGCTCTAGACATGAAACTTCCTGGAAGTTTCGTACAAATATTATATGACCTCTACTCAGTCTTTTAAATTTAAAATTTAAAAAGGTGCCGTTTTCTCTCTCTCTCCCTTTTTCTGAAGAGCAAGCACGATATATTCGTTGGACACCCAATCGCTAAGATTTCAACGAACCCTCTGTCAATCTTACTCCTGATTTCGAAGGAACAGTTTGTTTTGGATTTTTAATAATCAAGGAAGGAAGAGTGCAAATGAAGCAATCAGGTAATCCGTTAGCCCCAATCGATGAAAAGAAGCCTGTAAGCAAGCCGCAGAAGGACGAGATCATCGTTCCCGTTTCCTCACTTGCCATCCCGAGACCACGACAACCTCAACTACCTCGCCCAGATCTACTTCAGGGTAACCGCTTTCACTCTTTCGTTCTGTTGTCGAAACTGTCTGTTTAGATTTCGATTTGATGAAAACCTATATCGGAATCATCAGATGTGAATTTTGAGTTGACTGTAAAATTATTTACAGTTTAGTATGTTTTGTAATAGTTTGAATAGAGAAAATTAGGAATTTCCTCCAGGAAAAGGTTAAGATACATTTCTAAAATTGTTTAGATAGTGTTTGTTATTTTGAGGGGATGAGTTTTTTTTCCATGGTATGGAATGGACTAATATGTATTTATTGATTTTTTTTTAATTTATAAAAATAAAATATCAAGTAAAACAATTTACAAAATAAAACATAAAAATAAAAATAAAAATAAATAGAAAAAAGAAAAAAATATAAGATAGAAAAAATATGAACAACAGAATAAGTTGAAATAAAGATAATAATACAATAAATATAAGTAAAATCAAAATAAAACACTAAATAGAAAATAAACAAATAAAAAATAAAATAAAATTTGAAAAAGTTAAATAAACAAAAAAAAAAAGTTAAACGGATACAAACCACTACGAGAAGTGTGAGATACTACAAGGAAGTCGACATGTCAAAATAAACTCTAGAAAATACATTTCCTATACTTTGCTAAAGTTCAGGGACTGTTTTGTGCACTCTGAAAGGTTGGAGGACTGATTCTGCCAATCCGGGTGAAAGTTTGGTTAATTACCGTTTAGAGCTGGTTTTTCAATTCGATGAATCCTGTAATGAATTTCATTTTTATTTTCCTTCAATGATTCAATAAAGAGAGTGAATAAGATGAAGGTATGTAAGAGGCACGTTAGATCAAAGAATTGCAAAGGAAAGGTCAATTGAAAGATGAAGGTATGTAAGAGGCATGTTAGATCAAAGGTCAAAGTCCGGGCCAACGAGAAAATGTTTTGTTTGTCACTCAGAGAAGCATTTAAAGAAAGATTGCCCAGAGTGGAAGAAAAAGAAAGGATAATTTTATAAAGCCATGAACCATGGGAATAATACTCCTGAAGAATCCATTGATGGCTATGATAGTGGAGGTGGTGATGTGCTTATGGTTACTACAAGTACATTAGGAACATAATGGGTGTTGAATTCAGGATGCTCCTTTCATATGACTCCAAATAAGCAAGCATTTAAGAAACTGGTACTCAAGAATGAAGGTACAATGAAACTTGGGGATGACATGGAATGTGTCATTCAAGGCATTGGAATTATTTAATTGAAATTGCATAATGGTACAATTCTGGATTTGAAAGCAGTGGTTATTATGTTAGCCTTAGAGATGGTAAGGCAAAAATCTCAAAGGGATCCATGGTTATTCTCACTGGTGTGAGAAGAGGTAATCCAAATTATATATTTTTTTAAAGGGGAGGCAGATGTGTCTAATATGGCTAATGTTGGTGACTCAAATAGTAGTTGCTGAAAGATTGTGTGGATTAACCGATTGCAATCCACATAAGCAACCAAGGATTACTAGAACTGAACAAAAGAAATTTGTTGCATGGATTACTAATTGTAATCCAGGATTTTGGGAGCAATTTGTTCTTGGCAAGTCTCACAGAGTGAAGTATCAAAGAAGTAAACATCACACTAAAGGGCTGCTAGACTATATTCATGCAGATCTGTGGAGCCCTACAAAACAAGCATCCTTAGGTGGTGCTAGGTGCTTTCTTGTTCTTATTGATGATTATTCAAGAAGATTATGGGTGTTTGTACTTAAACATAAAGATGAAACTTTTGATAAGTTTAAAGAGTGGAAATCTTTAGTTGAAAACCAAACAGACAATGGATTAGAGTTTTGTAGTAGTTGGTTCAATGACTATTGCAAGTCTAATGGTATTGCTAGACACCTCACAGTACCAGGTACTCCCCAGCAGAATGGGCTTGTGGAAAGGATGAATAGAACCCCCTTAGATAAAGTAAGATGTTTAGGGCGCGTTTAGTTGTGGAAAACATCCCATGTTTTCCAAGAAAACAGAAAACATGATTAAATTACAATTTTCCAGAAAAAAGTTTTCTAAGAAAATGGAAAACCCTGTTCTCTACTTTTTAAATTGAAATGAGAAAACTAGATTTTATTGTTTCCTAGAGATGGAAAACATGTTTTCTAGTTTTCTAATATGGAAAATGGAAATTCTATCTTTCAATATAAACGCGTTTTCAAAAAAAATTCATGTGCCCCTTCCATTTTCTAAAAACTTAGAAATGAAAAATTTGAAAACATTTTTCACAACTAAACGCGCCTTTAATGTTTCATTCTGGTTATCCAAAGCATTTTTGGGCTGAGGCACTTTATACTGATTAATAGGTCCCCATCTGTAGCCTTAGATAAGAAAACATTTATGGAGGTATGGACTAGAAGCGATGATGTGCAGTATTCACATTCAAGGGTGTTTGGATCTATAGCATATGCTCATATCAGCCAGGGGAAATTGGAGCCAAGAGCAGTACACAAGAGCAGTCAAATGTGTATTCTTGGGGTACCCTGTGGGAGTAAAAGGTTATAAATTGTGGAAGTGTGAAGAAGGGGGTACAAAGATACTTGTTAGTAGGGATGTAACTTTTAGAGAAGATGTTCTCTATAAAGATTCTAATGGTGCTGTTGGTTCAACAACATCTGTGATTCAAGATGGTATTCATGTGGAGGTCGTTAATGATGATATTCCACATGATAGTGGAGTTACTCAGCCTAGTTCCTCAGGTTCACGAAGTGAAGAGTATAGTTTGGCCAAGAATAGGCCTAGAAGACAAATTTAAATGCCAGCAAGATATAGATCAAACGAGGATATTTCAGCTTTTTCTTTTACAGTGGCCAAAAAGGAAAGTATCCTTGAGCCAATATCTTATAAAGAAGCCATCCATTCTCCTGATAAAATTAAATGGATTCCCTGTTGAAGAATGAAACATGGGTACTTGTGAACAAGCCAAAGGATAAAAATTAGTGGCTTGCAAGTGGCTATACAAGATTAAAGATGGTATGCGATTGTCCCAGGTTTAAGATCAGGCTAGTGGCTAAAGGATTTACTCAAGTTGAAGGGGTTAATTATCATGAGATTTACTCTCCTGTTGTGAAGCACATTTCATTTATGGTAGTGCTTTCACTAAAAAGTGTACACAATTATAAATTACAGCAAATGGATGTAAAAACAACATTTTTACATGGAAATTTAGAGGAAGATATTTACATGAATCAGCCACTTGGTTTTGAGGTGGAGGGTCATGAAAAGAAAGTTTGTTTGCTGAAAAGATATCTTTATGGCCTGAAAGGGTCTCCCAGGCAATGGTACAAGAGGTTTGATGTTTATAATGTCTCAAGGCTTTAATAGGTGCAATTATGAAAACTGTGTGTATTACAAGGCTATTGCTATGTTGTTTTTCTTGATGTCGACGTCCCTGGTTCGATCATCTCCCTCACACCATTAACATTGAAGATGATCCTTATCTTCATCGCCCAACCATATATCGTGGAAGTTAACAACAGCCATGGCAACAGTCTTTTTCCTTCAACTGTAGATCTGTGGAGTCTTCGGTTTAGATTCAATCTTGTTTTCCTGGACGTTCTCTTAATTACAGTATCGGCTCTCTTCAAACTTGCTGCTGAAGTTTTGTAGGAAGATGTCCCTGAGGGTCAAAGTGCTAATTTTTTATTTTTTTTATATATATATTTTTGTTTAGATTGTTTTGTAACATACTTAGGAATTTCTTCCCCCAAAATATGTTGAGATTGTTAGAAGCTTAAGGATGATTTGAGGCACAGATGAATTGTTCACTAACCCAAAACCTGGCAAAAGATATTTAGTTTTTATTACTTTTGATTTTAAGACTTCAATTTATGCAAATTATCAATGGATGAATAGAATACTAAGTACTGGTTGGAACTATTTTATAGGCAGTAGAGAAGATTACATCAAAGTTGGCATCCCTCTTTATGAAGCATCAATTAAAGGTGATTGGAGTGCTGCTAAAGCCATTCTTGACCAAAAACCAGAGTTAGTACGGTGCAGCATCACTGAAAACTGCGAGACAGCACTTCACATTGCAGCATCTGCTCATAAAACAAAACGGATGCAAGACTTTGTGAAAAATCTGGTGGCGAGGATGGATACGTCGGATCTAGAACTTCAAAACAGCAACTCCAACACGGCCCTTAATCTAGCTGCTGCTGCTGGAAATGTCAAAATGGTTAAAATTTTGTTGGATAAGAACCCTGGCTTGCTCACCATTCCTGGTAGTCAACAAATGATGCCACTCTATATGGCTGCCTTATTTGGAAAACATGTGATTGTCGAATATCTTTATAGCAGATCCAACGAATTGCGTGATGATGGCTGGAATTCTCAGAATCGTGGTTGGCTTCTTTTGAAATGTGTTGAAGCTGATTTGTTTGGTATGCTTTCTTTCTAGCATTTTTAATTAAAAAATATATACCTTATATTTTGCTCTTTTTATTTTTGGGATTTTCGTATCAATTTTTTCAGATATTGCACTAAAGGTAGTGAAAGACCGCCCGGAACTTGCAAGTGATGGGAATGTGCTTGGAGTTTTGGCTAAAAAACCTTATGCATTTTACGAAACAAGGACAGCATCAAATATATTCAATGAATTCATCAATTGGGGTAACATGTTTATACATAATCCATATTTATACCTACTACTCCATAATTCAAGTTTACCATATATACTGTAGGTTTACGAATAAAATCTATCAAAGTCTAATACCATTTGTATTAAAAAAACCTGATTATCAAGATTTTTCACATAATAATTCTTGTTAGATTTGAAATTAAATACTATGGTTAGTCAGGTAGAATCTTATTCAAATCTAACTATCATCCAACCTATCCATCATATATGATTGTAAGCTTTTCTATTTCATTAGTTTTGCCCCTTTTCTATTATTGTGTGCAGCTTTTGGACGCTGTATAAAGCTGGAATCGCCGAAAAAGGATAACGATGCATTGCAATTACTAAGATGCATCTGGAAAAATATTGCAAAAAAGCCTAAAAAAGAAATTGATGAAATAATCCGGGGGCCATCTAGTACAGTTAAGAAAGATGATAAACTACCGGTTAATAAAGAAGATGAAATATCACACCTACTTAAGCTCATTTCTGATAACATTGTTAAAATGCCTGCTGAAATCCATAAGTTGACGGCCGGCACTTCAACCAAAGTTGCAATAACGCCATCGGCGGGAAGTACAAGAAAAACATACCCTTCCCGTATGCTATTTGTTGCTGCAGAAATGGGCAATACAATGTTTATAGTTGAGCTCATTCGACTATATCCTGATCTAATATGGAAGGTCAATGATAATAATCTAAGTATATTTCACATTGCTGTCAAACATCGTCATGAGGGTATCTATAACTTATTGTATGAGATAGGCTCAATGAAGGATTTGATTACTCCTTTAAGAGACGAAAATGACAACAATATGTTGCATTTAGTTGGGAAAAGCGCTTCTAGAGACCGACTTGAGGGTGTATCTGGAGTTGCTTTACAGATGCAAAGAGAATATTTATGGTTCCAGGTACGTATTCGAATTCTCTTTCTTTATATATATTTTTCTTCTTTCTTTTCACCATTAAGGTTATTATAGCTAGCGGTGTGAATTTTAACACAACACAAACATAGCATGAAATTCACATGTTGGTCAGTTTTTAGTCAAACTTGTCAACATATGTAGCTAAAAAAGCCGGGTTTGGGCTAAGCATAAGCTAGTGGAGTTTGCATGTTGACCCATTTAACCTGTTTTTGTTTCACTTTCACACTTGAACTTGTGCCAAAGTTTGAAAAACTTAAAACAAAAATTAACATCAAAATTTTATGATTGAAACATGATTTTTTTTTTTTTTTTATCTATTTATTAATTTTTTTTGTACTTTTGTCATGTTCATGTTAATTTGCGAATATTCATATCATGTTTTATTGCATGATTTCCGAGTTTGTGTCATGTAATATTCTTAGGTTGGTGTCGGGCTCGACCCCCTGAGATAACCCTTTCAGCACCCCTCAATTATTAATCAGAACATTGTTATTGACATCTATTATATTTTGTTGTAGGAGGTGGAGAATATGATCCCGCCGTCTTATAGAGAACGAAAGAACAAAGATGGTCTAACACCACGCGAATTGTTCACCAAAGAACACAAAAATCTAGCTGCACAGGGTGAGAAGTGGATGAAAGAGACAGCTAGTCACTGTATGGTGGTTGCCGCCCTTATTGCCACTATAGTATTTGTCGCCGCTTTTGCAGTACCGGGTGGGTACAGCCAAAATCATAAGGACCAAGCTGACGGCATCCCCATATTTCATTCCGAAGCAACTTTCATGATCTTTTTGATGGCTGATGCCATTTCTCTATGCGCATCTACAACCTCGATTCTTGTGTTTTTGTCCATTCTCACGTCTCGTTATGCTGAACGAGATTTCTTGCGATCCTTACCCGAAAAGTTATTGTTGGGTGTTGTAACTCTTTTCCTTTCTATAGCAGCCATGACCATTGCTTTCAGTGTCAGCTTTTACGTGGTGTACAAGGACGGTTTGATATGGACACCGATCATTATCAGTTTGTTTGCCTTTCTACCGGTCATCCTATATGCCTGGAATCAGTATCCTCTCTTGGTAGACGTTCTTCGAGCAACATATGCTTCGAGGTACTTATTTAAGCCCAAGAAACACATTCTTTACGACTTACTATGAAAAGTGAAAACCTGTAGCGCAACATATAGTTTCTTGTCATCCGTGTGATTTCTTCGAATTTACGTTAGTGTTTATTTTATTTGCCTACCGTAGAACCGGGTATCCCAAAAAATCGGGTACTCGTACCATATGACTACTGTATTGTAAATATATGAATTACTAACTACTTTATTCGCTTACTAATTGTCATTATCTATCGAAATGACAATTATATTGTACATCATGGAATTATAACAACCGGTTTGGATTCTTCATTCGTTTGTAATTTTTAAAAGGCGTATATGTTCTTCATTGAATTGTAATTTTTGTGATTTCTAGATTTGATTATTTAATGTTTATGATGTTAGTTTTACTGTAATTGAGTTGACTTTGATCAATGTGACTTGTAACTTATATCGAGCTGGTCTGAAGGTTGGTAATCATTTGGCTTTTAATGGTTCTTTTTTCTATTGAGTAGATTACATGAATTTTCCATGTGTTTTGTATGAGTTTCACCATTTATCCATAGTCTTTAAAACTTACAGCTATGGTCTAGAGGTTTGCACTTTTGTAACACATTTAGTCCTTCTGTCTAATGCTTGTTATACATCGAACTTGGGGTTGATGATGTATGTCCGAGTCAAGATGACATTACATGCACACATGCTCGAAACACCCAACCTCATATAAACAAGTCAGGACTCAAGACTGGCTGACTACCAAGTTAAGGTCGACTAACTAGCAAGTCAAAATCGACTGACTACCAAGTCAAGACTGACTGACTACCAAGTGAAGGCCGATTGACTACCAAGTCAGGACCGACTAAGAACTATCAATAACAAGGTCGACTGACCATAAGCCAACAGATGTATCAACCAAGTCAGACTGACCGACCACAACATGTCGACTGACCACCAACCTACTCAAACCATAACAATCGACTGATTAAATTTGAAGGGTCAACCTATCGACCTAGTCCTGTGTCGAACCCTTAACCAGGTTAAATTAAGAGGAGTAGGCACAGACCAATGCTCATACACCCAGGTTAGTTTTTCGAGACCTGACCTGACACAACGCTTAAGGCAATTGCCCAAAATAGCTATTGTGGCTTTCTGGCGCAGTCCGGATGCCAGATCTGCAGCACGCTACTTTGGGATCCTTGCATTAATTACAGAACATGACAAAGGTTGAGGGTTATAAATACCCTCAACCACCAGTTAAACTCTCATTCAATGCGCTCCCTTTTCGTCTGATTACACTTAGTCTTTCGAAACGCATACTTATTCTCACGTCCGAGCTTAGTTGCATGACACCATGTTCTGCCCTCCAAGAACAACGACGTTTCTGTTTTGTAGGTTATATAATATTAGACAAAAATGAATTTGAAGTGGCATTCATTGAATTCTTCCCCATAATTTGGAAAACAGAAAAGTAAAAAGGGGCTGTGAAAACTCACATGATATGAAGATGGACTGACAGATATGAACAGAACATAGCCTAGCAAGCGTCTATAGTGTAATATTAAGATGTCTTAGGGTCTGACTAAATTGGGTAAGTGAATACGTCACCCAATGTTCGAAGTTAAGTCTTTATAGAAATTACCCAATGATATTGATGGAAATCTTGAATTATTATTTGTTGGCAAACAAATAATATAAAGTTATAAAAATAATTATTTATTTGAATAATTAAATAATATTTAGTTTTTCACGTATAGAATATATTATACTGAATAATATATTTTTTTTCATAAAATGACACGATAAATATAAATATTTATTGTTATTAAATATTTGTAAGGTTTTGAACCCCTAAAAATTATAAATAAATTCTTTCATTTATTAAGGTTCGCATGCGCGTTTTATACCACGCGTCAATACACGGTATTAGTCGCCTTTTTTAAGAAAAATCATTTGACACATAAAATATACTCATTTTTATGAAATAATGATTCCAAAATATAAGAATTTATATTTTGTAAAATCTTAAATGTCAGTTTACCCGGTAGTTAGTCGGTTTCACCGGTTTACCCGCTGTGATTCGTTTTATGATGTTTTGAGCTTCCTAAACACTTAGGAAATGTTTATGGACCTGTTTTGACGTGGTTTGTGGTTTTAAATTACCAAGTGTGCCGGTAGGAGTTTAATTTGCAAAAAATTGCGTTTTCACGTTGCCGAAAGTCACAGTTTTTGTCCGGTTGCTTCTAAAACATTATTTTACATTTTTGAACTTCATGAAACATTTTTGTGTATGAAAATGGTCCTATTTATGGTTCTGGACTAGAACCTAACTTAGTTCAAAAATTCCAACTAGTTTAGTTCGAAAAGTCGCGTTACGGTTTTCGAATATTCCGTTTTTGAACGTTTAACGTGTCGGGTTTAAGTGTGACTTCGAAAACTGATTTGGTTATAAACACCCATTTTATAGGTCTCAAACACATCATTAAGTTAGTCACATGTACTTTCACTAAAAATCCATAATTTATAATTTCTAGGTCATAAAAATTCATTATTAAAAATTTCTTCTATGTTTAGTGTCTCTTTTAACAAAATAGCATTTTATGGGTACAAAATGACTATTAGTAATATATTTTGCCAAAACACTAAACAAAATGATAATTTATGAATGTTTTATGGACTTTTGTAAATCCATTTTTTATGACACACATTTTAAAGTGTCATGTTTTTACAACACTTTTAAAATATATATATTTTGTCAAAATAAGTTTCTATACATAATAACATTAGTTCATCAAAATACACACTAACACTTTTAGAAATCCATATTTAATAATTATTTTTGGATGTATTTTTATCACATAAGGGTACTTATGTTAAAACATAACCATAGCAACATTAATCTTTAAAAAACCATATGTATAACTATGAACTAATTCCATCAAAGTAAGCATTTCACTATTAACAAGTTTTGCTAGTAGATCATCAAATATTAACATCAGGACTTTAACTTAGAACATGAACTAGTGACAAATAGGGATGGCAATAAAAACCCAGACCCGATGGGTATAACCGAAACCCGAGTCATCCAGGCCGGGTATGGGCCCGAATATTCAAGTATGGGACCAGGTATGGGATTGATAAATAAAAAAATTCGGGTTCGGGTACGGGCATGGGATTTGTTGATACCCGCCCGTTACCCGGCCCGAATTACCTGAAACAATACCCGAAATATTTCATATATATATATATATATATTATATATATATATATATATTGTTTTAGTTTTCTTATACAAGTTTTTTCCATTAGTAATATATATTAAATTTGTTTTATTTTCTTATAAACGTAGTAGCTTATCCCATGTCCTAAATATCTATTTTTATAAAACGATTGAGCGCGACTATGAAAATTGTTACGTGGTAAATGTATTCCAAGTCCTAAATATAATATTTTTGTTATTTTAGCGATGATTTATTAATGATATTTTTCTTTATTTTTTCTAATTGTAAGAATGACATGACAAATCAACGTAAAATGTAGATTCATAAAAAGTCGAAGCAACTAATGTCGTTGTTTAGAAAATGAACGTAATTCTTTATATGTATTTTGAATATATGAAAGAAGACAATAACTCATTTTGGAATTATATGCCTGAACAATTATATATTTTAGATTTGATGTTTTTTATTGTGTATGTATCAACATTAAAATCCAAACGGGCTTTTTTTAACTATCTAATGGGCATACCCGATACCCGCGGGTTTACCAGATACCCGATGGGTAATTGCCCTATAGATACCCAACGGGTAATGGGCGGGGTATGGGATGCATTTTTTATTTCGTTTATGGGACTAGGATTATCAATACCCGTTCCATACCCGACCCATTGCCATCCCTGGTGACAAATTTGAGAATGAAATCATCAAATGAAGCATAAAGGAATGTTATAATCATCACTATATCTTCCACACGATCGGTTAATGACGTAAGTGGGTGTTGATAGCTCCTTGGTTTAGCTCCAACCCACCCTTGTATACTTGAATGATGAAGGAAGAAAAGAAATATAATGAACATGGTGAAGAACAAAGAAAGTTAGAAGGATGAACATAAAGAAATGATGAAATATGATGATGATTATAGAATTGCCTTGAGTAGATGAAAGATTAGAAGTATTTTGAAGCTTGAGATGTGATTAAGATGATGAAAAATGGAGGTGGTGGTGGCGGTTTAATGGAGGCCGAAAGGTAGAGATGAAGAGTGAGTGAAAGTGTTTGTGTGTTCTTGTGGAATGACTAAGTGTGGAATGAAGGTGGGGTTAGTATATAAGATGGTTCTTGAGGGGTGTTTGGTTTGGTTTTAAGTGAACCGAAAGGGGGTCAGATTTGAACCAAAAGAAAGGAAGGAGAAGAGAGCTTGGACTCCTTTGATCAACACTAGAAAATGGCTAAATGGTGTGTGTGTGTGTCTTAGGAGCCGGCCAAAGGGGCAAAAGAGAGGGAGAAATGGGAGGGAAATGGTGAACCTTTGTGCAATACCCATTGTGTGTTGATCTTGCTTGTAGTATACCTAACATGTGTGCTTCATATCAAGCTAGCATGCATGGGGATCTGGGTGACATGGAGCTAATAGGCATGTGATATTTGTAGCAAGATTATAATGAGGTTGGTTTCTTTACATAATGGTTTGGTTGGGGGTTAATCGGTTTACACCGATTAAAGAAAAGAAAATGGACCGAAGGGGTTCGAACCTAGGATGTGCCGGAAAGGAAAACAAAAAGGAAAGGAGAAGGATAAAATCGGGATAAGAAAAGGGGTGGAAGAGAATCGAACTCGGGACGAAGAAAAAGAAAAGAAGAAAAGAAGAGAACTCGGGTCGGGCCAAAAGAACAAGAAAGAAAGAAATTCGGCTCGGGCCCAAGGAAAAAGAAAATAGAAAGAAAATGGGTGGGCCGGGCTGGGCCGATTCGGGTCGAAGAAAAGAGATGGGACAAAGGAATTGGGCCGGAGAAAAAAAAGAGGAAAGGAATTGGGCCGGTTGGCCCAATGGGCTCACTGGGCCGATTGGGGCCTCGGGTCGGATCAAAACAAATTCTGGTTGGGTCGTTGGATCATTAAAGTGTGTTTAGGCCTCGGTTGGATTAAATTTGTCAACCGATTCGGTTTGGGCCTAATGGGCCGTAAACCATTCAATTGGGCCGATAAGCCCATGTTGGGCCGATAAGCCCATGTTGGGCCGAACGAGTTGAACCCGTTTGATCCAATTCGTTAATACGAATATTTGTTCGGGTTGAAATGACAAAGGGATTTGAAAACGAATATGTTAGAATTTAAACGGATACGGACGGATATGTATATAATGAATAAATACAATTAACGAATATCGCCCGAATGCACGAAATGGAATTTGTCACATGTCTTGATGTTTAGATAATTCGTGAACGTACTTTGATGTTTTTGAAGTGATAGGAATAAGTTTTGTTCCACGCGAACGTTAATAGGTTGAATTTTGACGTTTTAGATCTAAAAGGATGTTTAAATTATTTTTATCGAAATGAAATAATGTTTTGAATAAAACGGATGAGTTTAACGAATGTAAACTTTTGGTTTGTTTGAATGAATTTCCCGTTTGAATAAACGATAAGTATTGAATGCGTTACGTCGTAACGTAATGTTTTGAAAATATAAAATGAATATTTTATATTTCTTATTATTAAAATTCCACAAATTATTTTTATGAAATTTTCTTGTTATTGAAGTTTCACTTTGAACAAACGTAGAACTTTGTTGACGATTTCCAGTACAGGTACGAGTTGTCAAGCCTAGTTTGACTATGTTTGCATGCAAGTTCACCTAATTTGAATAAATTAAGCCTAATGCACACAGTAAATCAGATAATTGCACGTATATATATTATCAAAGTAAACCTGGAACTTACGGGTTTTCACACAAACGAACTGGATTCTCAAAAGTTTTTGAATTGGTGAGACCATTAATATTGATGTTTCAATTTTGTATTTTTGTTACACTTATATATTATCATGTTCTTGTTTCATTATAGTTGATCTTGAAGTTGCAAAGTTATTTAGGTGCTCTGTTTCTCTCAATCATTTATCTCTAACTCCATACTTCCATATCTCCCCCCCCCCCCCCCAAGAAACACAACTTTTGGGTATTATGATGGGTTTTGGGAGACTTAATGTGTTGGTGTTCTTGGTCTATTTTTTTCATCATCTTGTCTTTCCCAGTTTAATCTTGCTGATAAATACTCCATCGATTGTGGATCTCCGACAAACTCCACCGTCGGTAATCGTGTTTTTTTGTCGGATAATTTGGCTTCGAGTTATCTAACAACTCCACAAAATGTTCTCGTTGATACTTCCGCAAATTCAATCCCTTCTTCGAAAATTCTCAGCTTGACAGAACTGCAAGAATCTTCTCACAAGCAGTCACTTACAGTTTCAAAATCAATCAGTGGGTCGCCATTGGATTTGGATCTATTTCTACCCGTTTTCCGCTGGTAATTACGACGTGAAAACGCGAGTTTCTCTGTTTCAACTTGCGACCATTCTCTGTCTTATTTCGGATCTGATATTCTGATTGTTTTAATATTAAAATGGATTTTTCAGTTTTAATGTTTTTATTAAAAGATTGTAGAATAACTAAAATGTTTCTGACTTAACGATGTTTTTTTTAAAACTCCGTTAGTGATAAATGACCTTCTATGAAACACGTTTATAACATAAAGGATGTCGGGTGTAACAAGTTTACCTAAAAGACCTAATCCGAAATCTGCATAAAACATGAAGGACCTTCTGTGTAATTTACTCAAATATGTATATTAACAATGCTAGCACTATTAAAATAAGACCGGAACAAAGAAAGTTACAAAAGATATATATCCAATGCACATAAGATTATTTAGAGCAACTCATATTTGACACTTTGGAAGCAGTTGAATGTCCATTAACCTTAATGTCCAAAAGAATAGAAGATTAAGTAACATGTAATCATAAATTTTAGCTTGAAAATATGACCTTAAAGAACCCCTAAAAACAGAATTAATATAAATATAAGAGTTTACCAATTCATTGATTCATATTCAAGTAAATTAAAAATGTTGCACTAATTGTCGTAGTACAAAAATTGATTTAAGTTTTATTTAACAAAAGCCTGATTCTTATTCTTGTGAACAAATACTTAGTTTGGAAAATGATGCTTTACATCGTCGTGAATGTGAGGAACGTAAAAGTGAAGCAAACTAAAAGATAACAATGGATCGACAACATTCAAAACTTAATCGAATATTCCAACCCAAATGAATAGTGCACGCTGTGAGTGCAGCTCAATTTACTTATTGTAATATATAAATTTTAATCACCCGAACTAGTGGATTTAACTCAGTTGATTGCAGGGTTTAGATTCTAATATGGGTGCTTGAGAACTTTGCACCTCAGCGTGATAATTAAGCCTGAACTTTAACAAACTAAACTGAACTGATATTAAGATACTAATCATGCTTATAGTAACTTCCAAATAATGAAGTAGAAAATTGCCCAAAAAGCGAACCAAATCAAGTTAATATGCACATGTGTTAAAATTTCAAAGGATTTTAAGATAAAGTTAAGAAATTTACACACCCCATGAAGGATTGAAGTGGATACATAACAGACTCCTGATGCAATAAAAAAGTCTATATAAATTTCTCCAACAAAACAAACATCACACTGATTGTACCTGTAAGTGCAACTCTGTAAGTGTAACCCATAACCGATTCTAAAGTTCCCATCTTTTTTCTCCATTTCGTGAAAATATTCACAATAATGGTACCACTATGTTTTTGAATGTGTAAATACATCATAATTCTATGAAATCAATTACATCTTACCTTAATGTATATGATAGCAAGAAACGAGCTTAAAAATACTTACAAATTAATACATATAAGAGACTGTGTAAATGCCCAAGATTAAGTAAACTGAACATGGACACTCCCATCTTGTATACCATCAATGAAACATGAATATGTAATATCAATACATTGTGAATGAGGTAGGTATTGAAACCCGAAGAGAATATCGCCTCTATGAAACAAAAAGAATATACAACTACAATTGCATAAAGGTTTGGCCTCGTAGTTCTTTCAATATTTGTTCTTTTTTAAACGTTTCTCTATAAAATTGGAGAATAAAGAAACTAAAAACTAAAAATCAAAAGCTAAAAAGGTCCAAACTGAGTAGTAGAAAAAGTGCAAATGATTCTAATTAACAATTGTTGGTTTACCATTAATTAATCAACATACAACAACAGGAAACAACCAAAACAACAGTGTATCAAACCCAGAAAAACCCCTTTGTCCGAGCTAGTATTTAGAGCTTTCAGTTGTGATTAACAAAGGCTAATCAACTGGCTCGATCAAGTTTTGGATCAAATTCATGTGCAGACGTTACATTTGATGTTTGATCTTCAAATTGGACATCGATTACAAAGATTATTATTAAATTGTTGTCTAATAGATAAGATTACATGCATGGATTCAAAAAAAAAAAAATCGAATCTAGATCGAAATTCTAGTTTAATTTGATTAATTTCTTAATATTTGACTTTTTGAAGTCACAATGTTCATCCTTTTATTTGAAATTGAACATCAATTTGAATAGACTGAGTGTTATTTTTTTTGTTCCATAAAATTCTATACATCAAGACGGATCTAGTGATAGTTTCATATTTGACTTTGGTGATGATATAATCAAATTCGAAAATCACAAGTTATTGTTCTTCATAGAGTTCATCAATGGCGGATTCATAAATCTTTGATCTCTCAACTTAAAATTGATATCAGTAGTTCTAGTGTGATCATACAAACCTTATGGTGCAATTAGAACTGAGTTTGATTAAAGTTTTGATCAAATTTGATTCACTGTTCATCATAGTTTTCACGCCATTATATTTTCTGAATTCGCACCTTAGAGAACTTGCATAAACACCAAGATTCAACCTCATCTAGTTCGTTTTTGTGTTGCGAGAGTCTATAGCTGCCATCAGTTTTAGATTTCAACTGATTTTAGATCAATTCGCAAAATCTGTTTCATGTATTCATCGTCCATTCGCATCGTGTACAGAGTCGGATCTTTAAATTGTCACCAAAACATATCAACAACGGATCTACTTTGAATCCTTGTTCGATTTCGTTCGCACGGTGTGATCAGTGTCATGTTTCGATCATATTTCAAAGAGTTATGATCGAGAAAATGTCTGGTTCTTCATCTTCTTATAACTTTTATTCATGAATTTCAATTTAGGGGAGTTTCTCTCTCCTATGTGACGTCCGCGAGTTTTACATTTATCATTAAAATTATTTAATTAAAAAATCTGAGAATTTAACAACTCAGCAAAGTCCTAGGTGGCAAAGTATGAATATTCCACTTGGAGTTCAAAAACTTATATTTAATATATAGTATAGATAAAAAAAATTAAAGAATATACCAAAAAATGAACGAAAATGGATAAAAGAAACAATTAAGGAAAAATATAAGAAAAATACGATAACTTATCTTTTGTGTTAACAGTAAAAAAAAACGTTCCTAGAGTTTACGTAAGTCACAGATTTATTTCCTAACTTTCATAAGGTTGCAAAACGTTGGAAAAACTGTACTCAACTTAGATGGATGTTAGTTTGCTCGGTTAAGTGGGAATAAAATGACTAGAACACCCATTAAATTTAAAAATCAAATATAGAAACTTATAAACTAGAGGGACTAAACATATAAATCAATAAATCAACCACCATTATATTATATTCCTTCCCTTATTACATTTTGCAACTGAAATGTACTGCTCTAAAAGCCAATTGTACATATCATAATGCAGGTACCACTCCATTAGCTTATGGTACAACCCCTAATGCGATGCTTTAAAAGGCTGGCCATTATACAAAGTTGGATGGTGCTTTACACGTGTTATTGAAAGCTTTTTGTTGTTTTTATATGATTGGTGAAAAGAGACGGTGTGAGCCAACTTGCGTTTCTTTCACACCTCAAATAGGGGTATTACACAGTTCTCTCTCCACTCAAAAAATGTCCGGCCGTTTCTCTTTTTCTCCAACCAATTCTTCATCATTTCCTTCTCTCTCTCCAAGCAATTGTTCTTCATCTCTCTAAAATTTTGCAATTATCTCCAAGCGATTCTTCTTCATCTCTCTAAAAGTTTGCAAGTATCTTGATCTCTTATCGGTTTTGGGTTTTAAGTCGACGGTTTGGTTTTGGTTTTGAATTGATGTTTTCGTTTTTAATTGTATTTTGCTTTTTAACGAAATCAACTCTGAAATCGACAGATATATTGATTTTTAAAGAGATCCGATGATGTTTTTTAGGCTACATGTTTTCTCTTCGGCTTGATGTTGACAGTGGTGGTATTCACAGTTTATTTTTATGAATGTCCCGAATCTGATGCCTTTTATATATTTTTGAAATCGATGAATGTCATGAATCCGACGCTTTCTGCATGTCTGAATCTGATGAATTATTGTAGCTTTTTATGGCTGCTTTAAACGTTTGACTAATTATCGGCGGCTAAGAAGATTTAAATTAATCTGAGACGATCTTTTTTTATACATCATACTCTGGAAGGTTTCCTGTGATAATCTGATTATGATTTTAATGAAGTAAGTTGGTTATTTCGTTTGAGCCATGATTTTGATTTTAGGCAAGTGATAAGGAAATGAGCCTTCAAAGATCCAATTCTTGTAGGGTGTGTTGATGTGTATTCTGAGCCACCATTCTTATTTGTTATTATTCTGATTTCTTTTTTGTTTTATGAGATGATGAACTTGCTGTCTGATTTACTTTTTCTTGCCATTCGAGATTACTTTGCCTTAATTTTGTGTAGAGGGACTTATTGAAGCCCCTTAATTTAGTAGCTTAAATTTATCATATCAGAGTAATATGATGAGAGTTATGACTTAAGTATACCACAACATGCGAAGCTTTATCACCTACAGTTATGGTGACTACATTTAGGTACTCGATATAATACTTTGCTACTTAATGTAACTACATAATAGCAATCTAGAAAACGGTTACGGTACATTAATCATACAAGTCTACATAAATCATATAAGTCCGTAATGCTTAAAACTAACAAATTACACATGAGATACAACAAAAAGTATACAAATCATATAAGTCTACATAAATCATACAAGTCCCTAGGATTCCTGCGCCGCGAAGCGCGCATAAGGCAACTTGTATTAATACAATAGAGAACCTGTAATGACTTTTATTGACTAAACAACTTTACTATATATTTGTTGCGATGGTTAGATACTTAACATTTACCGGATGAGACTCGGTTTCGAATCATGCTTTTTCTGAACTTTTTGGTTTGTTTTAGCTCTCTCTTAAAATTAATTTCTGCTGAATCATTCCTAACAATACACGTTTAGTCCACCTGTTCAATTTTCCCCTTTCTTTTCACCGTTGTCTGCCTACTCTTTGTCTCTATGTTCTTCAAGAAAAATTTATGCAGCTGTAATCATCTCCCCTTCCTGCCGCCTCATAATCGGAAATTGATAGTCTTCTTTAACCTTCAATAATCTGCCTACTCCTTCAGGTGCTCGATTTCTTATTCAAACCTTATTATTTTGGTCCGTTTGTGAACTCAAATTTCGATCGGTTCCCTGTTATGGTTAATCGACTGATCTATATCTTCGACAAAAGACCGCCACTATCAGGGGCGATTCTTAGTTTATGTCAGCAGTGACCTCGGTCACTGCTGATTTTTTGTCCAGAGGTACCGAGTATACATGTTTTACGAAGAAATTTTTTATATATACGTGTTTTAGGAAGAACATTTTTATATATATGGTGTCGGTCACCACTAAAAAAAATATATATTTACTGATTTGGTCACCACTAATTTTCGGTCACCCACGGAAAAAAATTCAAGATCCGCCACTGGCCACTATCATCCAACCATCCATCGCTTCTTCACCCTTCCACCGACGAAGCTCTGGCCTTCGACTCTCCTCTTCGAATCCGTCTTCGTTTTAGTGTGATTGAGCCCTAAGCATCAACTGATCAAGAAATCTATTGAATACGTAGAGGAAGTTCTGGTAATCTACAAATTCAGAATCAATCATTAATTTGCTATGTATTTAGGGATGTCTGATGGGGTTGATTATATGATTTTTTTTAAGGTTGAGTATTACTGTTTTTGCAGTTGTTGATTTAGGCTTTGCGTCTCTTCTCGCATTCGTATTTGTGAGTTAGGTCGTCTATTTGATTGTCTCTGTTTTTATTGTTTATGGATGATTGGTTTTGCGATTTTCTTCCGATTGTGTAGTTTTATAAGTGCATTTTGTTTGCATGTTATCCTAAGCTTTTGATTTTTTAGATGTCTATACGTTGGGTTGGGTTGGGTTCTATAGAAAACCTATATTTTACAAAAAAAAACTAAAATCAAGAAAAAAAATAATTTTTTTAACTTTTTTATATGTTTCTTTCATGTTTTTAAAAATATAGGAAAAAGAAAAGCTTAAAAAACATTTTTGAGTTTTTTTTTAAAATAAAATAAAATTCGGATTTTAGCTTGAAATTAATAATGCATTATGCAACAATAATATAAGATTGGTTTATGAATGTCAATTCTTTGTTTTTTACATTATTCGCATAAATCACGTCCATATTTAAGTTAAGTTTCTTCTTTTTAATTAGTTTTAATTATAATACATTATACAATACTATTAGTACTATTGCATGATACACTAATAAAAAATCACTAAACTTTTTATTTTTTAAAATTTTTTCCCATAAATAAAGCTAATAAAATTATAAACTTTTTGGTGAAATTCTTTTTAAAAATTATTAATATATGAAGAAGTTATAGAGAGGAAAATGTTGGTTTTTATGTTTTTTGAATAATTGTTGGTTTTCTGTAGAACTTTTCCCTCTATATGTTTTCACTTGTTTTGGTATTATTTAGGGCTTTTTTTTGGGTTTTTTTCCTGTTTGTCATTGTTCATAGTCAGTGTGCTTTTTAATTATGTTTTTTAATATATATCGCTAATGCATGTTGTTTTTGCTTTTATTGGTTTATTATCAAATTGCCAAGGTTTAGTTACGGCTATTCATTGTTTAAAAACCAGTTTGAACTGGCCGGTTCGACCGGTTCAACTGTCAACCGGTCCTCATATCGGTTTTTAATCCCTGGTTTTTTGGACATAACCGGACCACTTCGAACTGGGCGGTTTTCCGGTTCAGCCGTTTTTCTAACTTTTTTTTTTTAATTTTATTGTTATTTTTTTTATTTCTTAAAGTTTAAAACTTATATTTTCTTGTGAAATACTTATTTAGTATTATTTTTTAGTGGATTATAATTGTATTTTAACTATTTTTGTTGGGGTGTACAAGTTTATTAGCATTTTTATAAAAAATATATATATATATATATATATAAATCCTCTAACCGTTTCAACCGGCCGGTCGAACCGGTCCTGGAAGGTTTTCTGGTTCAACCAAAAAACCGGTTTTTAAAACATTGTTCCTATTCTATTTATTTGTGTATATGCTTTCTTAACTTGCAACATATTATACATTCACATTTTTATTTTAACAACTGCTACTTTTAGGTACCATCTCTATTACAAATTCCACAGGAACTGCAAATGCAATCATCTACGATGAGGCGGCTCACATGTTACTTGGTTCATCCTGTGCTGATTTGGTGTCGACAGAAAATGACACCGACGTAAATACCATACCTTCAAGAATACTACAAATGAAAGGAAAGTTATTTTGTTTCCATCTCAAAGTTCAGCTGTAGACAAAGCTTGGCTACACAGGCTTCAACATTAAATTGAATTGAACATCTTAGTAGCACATCAACCACTACCCCAACTGAGAATACCTTTTCCATAACACATGCAACTTCCTCGAACATCCCTACCAACAAGGCAGGCACACCGTCATGCTCCAACATCTAGGGTAAAGAGGTCTCTCCCAACAGTTTCAAGTTTGCTACTTTATATCTTTATCTGAATTTAGGAGTTAAAAATATAGGTTTTAAAGAAGGTAGTAAACCTGTAACCGTTGGGAGCGATTTTTTTACTCCATGTTGATTTAGTTTTGGAGGTAAATCGATGGGGCTGTTAATCATCATCTTCAACCTTTTTTTCAGCTGAATATGTAATTCGTAAAGGTGGGGCATCGTAAACGAAAATAACAGGAATGCATCTATAATATATGGAGCCAGTAGAGGGCATAAAAACATAAGAGAGGTGCATAATATGTACCCAATAGCAACATCAATGTGACGCCCACTCCCAGACTTGGCCCTAGGAGCGGTCACGCATCGGATTTACTCATGAACACAAGGTACAACAGAGATAACTAAAGCAGCGGAAATTAGAAACTTTTTATTGATACGCCAAGTATTACATCGTAAGAGAGACGATTACAAAAGATAACTATATATCTATGCCAGTCTTCAAAATGTCTTCTCTTGACAGTTGATATTCTCTTGGTAGTGTATGCCCCCTAGTTCCTGCTCACATCTCAGCCTTCCCTTTTCTATCCGAAGGTCCAGCCTCATCTGACATACATACCTTAACAAGTCAGCTTACGCTGGTGGTTCTACGTTTTTGGAAAACTTTACCTTTCGAAGGCACTTAGGTCTATCAAACGCATTTCTGCAATTAGACAATCAAACACAAAGCATATAGCACATATATTCACAAACCGTAACCTCGTGAATTGACTAACCTTGTTAAGTGCTATCTTAGGGAAATAGTGTTTCTATTTGCCTTACGAACACATCGTGTAGCAACGGTCCCTTTAGTTTTGACACTATATAGCTTTGACGCTTTCTGGCTTTGACGCCGCTTAGCTGTGACGCTTTCTGGCTTTGACGCCGCTTAGCTTTGACGCTTGGTTTTGACACCATTGGGACAACACTATTTAACTTCTTGTTTGAGAAGTCCCTTACTCACCAATCTTTTCTTGATTACCATTCTTAATCTATTCTACTAGAAACATCGAAATGACAATCTATCTTTCCTCTACTCATCACCATACAACCAATACATATAACAAGCAATTATAACAGTTGAGAGTATTTTCACAAAACGTTATGTATATCAGCCCAAAATGGTTTAAAGCATTTAAACAATTTAAAAGAGGGCTCATAGAACTCAAATTAGCTTTGCAAAGCTATTATTCTTGGGTTAAGTTCTTGTGAATCAGTTTCTTAATGCCTTTAACGTAATGTCCCTATCAAGACATCCTATAGGTTACAAATCACATTTAGGACTTACCCCATTATCCAAAACCCAATTCTTTATTGGTTAATACCCTTAATAGTCAAAATGACCATTTTGCCCCCTTTACATATTTTGTTATATCTTTTTCAAGTCTTTGCTCCTTAACGTTTACCGCTCGTGTTTCCTCATGACCGATCATTTGGCGGAATTACTATGAGGAATAGTCACGGGGTTTGGAATTTGGTGACGATCGTTACCGGCCGTGTAGGCGTCATTGACGACCATGAGGCGGAATTACTACAATCGTTGCACCGAGTAGTTCAATTATTAATTATCAAAATTTGAACTCATATATATTTAATATATATGTAAACATGTTACCATACCAAAATTCAAGTCCGTATACCCTCCGGATTATTTTATATTAAATATCCATATTCCGAAACCCTAATTACCCATTTTTCTCGTTTCTATAGCAAAACTCATTTTTATACAAAACCGTCTTAGGGCTTTATCCATTATGACATTTTATAATATCCTTTAAAATGGCAAAGCTTAATTGAAAACCGTTTACTCGATTTGGGTAGAACAACGTCATGAAAACCCTAATTTTGACCCGTTTCCAAAACTCACACCAAACCTTCACCAATTCTGAAATAAACTTAGGGCTTTCTTAAAACACATCAAATTAGGATTACCTACCAAAATTCAGGTTCTAATTCCCACCCGATCATCCAATTTTACCCAAACAAGCTCAAGAACCCTAATTTGAGCATAGTTTTAGAAAGCATACTTAGGGGGGACGGTATGGTCCCGGGTACCGCATCGCGGTTCCGAGGGTGCCGGGCGGCACTCGCCGGCAACCATACCGGGTGACCCGGTTCTTCTCTGATGTGTGTGGTTTTGGACATGAAAAGATAACCGATTTCGGGCTAAAAACGTCAAAATAAACTCGAAAACGTCAAATTATGTTTGTTACTGATGAACATCATGAGTTTACAGGTTAAAACAGGCTTGGCACGGAAAACAAGGCAAAAATGATGAAAAGTCAAAGTTCGGGTCAACCGGTCAAACGCAGAAGTCAAAATCAAAAAGTGCAGAAAAACCTCACGGCTTGCAGGCCGTGAGACACCCTGTCACGGCCTAGACCAAGCTGTGAAGATCCTGACCAAGCTGGGACACTGAGCCGCAAACCAGTCACCGGTGAAAACTGTGTCACGGCTTGACCTGCAAGCTGTGAGAGCCTTCAGGGCCGTGAAGGATCTGTCCAGGCCGTGAAGCACCCTGTCCCTGGATAGCCAGGCCGTGAAGACCCTGTCCAGGCCGTGAAGCACCCTGTCCCTGGATAGCAGGCCGTGACAGACCAAAAACCCATTTTTGGAAGTTTCGTGATTTCGGCCCCTATAAATAGAGGGCTCATTTCCACCATTCAAAACATCTTGGAGAGCAGAAGAGAAGCCAGAGAAAGCCCTCGTTGAAGCCCTTTGAAGATTCGAAGATTTGAAGCCTTCGACGAGTCGGAAATTAGCGTTTTTCATCATTTCGAGCTTCGATTTGGTATTGTGTTTACATTTAGCCATGCATTCTTGTTTAGATCTGATTTGTGTATGTTTAAACATTAACATGGTTGGCTAAACTCATCGTATCGCTTAGGCGAGGCGAATCCAACCATGGTTTGACTTCATAAGTATCGGTTTTTCGTTTACATTGGCATTTGTGAAGTAAAAGTTATGATTGCTTTGATTTGGTTGATGAATTGAATTCCTTATTGTATCTAGTCAATCTCTGGTCTTGTGGAACCCTAACCCTAGCTTGCAAAGCCTTCTATCGTTAGGGAACTATTGTATAGCCGAACAACAGAACCTGCGGCGTACGCGTGAACTAGAAATAGTCACAATCATCAGGGAAACCCTAGAATTCGATTAGGAGTCCACCATAGAGTTTGAGTGAGAAATCACCTTACCCTTAGCTAGTAGCTACCCTTCCCATTGTCAAGTAGTCAAGCATTCACCGATAGGTCGGGTCTGTTCCTGCTTAGTCGTGTCTAGGGCCTACTAGGTCAACCTATCAACCCAATCGTAACCGCTTCACAACTCTAGGACCGTTAGGGCCATACCTATCCTAACCCTTCGACCAGTTGTGAGTTGAGCCACCGATAACTCGGGACCCAGCCTAGGGCACTTCATAAACCGCAACCTTATCAGTACTTAACCATGGAACAGTAGTAACTGTCTAGGGCGTGTCTATAACCCTAAATTGTGAACCTATCCATAGGAACTAGGTAAGCCTTGTCTTAGGACGCCAGTTCACCTCAGAGATAAGTTAGAACGCATTACCGGTACATTTGTCAAACCTAAGTTGGAGGAGCCATGCCTAAGTGATCATTTCCAAATATCTGCTTTTCAAACAACATTACTGTCATTTCCAGTTTTCTAAATTAAAATCAATTTCAAAACAAAACAAAATCCGGCTAAATTACTAATCAAACTGTTTTCAACAAGTTCGTGTCCTTGAGGTTCGACAACCCGGTGTTTACCAATACTGTGCTACGCACGACAGGTATACTTGCCTTAGTGTGTTGGTATAGTCCCCTGGTGAATAACCAGTTTATAGATTTAAAATTTGATAGTGTAGAACCCCACTTTTTATATACACTTATCGCCGGCAACCATACCGGGTGACCCGGTTCTTCTCCAAGGCTCCCCAAATTTGGTGCTAGGCGGTTCCTCCAAGCCTGCTTGAGCCGGGCAAAATTAGCCGTTTTTTTTTTTACCGTTGGGAGCCCAACGGCTCTTTGCCTTTTTTTTTTCTTCTAATTTACTATATATACAAACCCAAATATTTTAAAAACCACACTCTACTCCCATTTCATCTCCAATTCTCTCTACCAAATTTTTTATAAAATGAGTTACGATGAGGCCGACTTTATTCCAACACCCGAGATTGGGACTTCGTCAAGCAACTCCGATGGTTCGTACGAGGACGCAAATCCTCAACCCTAGATTTTTTTTAACCGAGGAGGTGAACGCAAATCCTCAACCCTAGATTTGTATTTTTTTTTTTAATAAAAGTTGTAATTTTTTTTTTAGTGAATGTTTTGTAAGTTGTAATTTTATTTTTGTTTTAATGAATATTTTGTTTTAATGAATATTGTTTACTTCAATTGTATTCGTAATGCTAGTGTTTGTTTTTTTATATAAAAATTGTTTGTTTATTAAAAGTTGTTAAAAATCAAAAAAAAAAAAAAGTTAATTTTTCGGTGGCTTCTCCAAGCCACAAGGCAACCATACCTTGTGGTGTGGCTTGACAAGGCTTCAAAAACATGAAAAATGAGTTGGCACATGATGATTGGTTGGGGAGCATGGCTCATTGAAGCCACAAGGCAACCATACCCCCTCCCCTTAGAGATCGATTTATCCAAAACTGAAAGAGGTTATTTTAGATCTTACCTAATAATGCTTGACTGCAGAAATTCGGATCTTAACTCTTCACCGGTTTAAGAGAATTTGGTCGAAGAAGCTTCTGCGTTTTCTAGGGTTTTTAGAGAGTTTTTTGGATGAAGAAATCATGAATTGGTGATCAAATCTGGTGAATTCGACCTCTATATATAGCCGTTGGTTGCGTCTTGATGTCTAGACACGCACCCTAGTGACTAAGCCCTTGAAAACGACACGTGGATTGCTCAAAAAGTCGAAAACATGGCTCATTTCGCGACCAAACGATTTTCTGCGACCTGTAGCCGGCTCGCGTATCGCGCCGACTGGGAGGGAGTCCCTCGCGATACGCCTGCCAAGTTTGGGCAATTGGCAGTTTTGGTCCCTGTGGTTTTTATTTACATTTCAGCCTCTAACTTCTACCAAACTGTTATTTTATGCACCGAACTATTATAAAACATGTTTAATAAAGTTTCTTAGGCTCGGGACACTCTTGATGATATACGTATACATACGTATATATTTTTATATATATTTATATATATCTAATGCTATTTTACGTTCTAGCCCCTCAAACTTTCCAATACTTATCATTTCATGTTATGGGTCACATTAGGATATATTTTTACTATATTCTAAGTCTTAAATGTTCATAATAGTTATAGATACGTATAATACCCGTATACGTTTATAACTTTACATAAATTACACTTTTGGCCCTTCTACTTTTCCATTAACTATTAACACATGTATGTAACTATCAATTCACACATATTTCATCATTTTATTTGTATAAACATATATTTATCTCATATTTTACTTTCTTTACCGTTTAACTCATCCGTTAATACAAATTTCATCATTTTGGCCATTAAACACGTATTTCTAACACATGCAATTTATCTAATGCATAGTTTACCATTTTTATCAATCAAACTTACGTATTGATATTATAGACACGTGTTTACTATATATATCATGTACCTGTGAAATTTGGGGTGTTACAATCAAATTAATAAAGGGAACGGTAATCAAGCACAAGACAAGTGTTATTATTTGTCATTAGATAGAATTATTTAGTCACTAGGAGATTTGTGTAGGAGGATTATTTACCATCATCAATTTGCTTCTAATCAATTTAGGTAGGTTCTATGGTAAATTTCCTTCATATCTAAGTAAATATACTTACCGAAGTCACACACATCTTGATAATATAGGCGATCAAGGATTTCAAACTTTTAATACTCTATTATTGGTTCAGAACTTATTTTCTAAATATTGTCTCCTAAATATGGTTATGAACTTCCATTACAAATATGTCAACACAGTTCTAAAGTTTAAGAAACTGATAACATCAGTTTCGCTACACCAATTTTTAATGAAAATTTGTTTCTTAATAATTACCTTCTGTCAGGCATTTCATCTTTTGTTTTTAGGAACATAATATCAGGTTTAAATTTTGACTCTATTAACAAATCCAAATCAAAACCACGTGCTTTTTATTGCTTTAGTATATCTAAGTTTATTTCCCCACTCTAATTGTACACATACAACTGTAATATTTCTTCCTCTTTTGATTTTTACACTTTATTTAATTAAACTAATGAATATTTTTTCTTTCTGTTTTCTAACATTTTCGGGTTCAGCTTCACATGAAGATCCTCCACAGGCTTAATTAGTTTACTTTCATCTCAAGTGACTACCGTTTCTTGATGTCATAAAGTACTTCTTACTATATTTTGTAGACAAATGTCAGCACAGAGCTTTTTGCACTTTGATTTTTGTTTGTACATAGTCCGACATATCTTTGAACCTTCGTAACATTTACAACTTCACTTAACTCACATTTCTTAAATTTCAAACACACCCGACAACCGCTGCAACGCGCGGTTGACACCCCTTTACTCCTATTAATCAAACCCATGGTTATCTGCTATCATCGCCACATCACAATCAGACCTACCTTTGCTCCGGTCAATCTTCGTCCACTACCTCCTCACCACCATCATTTCTCTCATTGTTAGTTGTAGAATCGAAGCACTAGATCTGTAGAGTGAGATGCAAGGAAAGAAAATGGGACCTCGTTTTCACAAGAGATAGAGAGAGAGAGACTTTGATGGCGGTGGGGTGGTGGAATCTAAATCTGAACTATCATATTATCACGAAACCACCAGCGAGGAAATCTGGTACCCTTACGAAATCCTCTTCGCGCTCTTCATCTCCCCCCCCCCCCCCCCCCTCTCATGTTTGTTACTAGTGGTTCACTTTATTTTTTAAGGGTAATTTGGACATTTAATAAAAACTTAACGATATGTTAAAGTTCGGGAGGTTTTATACATTTTACAAACTTATAAACTTTTCCTACACTTTACCAAAAGTTAGGGAGGGAATCAATGATTGCACTTATTTTTTAACCATGGTATATACATTTAAAATCTACTATTATGTTTAGTTTGGGAGACTTCAACACCAATCATTTTGGGAGACTTCAACACCAATCATTTTGGGAGACAAATATAGACGTTGACTTTTCATGACTTGAGATAAATAGATGATCAAATTTGAAGGTATTCATCACTTCTTCTTTCTGAGGTTCTCTCACATACACGGACACACTTGCTCTTACTTATTATGCTGTCAAACAATTAGCTTTCTGATTATTAATTGTGTGTCTGCAGGTAAATCAACTTAATTTTAAGGATAATATTTTCACTTTTCAATCTGTTAACCCTTTTTCTTAGAGTTTAGATTATGATTAAAAGTGTGTGTGTGCAGATGAAACAAGCAGGTGTGCAGTTAGCCTCAATCGATGAGCAGATTACCGTAAGTAAGCCCCAGCAAGACGAAATCATCGTTCCCGTTCCTATCCAAAGACCACCACATCAACCGAATCTACCTCGTCCAGATCTACTTACTGGTAATTTTTATAATTTCTCTTATTTATTTTGAAGAAGAAAACTTATGGAGATTCATAGTTCAATTTATGGTGAACTAGAAGGCACTTGGCCACTTAGGTTTTAGCCGGAGACAATGTCCTTTTTTTCAGTTTTTTTAGTTATTTGTTTTTATTTTTATTGAAGTCTTTGTTCAAGAATTTGGCAGGTTCGTTTTTGTTTTTAACATTTAGCTCATACGTTCAATACTTTTTATTCTCTTTATGTCACTTTAACTGTTTTGATTTATATTCAAACGAAAAAGAAGTAAGTTCTTGGGATAAACCAAGGTTTCACGGTCCAAAGACGAAAATCTTTGGAATATTCTGAATCATTTATGAACATCACAGCAAAAATGATTAAAACATTAGAGGGTTTTTTACTAAAGAATCGATAGTCAATCTTCATATGAATATGAATACTACGACTGAAAAAAATACAAACAAACAAAGCCCCTCAGAACCGGTATGGAATTGAGTCAATTATGGATGGTTTGGCGTTTTGATGATCCCTACCTTATTGACCGCTGTTTTGTATGTTTGTGTATACATGGCCACAACATGCGCTAATTGCCACCTAGATTAATAGTATTATATTATGCCCGGGCACGCTTAGATTTCTTGTTATTTTTTTAATAAACGGCGTTTAGATGAACAGTATTAATTTGAGTTTTAACTACTTTAAAGGCAGTAGAGAAGATTACATCAATGTTGGTATCCCCCTCTATGAAGCATCAATCAAAGGTGACTGGAAAGTTGCCAAGGCTATTATTGATGAAAAACCAGAGTTAGTACGGTTTAGCATCACCGAAAACTGCGAAACAGCACTTCATGTTGCAGCATCGGCTAATAAAACAAAACGGATGCAACACTTTGTGAAAAATCTGTTGGAGAGAATGGAAAAACCGGACTTGGAACTTCAAAACAAGAGTTTCAATACTGTCCTCTGTTTGGCAGCTGCAGCTGGAAATGTTGAAATGGTTAAAATTTTGTTCGAGAAGAACCCTGCATTGCTCGCCATTCCTGGTAGCCAACAAATGATGCCACTCTATATGGCTGCATTATTCGGAGACCATGCTGTTGTAGAATATCTTTATAGCGTATCCAAGGGATTGCGTGATGACGGCTGGGATGCCAAAAATCGTGGGTGGCTGCTCCAGAAATGTGTTGAATCCAATCTGTTTGGTAACATTTTTTTTTTTTTGTATTTATGTTGCTTGGCAGAATTATTTCCATCCAACAAAGAGTTTTTCTTGTATTTGCAGATATTGCATTACAGATTGTGAAAGACCGTCCGGAGCTTGCTAGTGATGCAAAAGTACTTGAAGTTTTGGCGAAAAAGCCCGAAGCTTTCTCTGAAACAACTTCAAATATATTCAAGAAATTAATCAACTGGGGTAAGCAAGCAAGCATCTTTACTCCATAATGTTTATTAAACATAATCAATGTCAAAACAGAAGTTTAGTTTTGATTACGTAGAGCCAACCTGTTTAATATAATATCCAAGTTCATCTATCATTGGTTTCATTTTTTTTTTAATTGTTTCTTGTAGTTTTTGTGCGCCGCCCAAAACAAAAACCGCCTAAGAAGGACAGTGATGCATTGCAGTTACTAAGAATAATTTGGGAAAATATTGCAAAAAAGCCTAAGAAGGAAATTGATGATATAATAAGAGGAGAGCATGATACAATTAAGAAAGATGATAGGCTCCCTTATAATAAGGAAGACCAAACTCTGCACCTACTGAAACAAATTTCTAAAAAGATGGACAACATGCCTAGTGAAATCCAAAAGTTAACTGCAGGACCTTCTGCAAAGGTGGCGCCACTGATGGGAAATGTAAAAAACACATACTCTTCTCGTATACTATTTGTTGCTGCAGAATTGGGCAATACTAAATTTATAGTTGAGCTCATCCGTAAATATCCTGATTTAATATGGAAGGTGAATGATAATAATCAAAGTATATTCCACATTGCTGTCAAACATCGTCACGAGGGTATATATAACTTGTTGTATGAGATAGGCTCGATGAAGGATTTGATTACTCCTCTGAGAGACGGAAATGAAAACAATATGTTACATTTAGTCGGAAAAAGCGCCAAACAAAAGCGGCTTCAGGATGTATCTGGAGTTGCGTTACAGATGCAACGAGAACTATTATGGTTCAAGGTATGGTACATATTCGAGTGTTCGTTTTGCCCCTATTTTTTGCCTTTCTTTTTCTTCTTTTTTTCATCATCAAGCTGATAATTATAACCTTAAAGTAGTCGATAACTTGAATTCTATGTTTATGTTATAGGAAGTGGAGGCTATGATCCCACCTACTTATAGAGAACGAAAGAACAAAGATGGTCTAACGCCACATGAGTTATTCACCAAAGAACACAAAGATCTAGTTGCACAAGGGGAGAAGTGGATGAAAGGTACTGCTAGTCAATGTATGGTGGTTGCCGCCCTTATTGCTACCATAGTATTTGCCGCGGCATTTACAGTTCCGGGTGGTTACAACCAAACCACTGGTATCCCTATCTTCCATTCTAAAGCAACCTTTATGACCTTTGTGGTGTCAGATGCCATTTCTTTATTCGCTTCTGCAGCTTCGATCCTTATGTTTTTATCCATCCTCACATCTCGTTATGCTGAACGTGATTTCTTGCAATCGTTACCTAAAAAGTTAATGTTGGGTCTAGCAACTCTTTTCCTCTCCATAACAACCATGACCATCGCTTTTAGTGTCAGCTTTTTCGTACTTTATAACAACGGTTTGATATGGATGCCAATCGTTATCAGCTTGTTCGCCGTGATGCCAGTCGTCCTATTTGCTTGGCTGCAATATCCTCTATTAGGAGATGTTTTTCGATCATCATATGGTTCTAGGTACCTTTTTAGACCCAAGACACTGATGCTTTACTATGACAGTCCCAAGCCCAAAATATTGATTTTCTTTACACGATGCTTGTTATTTGTAACTTTTGGGCTTTTTAAAGTCCAGGAATAGATTGGATTTGTACGATTATGCAAATATTTTAATTGCAAAATAAAGAAGTGGAAATATAAGAAAGGTTTTATATGTATATACTTTTTAGTATATATATTTATAAATAAAGGTTCAAATGAGAAGTTTGGTTTAGATAAGAGCATTCACAGCCCGTGCTGTATAATTTATGTGAGCTGAGTCCTTAAAATTTAAGGTTTGGTTGTAAGTGGTTGTGAGTGGAGGGGAGAGAAAAGATATTGAAAATCTGTATATTTGACAAAAAAATTGTTAATTCTGTAAAATTTGAGATTTTGTTATGAGTGGAAGAGAGAGAAAATAATATAAAAATATATTATTTAATTGTGGTTGTATGTGAAAGAGAAAAAAAAAATAATGATAAAGTTATAAATTATAGAGATAAAAATAGGGAATGGGTTGTGAATGCTCTAAAGAAAGATAAGAAGAAATCTCAGTCATTTGATTTTAATCTAATAAAAAAGGAATGATGGACAATTTGGTCTTAGTCATCTTTGTTGACTTTTAATTAAGTTTCCTTATTTTTTTTAGAGCATTCATAACTTTCACATACGACATTTTTTTTTAAATTACACCATAAAAACGATCGTTTTTTTAACTTTAAAACGTGCATAGTGTTGCTATATATAAAACTAAAAAAAGATATATATTACTCTTTCGCTTTTTGACATAATATGACACAATAATCTGAACATTTTGACACAATATAGCACAATGATCTGAATATTATGATACAATCGAAAGAGTAAATTTTTTAATTTTATTTTATATGTAACATCACTGTACGCGTTTAAAGATAAACTCTCGTTTTTATGGTGTAGTTTTTTCTAAAAAAAATAATGTCGTATCTAAGAGTTATAAAGTTAAAAAAATAAGGGAAACTTGATAAAAAATAAAAAATGTTCTTTCATCTTTTGTTTTTCTCTCTAATTCGACACAAAAAAAAAAACTTTGGGACATAGATCTTCATTTAATTGAAAATCTAATGGCTATGATTCCTTCTTATCCTTCTTACCCAAACCAAACTTCTTACGATAACCCCTCTCTTTATTTACAAATGTTAATGTAAGATACCTATAATAAAATATCAAAAGATAAAAAATAAAAAAAAAGTAAAAATTAATCCTTGTATATGTTCATTTTGAATAAAGCAAAAAAAAATGTTAAAATCGTAAATTCTAAACAAAATATACCTTATATTCCATTATTTACTGACAATATAGAAGATAAAGAACTGAGACAAGAAAAAAAAATCTTCTATTTTATACATATCTAAAAAGGGTTATTAAGAAAATAATGAGATGAGGGGGAATGAAACATTTTAATTAAGTTATTAGAAGCTTAGGCGATGTATCCCTTCGCACCTCTTGTAAGGGCCGAAGTGAAATAAAGAATTTTATTTTATTTATTATTTTTTTTAACGATAAATTTGGATCATTGAGGGGTTAATGGCATCATCCGATCATCTTTATTCCCATCAGAAATTTTTTTATCATATGTAAGAAAACTATATGGCCCAACCTGATCCCCCTATTTTTTCTCACATGTGAGACTTGAACCCAAGATTTAAATTTTATTTAAGTTATAACTAGTCTTTTAAACCCGTGCATCGCACGACTGGAATTTTAAAAAAAGAACATAGACGATAACAGAGTAATATGGAATAATTAATTAAACTATGGAAAGAAAATAACCTATCATGTTTTAAAGTTAAATAAAATATTGGTTTAAAATTAGAAAAACAGATTTACATACAACATATAAAGTCCACAATAATGAATTATGGTAACTAAAAAACATTTACTTAAGCTGTGTTTGACACACTAGCTGAAAAGATAGCTGCTAGCTTATAAGCTAGCTGATAAGCTAGCTGGTAGCTGATAAACTATAAGCTAGCTGATAAGAAATAACGTTTGGTAAAAACTAGTTGATAAACTAGCTTATAATGACATAAAAGTACATGTCATAAATGTAAATAAGAGTATTTATTTATAAGTTAGGGAAGAGTAGAATTAGAAATATAATAAAAGCTAGTTGAAAAGCTAGTTGAAACGCTACTACAACTAGCTTTTCAAAAGCTAGCTTATATGCTAACTTATAAGCTAGCTTATCAGCTAGCTTATGTCGTGCCAAACACAGCCTTAAACCATAAACCAAACTTGGAAAAAGAACCCACAATAATGTGGATACTAATCATTAATAGAAACACATAAGAGGTCCATTTTAAAAAATATATATATAGCAAATATAACTTATCATAAGTATTACCTTGTACAACATCTATCCGTGCTATACTACTTAATATACCTATGCAACACATATTGATGCAAGTTAAATTCTTAATAAATTTAAAACATGGTAATCGTATAAAAAATAAGAATAACAAATTAATAAATTTAAAACATAGTAACAAAGTACGTTAACAATAAATATAGTTGTTTTAATTACGCAAATCAAACTTTTTAATTTGAATTTAGACGTTTAAAACTATTTAAAACTTACTTCATAAACAAAAGTATAAAAGTGGATTAATAAATTTAAAATATTTACATTAATAATTTTGTTAAATATTAAATTTGTTTATAAATTTAAGTCAAAATAATAAATATTAATTTATATTTGAAAATTTACATTAATAATAAATTTAGTTCCTAATATTATGTTCGTCAAATTAAATAATTTGAATTTAAATTTTAAAAATATTTAAAACTCAATCACATAAATAAAATTACAGAAGTCAATTAATTAAATTTAATAATATTAATAGTTTTGATTAATATTTAAATTAGATCATCAGTTTACAAAAGTCAAACTAATAAAGTGAATTTCAATTGAAAAGTTTACACTAATAATAAATTTAGTTGCTAAAATAATGCAAATCAAAATATTTAACTTGAATTTAAATCTTAAAAATATTTAAAACGTAATCACACAAATAAAATTACAAATGTCAATTGATAAATTTGGAATATTTTACCATAACAAATCTGATTAGTAATTAAATTAAATTATAAATTTACAGTAGTCAAATTAATAAAATGAAATTTAAATTAAAATTTACAGAGTCTTCTTATCCCTTAAGCTCACCTAATCACTTGTATTACATCTTTTACACTCCTTTTCAATAGGGGTGTTCAAAAATATCCGAATCCGAATCCGAATTTGAAATATCCGAAATATCCGAAGTCAAAATATCCGAAATTTCGGATATCCGAAATTCGGATATCCGAATTTTCGGATTCGGATTCGGATATTGATTCTGAACATTTTCGGATATTCGGATATCCGAAAAATATCCGAAATATATATTTTTTAAAACTCCAATGTTCACTCTCTTTGCCTCTTTGGATCCCGTCGTCCTCCAAATCTCGACCCTCACTGGCTCATTGCCTTACACCGCCGATTTGTAGTTTGCCATCGAGCTTGTTGCACACAGATTCGAGCTTCAAATTCGAGACATTTTTTATTTTTTCGTTGGTGTTTGACTATTTAATGTACTTGTATTTGACTATTTGCTCATTTGGATGTTTATCACTAGTAATTTTAGAGATTGAATGCATTTTTTTTTTAGTTTTTTTTTTTGGTTTTGAAATTCGGATATCCGATTCACTATCCGAATCCGTATCCAAAATTTCGGATATCCGAAATTCGGATATCCGAAATTTCGGATACGGATTTGGATAGTGAAAATCAACTATCCGAAATTTCGGATATCCGAAATTCGGATATCCAAATTTTCGGATATCCGGTTTTGAACACCCCTACTTTTCAATCTATCAAACTTTGCATTCCCATTAGACCATTGCATATTTGCATGTATTGCATCCACTTTTTCCCCACTATGTTCACAAAGCCATATGACTTCACTAATTTACTTTTCGCATGACTTAGAATCTGCAAAAACCAAGCAATACTCCCCTGTATATGTCACATCAACAACTACCCTATTATAATTATAGTGATTATTTCTAAGTTTTTTTAATAATGATTTAGTAATACTATGATACTATGATACTATGATCAATCAATTATTTTTAGAATGCTTTTATTTCAATATGGAAGTAAATGAATTGATTACTGAAAAAACATGTCAAAATATTTTAAATTAGCAAGATTAGTGTTTACTAAAATTAAATGTGATTATCTGAATTTAAACTAAATAAACGAATTAAATTAAAAAGATGTTTAAAATTTTTGAATATACGAATGTAAAGTTTAGTCAAAGTAAACTTGATTATCCTAGTTTTAAGAAATCAGGATTTGAATAAATTTGAATAGGCAAAATTAAAGGTTACTAAATTTAAAGTTCATTAACCTTATTTAACTTAATTATATTAAATTGCTTAAATATATTTTATAAATTAAACTGGTATAGATTTTTTAAAACAAATCTGTATACATTTCTTAATAAACCTGTATACATTTTTAAAAAAAATCTATGAAAAGTCCATAGATTGCTCATACAACCAAAGATTTATATTATATTAAACTGTTGACATGCATGATAAGAATTCAATACTTAAATGTTAAATATGCACGTTGAATCAAAGCTTTAAAGACATGAATGAAATGTAAACCAAAACAATCTAAAAATAAGTAAACAATATTAAAAAACCAAAGCAGAACACATAATCCACATATGTATTGATATTCGAAGGGAAAGGCAAGCTAATACAACATACCTGGTTCAAATTTGCACATCTGAATGCAAACGGAAAACGATTAGTAGGCCATGAGCAACTAAAAATTGATAATCGGGTAAAATAAAACTAAAATTTGTAGTATGATCGAAAATTAATACAAATTCAAAACGACTTCATTACCAGGTGAGCTTCGAGAATGGATCTAGATATTAATCTGCTAGGCATATGAGCAAATTAACACAGCATCATAACTTCGCATAGTCGCATACAATAGTAATAAGATGCAATATGAAAAATAATCCAAAGTTTCTAAAATCAAAGAAATCGTTAATTAAAGAATCGATTAACGGGGCTATAATCTCATTTTGTTTGACATCATCAAAACCCTAAAAATATTACATCGTTTCACCGAATCAAAACCAAAAAACTAAAAGATTTAATCGTTTCACAGAAGAAAACTGTTGATTTGATGATGATAGAGTAGAAAAAAATACGTACCTTTTGCTCGTTCGATTGAGGGCAGGAAACTAAACATAGAAATTAAACACTGTATTGAACAATAATCGTTTGCGATTGAGAGATGAATGGAAAAAATTAGCTTGCGAAGGATTGTTGATCGAAGGAGAGTCCAGAGATGAAGAGATGCGTCTGAATGAAGGAGCAGCGACTTAGGGTTTTAATCAATCGAGTTAATAAATGAAAATGGGTCGGATCAAAAGGGGGTTCGCGATTTTTTTGTGTGGCCCTTTTGGCCCCAAAAAATGGGCGGGAAATTGATCTAAGGTGGAATGTGAGCATGACACGTGGCACTCTAACTTTACTTTTATTATATAGTATAATATATAATAAAGATTCTACTTTTTATCGCTTTATAAAAGATTTCACAAATTCAAAGTCATAAACAAAATATCATTAACTTCAAAAGTCAAACCTATTATAAATGAGAAATAATTAAGTAAGGCCATCCGCAGTACCCCGTGGTTCTGGTGTGAATGGCGAAAACGCCCCTGAAAGCCGCAACATATAACAAAAAAATCTTTGTTGATAATGTAACATACAACGAAAATATCTTTAAGTGTTGGTTTCGTATGATGAAATGACTCTTTCTCCAAATAGCTAGAGATTTGAAAGATAATTGTGAATATTTCCAACAAGTATACGACACTGGGGGGGGGGGGGGGGGAGGGAGGGCGACGAGACTTGGTTTCACTTGTTTGCTAAAATGCACTTTCGCAATTTGTAAACTGGGATATATATGGAACTGCTAGTGATTCGTGAGACGAATATCTAAAGATAGTGAAGAAGACATCCCAAGACACTCTATTCGAGTTTTGTGGAGGTATTTTTACCTATATTTTTAGTGTTTATTTTTTCCTATCATTTTATATTTTTAGCTTTTATTTATATTTTACTAGCTCATACTATTTTTGGGTTATGGTATAACTGAATTGTACATGAAACAGTACATGAGGAGACCTACACGGAGCGACAATTAACAAATTTACTACTGGTACGAGAGAGTACATGGATTACCCGGGATGCTACTTAGTATCAACTATACACATTGGGAGTGGACAAACCCATTGCATGACAAGGTCAGCACCAATGAGGTGATCATCCACATCCTACAATAATGCTTGAAGTCGTTGCATCACACAATATGTGGATTTAGCATTCCTTTTTTGGTGTTATTTGTTCAAACAACGATATTAACGTCTTGGATCAATCTTGACCACATCATAGATAGATACGCACCGCCTTCTTCGTTTATTGCCAACGACACTGAGTATGACCAAGGATATTATCTTACTGATGGGATTTATCCAGAGTGGTCAACATTTGTGAAGGCATTTACGTGCACACATCCAGATGATTATAAAAGGTTGTACTATAAAAACATCATGAGTCGACTAGAAAGGATGTGGAACGAACATTTTGTAGGTTGAAAAAGAAATGACATATGATTGTCAATCCTGGTCGTATGTGGCGTAAGGATAAAATCTGATTCATCATGTATACGGTTCTGATTTTGCACAACTTGAGTTTGGAGGACGACGGGAAATCGATAGGTTGAGGCTATGAGGAAGACAACATCTCACGCGTTCACCTAAGTGAGCAAGAAAAACAAGTTAATCGTATGAAGATATGAAACAGAGAGATGCACAATATGATGAAAGCAGATTTGGTTGAACATGTTCTAAAAAATCGTCCACAACCTTGGTAGTTTATATAACTTTTTTTTAGGAATTTATAATTTTAATGTTATTGGTTTTTAGGATTTTTTTTTTATAATTCTAATGTAATGTTTCTAATTTTAATAAATTGTTTTATTTTTAATATATTTATTATTAAGAATAATATATAAAAACAAAAAATTTGTAATTAAGTAATTATTTCATACATATTATCATTAATCTACTACACCATTTTTTTTACTTTTAAACCACTGCCTGCATGGCATTCTGTGTAGCACACTTTTTTATCTTTGAAACACCATAGCACTAAGGATAGCCTAATAATCTTTCTGACGAAAAGCCAGACAAGGGGTGCTAGGACGTTATAAAGAGAGTTCAATTACGCTTTACATTCTTATAAGAATTAGTTACAATTGTAAGGTTAAACATAACACTATTAATAATTATGTGTAAATCATAGCAATTAATGTTTTTAATGATTTAAGGTAAATGATATATGTGAAAGAGAAGTGAAGTCGCTTCAAATGAAATTGTGGGGTGCATAATTTCTAGAGCTTTCGCAAAGTCAGGCTAGTGTTTCAGGACCATTTTTGGACACGACAGTGAAGAGATGGCTCGGTTAGGGAAAGTCTTGTGTAAAGATGCATTGTCATCTTCATGTACAAACAATAGTTTAATGACATTGCGTCTACTAACTGTTTGAAGAGCGCCTACTAACTATTTAAAGATTAAATGTATTTTACAAGGGAATGTTCAAAGGTCTACCCGTTCTATGCAAGATTTCAACCGTCGAGGTTTAATCAGGAATTTTGGGTGTTTGATCGATCCCTATTTCATGTGGGGGATTGTTGAAAACAATGAGTAAAAATTAAATTTTTAATTAATTTTAGACACAAATTATAATAATTATTATATATGTGTTATGCAATTGATTATGTCCGAATTTGGGTTCTATTTTTTGAGAGTATCATAAACGAACCAAAGAGTGTCTAGCATAGAGCTAAGGTGAATGTGTTATCAATGCTCGAAGTTAGATGGTGAAATAATTATAAGAGATAAAAATGGGTTTATATAAGTGGAACTAAGAGAATTCCATCCCACATTGATGGGTGAAAAACCTTGGAGAAGCTTTTAAGAAGGAGCACTCATATTAGATTTTAGTTTGTTTTCTTTAGTAGAAAACATTAATGGACACTAAGGGTGTGACGCACTCGCGCGCGTGGCGTGGTGATGGGCGCAATGTGACGTTTCGATGTCGTACTTTGCACTTCTCACACTCATAATGTCGAGAGTCGTCTTTGTATTTTTGACTTGGTAAGCCGAGTCAAGACGTGTAGGTGGCACGAGCCGAACAATCCGTGTGCGTGAGGAGTGTGTGATGTTACACGCATTATCATTTCGTAGGTGCGTGGGAACCTGTGCGAATCAGTTGGCGAGTCAAAGATGTACGCATCTCTTAGTCACACGGATGAGAGTGGTGGCCCACTAGTATGTGCAATGAGTTGGTGTGTGTGTGTGGTGTGATTGGCATGTTCTCGCTGCCGAGTTGTTATGTGTTCAGGACTGTTACAACTAGTCAATAATAATTTTGGCAGTTTAGGTCCAACTCACTTAAATCCATGATAATGCTATTCTGCATTTTCAATTTCAACTAGTGTGAGGCTATCAAATGAACATACATGTTCATTTGAAAGGCACACCTTGAGCAACTTGTAGAACATAGATGAGAGAAAGCAAATTGGAGAGGAGTACTCTCCAATACAAGAGATTGTATGTCTCTTGTTTGTGACAACCCTAAAAAAAAAAAACTTTTTGCTTTCTTTCCCCCAGCGACGATAGCGACGACGACAGCTGATGCTGCGAACGCTACGGCACAAGAATAATTTTCGGGACGAAAATTCCAATTTCAGGGGAATGATGTGACACCCGAGAATTTCAAGGTTAACTTCCGTTAGACAAACCCGTTAGTTACGTTATAAGTAGCTAATACATAACTAGGCCGAATACGTCCACGACCTTTGGTTGATCACCGAACCCGTCCATATGTGTTATGTGTTTATCATTAATTATCTCTATGTGCAATGTGATGTAAATACATGACTTACTATTGTGAATAGCATGATTTATTGTGAATACTTGATTATGTGAAGACTTGCCCTCTTTGGTCTCCAGCGAAACTACTGGGCGAAACTATAATGTCGCCCGGTAGTTAGCCAAGACAATCCGATAACACGAGATCAGAGCCAGGTTCGCCAGCCAGCGAAACTGCCAGCGAAACTAGCCTCTGATATAAATAAACTTAATGAACCCTAGTAGCCTCATTTGCTCAACCACACAACAAACACACACACACTCTCTGAGATTTCTGGACCAGCCGAGAATACCATCAAGAGACCAAGATCTCAGCCTCTAGACCATCATCTCTTCTCCTCTATCGATTCTAGGATCAACCGTAAGTCCCAAAGTCTATGTTTTATGCCTTTCTAAATGTTTTCTTCTCAAAGCATGCTCAAATCCTTATGTAACTGCTTGATCTGCTAGTATGTCGTTTAGGAATGCTAGATCTGTACTAAAGTTGTTAACTTTACTAGTGAAATCCATCCATGTTAGAGATTTGTGCATGATAGCTCATTTTAGGGTTTTGAACCTATTTTAGAGATTTGATGATCAAAATGCATGTTAAACGTGTTAAAGTTGCTTGATTTATGTTAGTAAATGCCCATAGATGCTAAATAATGAATTGCATGTATGATCAGAAGCTGTTAGGTTGATTTTTAGTCAAATCCGTATGTTTTTCACGACCAGCGAAACTGTTGTTCTCTGGGCGAAACTAAGTAGCGAAATTGTGTATCCTTCCAGCGACACTGACCAGCGAAACTATAGTGTCGCCGGGAAACCTGACCAGACCAGCTCGAGCGAATCTGCCGAGCGAAATACCTGAACGAAAGTTCAAACCAGTTTCCCTGCGAAACTAGGCTAGCGAAACTGCGTCAGCAGTTTCGGGCGAAACTAGCCTAGCGAAACTGTGTCACCGGACATAGCCTAGCGAAAGTGCTGCCCGTGCACCTAGCGAAACTGTCTAGCGAAACTATGCTAGCGAAACTAAGAACTGACCTAATAACCAAACTTGTGAAATTTGCTTAAGTGTTATGCCATGACTTACATGATTATGCCATGATGAAACATGCTTGATATCTGATTAGTATGAACCCTTGTTTATGATCAACCATGGGTGTCGTGTGTCGGTATGTCGAGTCATAATTGCAACGTGCTATGTTATGGGCCATAGTGACGTTAAGTAAAGGTTAGACACGAAACTGATACTTAAGACCTAAACGTGTTCTAGGTCCTCGATAAACAACAATACTTGGATTCTAGAAGTGTAGCAGTGCAACCAAAGGTGAGTGTCACTAACCCGCATACCGTGAGTCCGTTGGGCCACACCGAATAACTTAACGAAAACAATGCCGATTGAACTCGAGAGTGCTAGGCACCTCACTGATAAACTTGAGAACACGGGATGCTTGGCACCCATTTGATAAACTGAAGTGTTTTATGGGAACACTTGTGAATTCTGAATAAACGATTTCTGAAACGAAAACTGTTTTAATATGGCTAGTGTAGGTTAAAGTCTAAACCATATGATATCACATGTTTTCTAAGGATGCCATATAACTTGAAAGTCCTCAACTAAAATTGTGCCATTAATTGTAAAGCGAGGGGATGTTGGGTAGATCTACTGGAGTTTGACAAACTCCGCCCCGTGGCACGGGGAGTGCACGGAGGTACAATATCAGCCTATTTGACCGTGGTCCCGAGAGGACACGGGGGAGGCAGAAACCGCGATGACTTGGTCCGCACTGTACGGGATGGCTCGGCCCCCACAAAATAAGTCAGCTTTGGTACAAACTTCCTTAGAGCATGGAACAACGGATTAGCTACCCGCGATATCGGTTGAGTCCTTTAACTTTACGGAACTAGTACATACCCGATGACGTGGTCACGGACAAAACATTTATAAACTGAGAATTAATTACGAGCATTGCTTTTCACAATTAAATACTTTGAAAGTACAAATTGACATGAATTATGATTATGAGACCGGGCCAATGCATGACAAGCCCACTGTGAACTCACCAACCGTTAGGTTGACACTTGCGTGGTTTAAACTTTTGCAGATCGCTAAGGAGTATCCGGAGCGGGTTGGCATGGCACTTGAAGATCCTTGTTTTGATTTAAACTATATTGGGAATTTAAAACAATGTTTATGTAAAGCACGTGGTTAGTGCTAAGACAATATTTTATTCCGCTGCGTTGTGTTTGAAACTTTGATTTATAATTTGTGTTTGAACTAACCCTGATTCGTTTAGTATTTGTAACTATGGTTGTGGATCCTGGTCTAGTCGCGCCCCTTAACGGTATAAACTCCGTTAGTGGTATTATGGGGGTGTGACATTGTTCCTCCTTAACCTTGCCATCACCTTTCTACCTTATAAATTTCTAAACACCTAACACAACTTGATGGGACTCAGGTTCGAGTCATCTTCGGCAGTATGACTATTGTTCTAGTTGTTATACCCTGTTAGAGAGACGTGTGCTTGTGTGGAGACCCACAACCTGTTTTAAGGGCTCCGGTCTTTTACCCGATCCTCAACCACCGCTAACTTTGCTAGATTGCTTTAGTGTTGCAGAAATTATTGGAACTTAAAGAGTCGAGATCTCAAGAGCCATTGACATGGACGAGCTTGAAGATTCACGATATTTAAGGTTCAACGAACTGGCGAATCAACTCGCAGTAGATCATCTGGATATAGTAAATTTAATATTGGTAATATTTACTTTGTCATTTAAGTTGTATTGTGAAACAATTTAGTCCTACTTTTCTCATGAGTAATAACAAGAGCATCATTATTAATAATTTTTATAATGAATCCTTTGTATTTAAGATTTAAATAACCAAATGAATCTCTTTTTGTATTAACGAGATGTTTACCACCCCGCGCGTTGTTGCGGGGTTGAATTTGTATACTGAACGAAAGTCAAAAAGTTAAGTGGTATAAAATGTAAAAGTTTAAAAGTCTCGTGGTGAAAGTATAAAAATATAGAAGTATACTAAAAGCGAAAGTAGAAAAGTTAAAAGTTTCGTGGCAAAAGTAGAAGACAAAGAAACTTAAAACAAAAATAAAAACTTTAAAAGTTAGAGGGTTAAAAAGTTAAGGAGTATAAAACGTAAAAGTCTAAAAGTCTCGTGGTGAAAGTATAAAACTATAAAAATATACTAAGTTAAGGAGTATAAAACGTAAAAGTCTAAAAGTCTCATGTTGAAAGTATAAAACTATAAAAGTATACTAAAAACGAAAGTTGAAAAGTTAAAAGTTTCGTGGCCAAAGTAGAAGACAACAAAACTTAAAATAAAAAAAAAACTTTAAAAGTTAGAGGGTTAAAAAGTTAAGGGGTATAAAACGTAAAAGTCTAAAAATCTTGAAGTGAAAGTATAAAACTATAATAATATACTAAAAACGAAAGTAGAAAAGTTAAAAGTTGCGTGGCCAAAGTAGAAAGCAACAAAACTTTAAAAGTTAAAGGGTACAAAACGTAAGAGTATGAAACATATGTGACTAAACTATGAAAACTAAAACTTTACTATTTCGTTAAAAAAGAAAAAGTGTTTAAAAGTATAAAGGGTAGAAACTGTCAAAACCCCAAAGTTTGGTGGGCAAACTATGAGAAATAGAAAGTCTCAAAAAGTGTTTAATAGTATAAAGGATAAAAACTGTCAAAACCCCAAAGTTTGGTGGCCAAACTATGAGAAATAGAAAGTCTCCTATTCACCTTCAAATTTTATTGTTATATATAATAATTGGCTCCTTACTTAATAAAGCCATTTGGGTTATAGCTCACTTGTAAGAGACAAAGTCTATTTGATAAAGACTACCAAGGTTTAATCCTTGACAATAGTGTAATATGGGTGGAATTAAAAAAAACTTACCTTTAAAAAAATTAATAAAATTTTAAATTCAACCATAAATGTGCATTGATAGGTTGGCTCTTTATTTAATAAAATTTTAAATTACTAATGATCTCTAGCCCAATTGGTTAGGGCGGGATACCCAAGACATTATAATGGGGTGAGGGGGGGGGGGGGGGGGCTTGGGTTAAAGTTCCACCTTTAACAAATAATAAATAAATGGGGGTTGCAAGCTGGGCCAAGTGGTTTTCTCACCTATGGTGAGTTTCTCCTGATGGGGAATGGAGATGATCGGGTGGGTGGATAATGCCCCCGTCAGTGATCCAAATTTGCCGTTCAAAAAAAAACTAATTCAACCATTAAATAAAACAAGAACCGCATTTCGTCTTAAATTAGAAACTTTTAACTATTTCTTGGTTTTTTTTGTTGGCCATGTCGCTTGTGGTTCGGAGCTGGGGGTCTCTCTGGAAGCAGCCTCTCTATCCTTTGGGGTGGAGGTAAGGTTTGCCTACATCTCACCATCCCCAGACCCTACTAATAGTATTTCAATGCTATTGGTGGGACTCTACTGGGTATGTTGTTGTTGTTGTAACTATTTCTTGGTTTTTGTTAATTTTGGGAAGCTACTATTTACTATCGTTAATAAATCAAGCCGTAACCAATCACCCCTAGCTTAAGTGGTTGAGGTGAGGTACTTAAAGACATTAAAAATGAAAGGTTTGGGTTTAAGTCCACCTATGATGAAAAAAAATAGGGGTTCCAGATTGGGCCAAAAAGTTTCCTCACCTATGATGAGTTTTCTCCCAATGGAGAATGAAGATCACCTACGACGAAAAATAGGGGTTCCAGGTTGGGTCAAAGGGTTTCCTCACCTATGGTGAGTTTCCTCCTGACGGGGAATGAAGATGATCGGGTGAGTGGCCCGTCAGTGATCGAAATTTGTCGTTCTCAAGCCGCACGCACATTAGACTTGTGAGTTTAGGATTATGTTTTAAGTATTAATATTTGTGGTTAAAGTTTTAGAGTATAGGGTTACATTTTATATGTTGCGGTACACATTTAGTTATGTGTCGGAATACATTTACTTAATTTTTTTGTAGCATCAGTGTTGGGCCGCAACACGTGACTGAGTAACAGCTAGTTATAAGACAATAATAAGTTTAAAGAACACCATAGATAAAATTTCGGCCAAATGAATTTCTGATTCGGTTTTAATTAAGTAAATTTGGTCAAAGAATATGAGTCTTACCCAAGCTAGGGGCACTGTCTCTTGGATCTCACCCTCTCAAGGTTGCCCTCGAAATCCCATCAAAAAATATATGTTACCCTTAAAAAAAATTTGTAAGTCCGTCCCATTACTATACTTTATCCATTTATCCAAGTATTCATATGTCACATACGGTTTCTAACTTCAAATTAATTTTATATTAAACACTACTTTAAATACAATATTATATTTTATGAAAGTACAAAAAACTAAACACAACCTTAAAAAAAACACTTAACTATAAATTCAGGGGTGTTCATCCGTTACTGTCACAGTGTATGTCCGTATATGGGACACGAAAATTACGTTTACAATCACAAAGAAAGAAAAAACACCAAAGAAAACCTCGGTATCATGTGAAAAACAAGTTAGGACTTAGGAAAGTAAATTGTAAAACGTCTTCGTCTTATGTCTTTATCACCAAAGTGTAAAAAACAATGTCGGCATGCATCTTATCGTGAAAATGTAGACTTTCGGGTTCTAAACGAACCGAGCCTTCAATGAAAAGTTTAACAGGAAGCTCGTTTACGTTAGCTCTTTAATAAAAAACAGACTTAAAGAATGTTGGTTACTTGGATAATCTCGAAAGCGTGATACACTTTCAGATTGAATATTCTCGTGGTTCGCTCGAGAAAATCAATCGAATACGATCGAGACGAACATGATGAATTCGAGAATTTTTGCAGAGATATAAAATTTTGAACCGTCTTGTTTTCTGATGATCATCGATCTTTTAGGAGGAGGAGCGCAATTGCAGTTATCTGCAATTCGGAAACTGCCCAAATTTACACTACTGGTCCCTGCGAAATTTATAATTAAATTTCCGGACAAAATATTTTTCTAGCTCGACCCCATCCAGGGGCTCTGCCCCTTGGACCCCGTCAGGGGCTGCCGCCCCTTGGACCCCGCTCTCTCGGAGGCGCTGCCCCCGAACCCCCGCCAAGGGGGCGTTGCCCCCTTGGATCCCCCTTAACTTTATCGATACGGGTGTGCAGTACCCCGCACCACCGAACCCGACCAATATAAGTTAAAAGTCCGATCAATCAATAGTCAATCCCTAATTACACTAAAATAGCAACAAAGAAGAGATCTCGTTCGTTTAGCTAAATGAACGAACATCAATAGATGCCATGCTCCTTTATATGTGTTTGTTAAATTTCAGTAAGGTGTTCCTTTTTGTTCGTAAGTTTACATTTTTTAGTTCACTCAGACCTCAGTAGATGTTTGTATATTTTTAGTATTTAGTTTTTAGCTAACATATAAACTAGGAACTCTAGTCATTTAAAGCTTGTACCCAAACTTACACCTCTGTGAAAGTATTATGAGATAATTATGTTTATGGTTGATATTTCTAACTCTTATTTTGTTTTGGATTATGATTATCATGTCAAATGCTTACGTATATATTTATGCCTAACTTTTTGGATCAAAATAATGTTTTTTATTTTTTGAAATATTATATATTTTGTTTGTGTTCGTGAAAAATTCAACTCCTTGATAAATGAATAGTGACAGATCCAGAAATATATTTTTTATTGGATTCACAAATTTTTGGTCTACACTTGTTTATATAGGAGTACTTTTTACTTGGTCGGGTCACCTACATTTTCTGTTAGATCGATCGGGTGTTGAAGGTATTTCAATTGTATTAAGTAACATTGAAGGTGATTTATGTTTTAATATTGACTAAAATAAACAACTAGAAAGTTAACAAGTAAAAATCTATGTAATAAACTTCGAAATCTGATTCAAATCCAACATGGCACCCATAGGTACATAAGAAATGTATTGAATCGATTCTTTTTAATGAATAGATCCGATCGCAACTTCGAATATGGAATTCAAAGGGATCAAATAAGAAAGGATACTCTGAATCATAGAGCTCTAATGAAATATACGATCAACCAACATTTATCGAATTTGAAAAAGAGTACTTTTTCTTTTTAATATTTTCCAAATTTTGAGGGGGCGATTCTCCATTATTCTTTTTCTTTTTTTTTTGATTTCCGGCGTTACTTTTTTTTTTCATTATTTCTATTTTATTTCTGATTGTGTTTCTTCTAGCAATTCTCTGTTTCATTTCTTCTTCTGCCTGTGAATAATTTGTCAAACCCGGAGAGCCCTAACTTGTAACAATAAAATAAAAAATCAATCTCACTTTTATTCATAAAAACATACCTGAAGTGTTTGAAGTTATAAACCCAGGGGTGGCGGGGGTCTAGATGGGAAGGGCGACCGTCTAGTATCCAGCTTTTCGAAGGGCCTAATCTTTTTTTAAATAAATTGTTATATACTTATATATATAACTTTTTTTATCTTTATTTATAAATATTTTGACAATATAGATCAAGTTTGCGTGCTAGCTCACTTGGTAAGAAGGTCTTGACATATAACTTTGACATATAACTGATGGTCCCGGGTATAATTCCTACAGTGGATAACATTTTTTTAGGTAACTTTTTGATTTATTGAATGACTAATTCTAAAAAAACACTAATATTTATTAAAACACATACTAACATACACAAATGACAATGTTTTTGTATATTAGAAGTTTGATATGAAAAGTGATAGAATAAAAGTGTAACTTTATGTTGTTTAACCTTGAAAATTTTGTTTTAAATTGAAACATATCAAATGTTTGAAAGAGTGACCAAAAGAGTACTTAAATTCATAATTATAACGGTTCTTTGATCATTTTCATACAAGCACTAATCATTACCTTTAATCATAATTCATAGCTTAATTCATGTTTGATATTCTACATGCTATATAGTAGCTCTCTAGATTTTCTAACTTATTCATTCATCTATTTTACTTTGTATAACAAAAGAATAAAGCATAATCGTAAAACCTAGACGGAATCCGATTTCAATTATTAACAATGATGTTTTAATAAATTTTAAAAAGTATAATTACACTATCGACATTTTATTTATATATATAACAAAACACATTGGGTAAATCTTCTCACAAATCACTGTATATCGTTTCGACCAGTAATATTTTACCACCTATTACTCTTTCTTACGTGTGTTAGCTAGCATACATACATCTGTTTTGAGACATATGCTTTACATCTTCAGACTCTTCATTAAGAGTTTTTAATTACTCCTATCTTCTCTTTCTCTCTCTACCTCACTCTCTCTGTCATCAATAATAATTTCTTCTCTCTTTCATCAGAGAAATCTGGTGCGGTGGTTGCCGCCTTTTGCGATGGTTGTGTGGTGGTGGTTTTTGGTGTTTGTGTGGTGTACTCTCCTAATGTACGCTCTCCATTGGTGCCGTCACGGTGGCCCCGACCCTTACTCGCTCTCATCTTCGATTTTCTCTCCTATTTTGTTTCATCGGTGTTGGATCTGAGCGGCGTTTGGGTTTGGTGGACGCCACCGTTGCTTACTGTGACGTTGCTGCCACCGGTCTCCTCTTCGATTTTCTGTCCGATTTTGGCTTCACCACTGTAGATCTGAACAACGTTGAGCTTAATAATATGTACATGCATTGATGGGTAATTTGATTTTTTGATGTCCAACAACCAGGAACTTTGAATTGACGAGTTACCGGTTTGGCGCTTGAGATGGGTAACAGACCCCCCTACCGCCGCCGGTTTAGGGTTTCACCCACACCCGTCACCGCTGGAGACCTAGATGTTGCCGGAACCCATGGCAAGGAGAGCGATAGAGAAATGAACAAAGAGTAGGAGAAACAAATCTTTTTGGATTGCCGAAATGGGGAGTCTGCCGGCGGCTTCCATGACCCATCTAGCTCTCTCTAAATAAGAATAACATGGAGATGATGATTTCTTTTTTCTAAAGTTACATATTTAAAACTTCCGTTTACAAAAAAATAAAAACATTATTGTGCCGAGGTTTTTTTATTAAGTATTTAATCTTATATATATTATTTATTACTTCATTTAGTTTTTATTCGGTCCAACCGTTTTAAAAACAGTTCTCATGATTTAATAAATTTAAAAACCTGATTTTATAACCTAAAAGGTAAAAGGTAATGTTAGGGGACATAGATTGGTTGGGTTTTTTTATTCCGCTGGAATTGTGCTAGGTCGATGGTATTCTATATTTGATTAGATATTTGTTCCTTTAAAATGTAATGTGATACTAAAATATTTATCTATATTGGATGTTTTCTGATCTTTGCTTTATGGATTCCGATGTTGGTGATGTGATGTTCAAGAGAGTAAAATGGGAGAAAAGGCAAATCTGTGAAAAGATTAACTATATAGCTTAATATTTATAAAAACGACAAATGGCAAGTAATCAAACGACACACAAAAAAAAACTAAAAGAAAATCACCCGCCGCAACGCGCGGGTGCATATATTTCTTGTGTGTAACAATCTAAATTTCGTTTAACTAAATATTCTATTTTTATGAGAGGTGGTTAGCCGGGTAAACTAGATTAGTTAGTAACCCTAGATAGTTAAATATTGGTGGCTAGTAAATTTAAACTAAAGTTGAGGGACTTATAATGGAAATTAGTGTTTATGGCTGGAAATAATAAAATTTACAATTTTGAAGGGGGCTGAATGTAAACATTCACTTAATGGGGGAAATTAGTTTGGGAATTCATTCCCAGACGCAAAAGTGGCGAACCACAGGGAGAGGGGAAGGATAAACTAGGGTTCTTGGCTCAAACTATCAAACTGGAAGGGTAGAAGGAGAATCAAGAGTAAGGAAGTAGAATTGGGGGCTAGGAGGTCGCCTAGATTGCGATTTTGCTATCTCATTCTTGTTTTGAGTTCAAGTAAGTGGTGTTCTTGGTTTAGATGTTTAATGATTTTGAGCTAAAGGTTAAATTAATGCAGAATTTTAGTTTGTAAGGTGTTAATGTGCTTAGATTAAGCCTGAGTTTGCATTGCATGATTAAATTTTGTGTGTAATTGTTGAATGTGGTGGTGGGGGTTAATACCCACCTCCTAGAAATCGAAATAAGCATGTGTGGCTGGGAATTGAGAGTTGTTTTAGGATCTATGTACTTCCTTATGACTGAAATTATGAAGAAGTGTGTAATCTAAAAATGTGATGTATTTATGATTCATGTTGGGATGAATGGGTAATCTAGATAGCTATAAGCATAATGATTTAAATGCATATAAGGTGTTTGTAGAAATGCCTACAAGAAGGCAAATGTTGGGTGGGATTAGTTGTTACTAACTCAAGTAATGTGGCTATGTTATATGATGCAAATGATTGTCCGTAAATGGTTAAACTTATTAACCTTGTGATATAGGTGGTGAAGTGGATGAAAGCTCAACCAAGTACAAAGAAGGAAAAGACAAGGCTTGACCATTGAGGTAACACGGAAAGTAAATTGATTATCCTAGGGATGTGTTATGCATACATGCTATAGTATATGTGATAGTAAGAAATGAATTAGTGTCATGAGTGTGTTATTCCTTGATATATGATCTTAATTGAGGTAAGGAAGCGAATAGAGGATTTGACCAATTTGGGTTAGTAAGAATGTACCTGTATTTGGTTGTGTGATATTGAGGAATCCAAGTGATCTTGGATTGGAGGATTGTTAAAAATAACCAAGTATGCACCTTCGGGTGAGTGTGTGTATGCTTGACACATGAAGCTTGTGTCAAGAGAGGTTGAAATTTGTTAAACGAATGCTCAAAGTGGTAGAATGGTAGAATGTGCACATTTGTGTGTGTTTGTGTAGTGAAATTGCTCATGTTTATGGTACTTGAGTTATTGCTTATAAAATATGATACTAAAATTGTATTGTCTGATGGTTGGATAGTGATGCTACTAAGGATGGGGCCTAACAGGTCTCGGGTTGGCAATTACATTCGAATGATGCAAATTCTAAGCATGAATTCATGGGATAATTAAAGTTGCGTTTTTGAGCTTGTAATGTCTTTAGAAGTGTAGGAAAACAAAGGTTGGCTCACTTAAAATGAGTTGGAAAAGAATGGAGGAAAGCTGGTAAAAAGCTAAAAAATTGGCTAAATATCAAAACTGTAGAAATCGGCATGGTCGCTGAAAATTCTGCTCCAAGCGTATCGCTTGGAGCAAAACACCCAGCAAGCGATACGCTTGCAGCAGCAGGCGTATCGCCTGTTTATTTGATAAGGTTTAGGCGATACGCCTAGAAGCCGAATATATATTTATTGTTTGTTTGCTTTGTTAGAGCTGATTAATGTTGGATAATTTGGTGGTATGTTATTAATACTAAAGTGTTACTAGTGTTAATGACAGGCACTAAGTCGTGATGCCGGGTCTGGGTCGAGCATGGAGCTTTCTTGAAGTACCGAACAACAATCTTTTGAAAAGTTGTAAATGTTTGTGGGTATTTGAAACGTTTAGACTGACGCTACTCTGATAAAAGATGGAAGTAAACATTGACTTGTTTTGTGGTTAGTGCGTTATAACATGGTTTTTAGCAAGTAATATAAACAAAATTTTTCAACCTGTATCTTTATAATATTAAATTGTCAATTACACGCGATGGGTGTTACATTATGATAATAGGATTTAGGTTTTATAATTTATGAAATTCCACCGCAATCACAATTATTGATCCTCCACTAGGCAATACATAAAATTAGAGATGTTTTTGAAGGTTTTAGAGAATTCTTGAAAACTAAATTAACCAAATCAAAGCCTTCATGTTTTCCTCTTCCGGAAGATTGCTTCCGTTGTTAGGTTTAATTTTGGTTCAAACTTCAAACCAGTGAGTTTTCTTTACATTGTTAAGTTTAGTTCATTTCGGATTATGTCTCTCAAATCCTTATACAAATACCAACACGGGGTGAGAAACATAGGAAGAAGAAAGTAAAAAAAAAAACGAATTAAGTTAAAACATTTTGACATTTTGCTACAATATCTTGCTTTTGTTTATTGTTTTATAATTTTCGTCGCATTATTGACTTCTTATATATAAATTTTAATAAATTTATATAATTCTCGAAGCCGCCTATGTATAAACTTGCGAACCTACAAAGATAAAGACATTGTGGCATTTGATAATTCGTCAAATATAACTAATCTGTCAATAAGTTTTCATCTACAAATAATAATAATGTTGTAAACAATTAGAAAATTGAGATGATGGAATCAAGAATTGAAGCTCGCATTATCATATTATTGAAAGAAAACAATTACAAGAAATTGTAATTGGAAAAAACTAACTACAAGAATCGAACCCTAGCTCTCCTTAAAAACAAATTGCAACGGCTATTAACGGAATAAGGGAACAGGCCAACTACCACCCTTCAACTTTAGCGGACTTGACAAAAATACCCAAACTATATTAAACTCTTCTCCCGTGTAAAAGAATTACGCATTCGCCCCTGAAGTATTATAAACATGTTAATACCTCTCCAAACTTCATTAAACCTTATTGCAAGCTTCTTAACTATTGATTAAGACTTCACACTTAACAATCTCCACCTTGAAGTCTTGATCCAATAAATGTATTACAGAATTAACAACCCTAATCAACATTAGCTCTGAATAACAGCGGTTCAAAGAACTTGAATATCCTAGAGTGTTAATTGGAACCATCAAGACTGCACATTTATCAGAATTTGAATAAGCAATCTATCCTACTCCTGCTGCACTTACACAAAACTGAAACCTAGCACCAGTTAGCACCTTTGTAAGCATATCAGCAGGATTATTAAGAGTATCAATTTTCTGAACATTGACCTCTTTTGAATTTATAACATCTCTTATCCAATGCAGCTTGACTAGTATATGTTTAGTCTTGTCATGGAAGACTGCATTCTTAGATAACAATAAAATCCCTTGGCTGTCACAATGAACATCAACATTGAACAATTTTACCCCTAGTTCAGATAGGAATCTCCTAAGCCACAAAACTTCTTTTATAGCTTCAGTTAAGGCAATATATTCAGCCTCAGTTGTGCTTAAAGCCACAACAAGCTGCAGTTGAGCCTTCCAACTAACTAAACTATTTTCAACCTTGAATAAGTACCCAGTCAATGACCTTCTTCTATCTAGATCCTTGGAAAAATCAGAGTCTACAAACCCTTCTACCAACCCAACTTAGTTACTTCTATCTGTCGGGGGGCAACCGGGTCTCTATGGACTGCAAATCACACACTCACAACGCTCTATCACGCACACACTCGAAGTCACGAGAAAACACAGATAAACGGAGACACACGATATATAGTGGTTCGGTCTAAACTGACCTACGTCCACTGTTCAACTAGTAATATATTGCTCTGTGCTCTAGGAAATCTGTTACACGACATACAAATATATAGAGAGATAACTAGGGCAACAATGGGCTTGGGCCCAGGCCCATTAACCGGCCCATTGGCAATAAGCCACCATACCCAACAATCTCCCACTTGGTGGCGTTTGACAATCTTCAAACTCTGCCGATCCACATCATGCATATCCGTAACTTCCTTTACTTCATCACTAGTTGCTTCGGCCTTCACATCAGATAACCTGAAGGCCCGTTGAAGCTCCCCGGAGCCCCAACACGTCAGACCTGGCAATATCAGCCGCTGACCCGTTCTCTGTCTCTTCCCGCTTCCTGTGTATAGCATCACATACACTGCTGGACACTGAGACAAACTGAGAACTCTTTTCACTCTCCATCATCATAAGCAAGTAACCGATGGAAGAGACTTTCATCGCAGGAAAACTGGTTTTCACGACCCATTGTCTTCTCTGAACTGCAACTGAAACACCCCTAGTGCTCCCACTGTCACAAGATCCTCTGACTGGCCTGACTAAACCTTTCCTTGCACGTTCATCCTGAGTCTTCGCTTGAACTATGGGTTTCCTACTTGCAAAGGTCACCCTCTTCTGTTCACAAGACTTCGTGAACCGGACTTTCTGGTTGTTTACCGGAACTGGGCAATCTCTCTCCGGTGGTATCTCGACCATGTACAATGAACCTGTCTTCTGACCACGAGCAACTACCAGGTTCCCCTTGACTACCTTCCACTGTCCACCACCGAACCTAACACTGTGACCCTGGTCATCTAACTGCCCGACAGAAATCAACTCTTTCTTCAGGCTTGGAATAACCCTCACATCTTTCAAAGTCCACCTGGATCCGACTGAAGTCTTCAAGTCAACATCACCCATGCCCGTTATGTCAAGAACGTCATTGTTCGCTAGCCGTACCTTCCCAAAGTCACCAACTTTCAGATTCTTCAATTTGTTCACGTTGTGCGTTGCGTGAAACGATGCACCAGAATCCATAATCCAGGAATTAACATTGCCCTCTACACTGCACAAAAGTACATCATCATCTGTAGAGTCACCAGCAAAGTTAGCTTCCTTCGGACACTGACTTCTAAAGTGTCCCACCTGCTTGCAACCCCAGCAAGTAACTTCTTTCTTATGCTTGGACCTGCTCCTACCTCTACTTCGGTTATTCCCTCTAGCATTATCTCTCCCTCTGCCCCCAGTATGCAACAATGAACCTGACCCTGAACCCGAAGAACCCCCTGAATTCCTGCGTCGAATGTCTTCGCCCACAATCAGGTCGCGGATACCTTCAAATGTAAACTTAGTAGTACCCGATGCACTACTAACGGCCGTCACTGTGCCTGACCAACTGTCTGGCAAAGAAGATAAAAGGAGCAACGCCTGAATCTCATCATCAAACTTAATCCCAACTGATTTTAACCGAGTCAAAATCGAATTAAACTCGTTGATGTGAGTAGTAACCGAGGCACCCTCATTCATCTTAGCGTTTGCTAACTGACGAATCAAGAACACTTTGTTCAACGCCGAGGGTTTCTCATACATATTAGACAAAGCTTTCATCAAATCGGCCGTTGTCGTTTCATCAGCAATGTTGAATGCAACATCCCTCGTCAACGAAAGCCTAACAGCTCCTAAAGCCTTTCTGTCTAATATAGCCCAATCTGCATCTGACATTTTATCTGGTTTCTTTCCTGATAGCGCTTGGTACAGATCATTCTGATAAAGACCATCTTCGATTTGCATCTTCCAAAACCCGAAATCTTGTCCATCAAATTTAACAATCTTAAATTTGTCTTCAGCCATTTTACCAATACCCAAATAACCCGAACGTAATTTTAAAATCCCAAGACTTTAAAATATCCAAGCCCGAACTCCCACTCGAAAGTGTTTGTAAAACTGTGACTAAACTGTCACTTTACAAACTACAGGGACCAAATTTGACAAACTGCCAAACTTATACTGCAGGGGCTAAAGTTGACAAACTGCCAAACTTAAACTGTAGGGGCTGATTTGTAACAATACAAACTGCAGGGTATATTCTGTAAATATGACAAACCTGAGGGGCTGTTCTGTAAAATTCACAAAAGAATTAAATGATTCCAAAGACTTTCACGTCACTTTGCTTCCACATGGACTTTTATGTCCAAAACATTTAATTTTGTATGCTGCCCACGTTCAATGCTGCTGCTCCCTTTTGACTTTCGCAACAAAGAAAAAAAAAATCTTCTGCTCTCTGCTCTTTCACGTCAACAAGGAAGGAGAAAAAAAAAAATTCTTCTCAACTCCTTTCCCATACACCGTCGACAAACTAAGGCAACAAATCCGGCACCTAAACCGGTCTTCTTCTTCGCAGAAACGATGATTCTTCTTCTCAAGTCCGGTGACAAAGCCGATCACACCGCACCGAGCGAGCGACCTCTTCTTCTGTCGCTTACAGCCACCACCACCACACCGGTTACCACCGCACTTCCACCGCTAAACAACGGCTACACGAAACAGGTAACGACGCTTCTCCCTCTCGGAGAAATCCAGCGACGGTGACAACGACGAACCGAACGGAGACAGCAACAGAACAACCGGCGTCAACAAACACCGGTAAGCAGCTCAAACCAGAACACACTAACCACCTCTCGGACACCTGATTTCAAAACACTCGCCTGAACCGGCGACGGCAGCGGAACAGAAATCGGCCGAACGAAGTACAACCAAGAACCGAGAACACGGCTCTGATACCAGTTGTCGGGGGGCAACCGGGTCTCTATGGACTGCAAATCACACACTCACAACGCTCTATCACGCACACACTCGAAGTCACGAGAAAACACAGATAAACGGAGACACACGATATATAGTGGTTCGGTCTAAACTGACCTACGTCCACTGTTCAACTAGTAATATATTGCTCTGTGCTCTAGGAAATCTGTTACACGACATACAAATATATAGAGAGATAACTAGGGCAACAATGGGCTTGGGCCCAGGCCCATTAACCGGCCCATTGGCAATAAGCCACCATACCCAACACTATCTCCAAATATAAGTCCTAAGGATCTAGATCCTGCTAAGTACCTCAATATCCACTTAACAGCAGCCCAATGTAACTTTCCAGGATTAGAAATATACCTGCTGACTAAGCTAACATCATATCCTAGGACAGGCCTTGTACACACAAGCAAGTACATCAATCTCCCTACTGCATTAGCATAAGGGACTTTAGACATGTAGTTCACTTCTTCATTAGACTTTGGTCCATCCTGAGCTGATAACTTGAATTGCAATCCCATAGGTGTAGTGACAGGCTTGCAACTTTCCATCCCATAGGTTTTAAGAACCTTCTTGATGTACCCTTCTTGAGTCAGCTTCAATATACCCTTGCTCCTATCTCTGGTTATTTCCATGCCCAAAATTTTCTTGGCTGTACCTTAATCTTTCATCTCAAAACCTTGCATTAACAAACCTTTAGTAGCACTGATAGCTTCTGGATTCTTACATGCCAGAAGCATATCATCAACATACAAAGTAGGTAAATATAATCCTGATTATCTAATTGTTTAAAGTAAACACAGTTGTCATGTTCACTTCTTAGAAAGCCATTTGAAACAATAAATTCATCAAACCTTAAGTACCATTGTCTAGGTGATTGTTTGAGACTATAAAGTGATCTTTTAAGTAAACACATTTTATTCTCATTACCCTTTTCAATAAATCCCTCTGGTTGATTCATATAAATGGTTTCTTCTAAATTCCCATGTAAAAAGGCTGTTTTTACATCCATTTGTTCAAGTTCAAGATTATATTTAGTTGTTAATGATAAAATAACTCTAATAGAAGTATGCTTGACTACAGGAGAATAAATTTCCTTGTAGTCAATACCTGCTTGCTGAGTAAATCCCTTGACAACAAGCCTTGCCTTGTACCTGGGAGGTTCCTCCTTGCTAATTCCTTCCTTGAGCTTGAATAACCACTTACATTATACCAGTTTCTGATTCTGAGGTCTGTCAACTAAGATCCAGGTTTCATTCTTAACTAATGAATCCATCTCATCTTCCATAGCTTTGACCCACTTAACCTTATCAACAGACCTAATAGCTTCACTATAGCTTAAGGGCTCTAAGTCACTTTCTTGTTGAGCAACTAAGAAAGCTATGGCTGATACATCATCATCATCCCTAAATTTAATAGGCTTAACAACTTCTCTCTTTGGCCTATCTCTAGCTATGGAATAAGTGTTAACATTAGAATTCATAGGACCTCTAGATGATCCACTGATGCTACCTAGATTCTCTCCACCTGACTGTTGCAGGTGCAACTCCACCTCAGGCTGACCTCCTTCACTATTATACTTATTGAGCTCTAATTCCTTAATCTCAACCTGACTAGATATACCTAGATCCCCTTCAATAACCTGCTTATACATGATATGTTCCTTAAACACAACATTTCTACTTATAAACACTTTAGGCTTCCCTTTGTCAGCTCTCCATACCCTATATCCATTGCTTTCATCAGCATAGCCCAACATTATACACCTGCAGGCTCTAGGTTCAAGCTTGCCTTGACTTAGGTGAGCATAACACAAAGACCCAAAGACCTTTAACTCACTATAATCCTGTTTGAAACCCGTCCAAACCTCCATAGGGGTTTTATTACCTATAACTCTAGAAGGAGATCTGTTTATGAGGTAAGAGGTTGTGTTAGCAGCTTCAACCCAAAACTTTTTAGGCATACCTGCACAATTTAGCATACACCTAACTCTTTCCAAAAGAGTTCTATTCATCCTTTCTGCTAACCCATTCTGTTGTGGGGTTCCTGGAATGGTTAAGTGCCTCCCTATACCCCGAGTTTTACAATATTCATTGAATTCATGATTACAGAACTCTAGGCCATTGTCAGTTCTTAGCTTCTTAACTCTCCTTTCAGTCTGATTTTCAACTAAGACTTTCCACTCTTTGAATTTGCTAAAAGCTTCACTCTTATGTTTAAGCATATAAACCCACACCCTCCTTGAATAATCATCTATTAGTGATAGGAAATATCTAGCTCCACCCATTGATTTAGTTCTAGCAGGTCCCCAAAGATCTGAATGCACATAATCTAAAATACCTTTAGTAATATGCTTCCCTGGTTCAAACTTAACTCTTTTATGCTTGCCTAATATGCAATTTTCACAAAATTGTATATCACAGTTGGTTAATCCTGCTAAAACCTGTTGCTTATTCAATTCAGTCAAACCTTGACTACTTATGTGGCCCAATCTTTTATGCCATAACAAAGCCTGCCTATTCCCTTCTTCCACCATTAAAGACTTATGGTTAATATCTACACTACCTTCTAATATGTAGATATTGTTATGTTTCCTAGTTCCAGTTAACATAACCATAGACCCTCTAATAACTCTAGCTTTACCTTCTTTTAGACTAACCACATAGCCTTCCTGTTTAAGAGTTCCAAGAGACAACAAATTCCTTTTAAGTGAGGAAATATACCTGACATTCTTGAGAGTGAAACAACTGCCATTCTGCAACTTGAGGGTAACATATCCATGACCCTTCACCATACATGACCTATGATCCCCTAGCTTGACAGTTCCAAGGTCTTCTTCTTTTAAGTCTTGGAAATACTCCCTGTGTGGTGTCATATGATATGACTCACCACTATTTATGACCTAACCTTCTTGATCAGCCCCACTAGTGACCATCAACACATCTGAATTGTCATACCCCTCAGAGTTCTCCTCCTGATTCACATGACCATTACTTCCTTTCTTGTACTCATTCTACTTCTTTCTCCACTCTGGGAGTCCCTTTTTAAATGTTTCTCTGATTGGCATACAAAACATTTTCTTCTAAACTTAGACTTGGATCTTGATTGATGTTTGTTTGTTTTGAAATTACCCCTTTGTTCTGACCTGCCCCTGATGTATAGCCCCTCCCCACCTTCATCTTTCAAATCATTCTTCTTCTTTAATTCCTTGGAATTCAAGGCTGCTATGACATCATCCATGGAGAGATCGTCTCTTCCATATAACAAGGTGTCTACAAAGTGCTCGTACTCACTAGGTAATGAGGCCAGAAACAAAATTGCCTTATCTTCATCTTCCAAATTCACATCAATATTTTCCAAATCTAAGATCAGTCGATTGAACTCATCAGAATGATCTTCCATTGACTTCCCTGGGCTCATCTGGAAAGTGTAGACCTTCTTCTTGAGGTATAGGCGATTGGCTAACGATTTCGTCATGTACAATGACTCTAATTTTGCCCAAATCGCTGCTGCCGTCTTCTCCTTCGACACTTCCCTCAAGACACGATCAGCAAGGCACAAGATTATCGCACTATGTTCCTTCTCCAGCGTGATCTTCCAATCTTTATCTTCTACACCCTCTGGTTTATTAGCTTCACCCTGCAATGCGTCAGCAAGTTCTTGATGAACGAGAAGAGCCTTCATCTTTACCCTCCACAGATTAAAATCGTTCCTGCCATCAAATTTGTCTATTTTGAACTTTGATGACACCATGATTGCAACTTAAACGATTTGCCCCAAATCAGTGAATGAACCCTCTGATTCGAGCGATGGACGTAGCTCTGATACCAATTGTTGTAAACAATCAGAAAATTGAGATGATGGAATCAAGAATTGAAGCTCGCGTTATCATATTATTGAAAGAAAACAATTACAAGAAATTGTAATTGGAAAAAACTAACTACAAGAATCGAACCCTAGCTCTCCTTAAAAACAAATTGCAACGGCTATTAACAGAATAAGGGAACAGACCAACTACCACCCTTCAACTTTAGCGGACTTGACAGAAATCACCCAAACTATATTAAACTCTTCTCCCGTGTAAAAGAATCACACATTCACCCCTGAAGTATTATAAACATGCTAATACCTCTCCAAACTTCATTAAACCTGATTGCAAGCTTCTTAACTATTGATTAAGACTTCACACTTAACAAATAAGTACACGAAACCTTTAATTTGTGTAAAATAAATAAGATCCTTCAAGTAATGTAATTTAAAAAAAAAAATAGCAGCAAAAATAAATAAATAATAATTATAAGACACCTAATACTCGTTTCATCATTAACATATATACTTAGTTCTAATCGGATCGATGGAGAGAAGGATGAAACAAACAAATATCAATGTTATTGTAAAAGCTCACATAGTCACATGGGAGTGTCACCGTCAATCTCCCCCACTCCCTACCCCATCAAAAATAGCACGTCTTTTTACAGAAAAATGCATTTTTATCTTCATCTATCAATTTTTGGAACATCATATATGGTGTCAGCTCTATTACATCTTCGTATACACATTTTCTATTTTAGAAAAAAACTCGATTATTTAAGTAAAAACTCTCTAATCTAAGGAATATTTTTACTCATATCCGATTTTAAACTTAAAACCTATAAAGTCTCAAATCTCTTCAAATACCAATGAACTATAAATTCGTTGGTATCTTCATCTATAAATGATAGCAAACTTTAACCATAAATTTATACTAATTTTTTCTAAAAACTAATGCTTCGTAGACAAATTGTCTTCTATTCAGACTCAAACACCAAATAGCTCAACTCTACCATAAACTCCATAAGCTCGATTTAGAAATAACCTAAATTAGTTGCACGGATTAACAAGGCGTAACCACGTTCCATACAAAGCATTTATAGAAAGATCATTCGTTGGTATGAGGTAATGACATAAACGAGGGAATAGAATGGACGGAAGAACATAATGGAATGATCGAGAGAATGAAGTGGACCATTACTATTCATTGTCATGTTCAGTTAACACGTAGAAATGAAATTAATTATTGTTTCGTGTTATTTGATAGTTTTAAGAAAAAATAAGTGAATACAATTTACTAACATTTTTATTTAAAATTAATATATCTGCTTTATATTTATATTTTTTATTTTTTTATTTTAATTTTTTATTTTTTATTGATTAATTTTTATCAAATAATCTAGTTTTTTATCTTTTTTTTTTTATTTTTATTTTCTAGTTTACTGTTATTTTTATTATTCTTTGTTATTATATATTACTTTATTTTTATTTGGTTTTTTATTTTTACATTTTTGTTCGTATTTTTTACTTTTCATTCTTAATTTTTTTTTTTCATAATATCTTAAAATAAATCAAATATTTTCATTCCATTACTTGGGAATCGAAAAAAAACACAATTTCCATTAGGAATGAAAATCTTTAAAAATGAAAGGAATCACAATCCTTTCGTGATAGTCCATTCCATTTCAATGTGTTTCAATGTGCTATAAAACATGTTATTTTTTTCATTCCAACATAATGACCAATTCCTACATACCAAATACTATCTTAATTTCACTCCAAACGGAAACATGTTTCCGAATCGAAAAGTGAGAATAGCAAACCACACAAACAGTGAAATTTCAAACTTGATAATTGATACTTAGCTGCTGTCCAATCCTAAAAGAATTAAAAATAAATAATTGAAATAAAACAATGTTAACAACAAGAATCCAACCTTGGTCGAAAATGTTCTTTCATAAAGGGGGTTTCACCTTAAATTAAAACACCATCAAAACATTTTGAATTTCTTTTGTGAATACAATGAGTTCACTTGTAAAATCATTGGATTCACCCAAAATTCTCTTTGAATACCTTTACTACACGTTTAAAAATCATTGTACTCATGTGACTTCAGTCTGTATAGTGTAGATCCGTCTTCGTGAATGAACACGAACAAAAAGTTTCTATTGAATATTCCATGAATACGGACAACATCTATGAGTGGATCGGTAACCAATTAAATCATAGACAATATAATAGATATGAAACGATAAAAACTTACTTGTAGAGAATGAGATATTTGATGATAATGATGTCATGATCTTAATGTTTTTACTTCCCTTTAGATGTCTAGAGTCTTGATGGAGATTATGATTAAGAGTATGCATATTTTGGTGTTGTTACTATTTTTCTTTCTAGACATCAAAGGACAAGTTACTCTTCATATTTATGTAGTTATATCCATCATGTAACTGCGACACTAAAGGAGACTTCTTATGTCATTTGAACAATATTAGTAAATGATCATAAAGGTCATTTGGCCAATCTTAGTAAATGATACTAAAGGCCATTTAATGTAAGTGTAATTGAGGTATACTTAGGTTTAATTATAACATTCTTCCACTTTGCCTAGGATCATTTACGATGCGTATTGTTTAAGTTTAGCAAAGTTGAACACTTAGGCCCAATGTTTTAAAACCCGGGTCGAACCGGCCGGTTCAACCGGTTCGACCGGGAACCAGCTCCCTTCCGGTTTTTTAATGTGCGGTTTTTTGGGTTGAACCGACCCGCTTTGAACCGGCCGGTTTCCCGGTTTTTCCGGTTCAACCGGTTCAACCGGTTTTCTGATTTTTTTTATTTTTTTTTAACTTTTTTTTTATTTTTTATTATTTTTTAAAGTTTAAAACTTATATTTTCTTATGAAATACATATTTGATATTATTTTTGAGTGGATTATAATTGTAGTTTAACTACTTTTGTTGGGGTGTACAAGTTTATTAGCATTTTTATAAAAATATATATATAAATCCCCTAACCGGTTCAACCAGCCGGTCTAACCGGTCCGACCGGTCGAACCAGTCCCGGAAGGTTTTCCGGTTCAACTAAAAAACCGGTTTTTAAAACATTGCTTAGGCCTCAAATTGAAATCGTAGCAGAATGCAGTCATTGAGTCGTAATCAACTCAAGACCCCTATCAATCATACTAAATTTTCAATTAAGAAAACCTTTAAAATATAAGACTAAAATGACTAAAGTAAGCCCTTGAACTTAGGTTTGAGTAAATTTATCTATTAATCATTATCTGCACATACCATAGACAGAATAAAGGTTCATAATAATATTCATATGAACATTATGCTAATATACAAGGTTTTAAGTAATATTCATCTTCGTTACTAGTTTATCGAAGGTTTTAAGTGGTGCTAATGTATATTGTACAAAGCATATCAGTAGTGCTAATGTATATTGTACAAAGATTAATTTCTTTTATATGTTAGCGTCCAAACAAGAGCTTAGTTATCGCCACTCGAACTATTACTATTCGAGAAATTTATGATAGCTGGTTATCTAATAAATCTTCAATGTTTTGATATGGAATTCACAATTTTGAGCCCATTCATCATATTTCTTAACAACATTATATGACAACTTGCATTGTACACTACACAGTAACTTATTATCATTTTAAGGTTGTTGTTAATTGTTGCTTGTGACTCCTCCAAAAAAATTATGTTTGCTATCATGAAGATGTACCCAGAAGTTGTTTTCTTATCATCTTTGCACTTAGCGTAAAAAAATGTTATAATAGTGAATCACTCCATAGTAATCACTTCTTCTATATGTCAATTTATATTTTTTGTTCCTCGAAGATATCGTAATATTTTCTTTATTGTATTCTAATTCCAATATATATATATATATATATATATATATATATATATATATATATATACTAGAGAGAGAGAGAGACACACACACACGATAGCAGGTGCAGTACAAACCTTTTCATACATTAAGTTTCTTACTAGGTCTTTCATGTTAAAGTTATGTCAGACTTATGCAACATATGTAAGCTATTATTTTGTAGAACAAGTATAGTAAAATTGCTCCCAATCATCTTAAGGCGGGTACATTGATTCATTTGATTCGTGATGAAATGTAACGTCCCAAGTTCTAATAATTATTTTATATGTTTAATTATGTGGCAATCGAGTGATATCTTATTTAGTGCCTAAAATGTTAGTTGTCTTGAATATTGTTAAGTTAACCTAATAGTAGGTTAACAATTTAAAAGCTAATAGAAATAGAAGAGTGGGTTTATTGAAAAAATTAAACTTTAGGCAAAATTTAATTAAGAGTGTTAAGTAGGAGGGTTAGATGTGAAATTATGAGGATGAAATCGTGTCTGGGAATGGTTCCCAGACAGAAATCGCAAACCAGGAGAAGGGGGTAGCCAACCCTAGTTTCTTTACTATTGCTAAAGGAATTGAGTTGTTGGGAGGAATTGAAGAGGGAGGGGGCCGAAAATTGGAGGTCTAGAGACTCCTAGACCATTGTATTCTCTTCAATTTCGTGTAATCTAGTCAAGGTAAGATATTCCCCTAGTTGCTTGGTGGATAAATATTGTCAAATGTGAAATTGATAGAAATTGGTTGTTGTTTATGATATAAATGCCTATATGAAACATCAAATCCATGTTGCATGCTAGTATATATGTAATTGTTGAAAGAATTGAGGTGGGGATTTTGCACCCACCTCATGAAATTGTAAGCATGTGGATGGTAATGGGTTGGGTCCATAAATTTGGTAATTTGAAACTGATATTGGGTGTTAAATTGTGTTAAGGATGCATAATTGATGCTAGGAGATGATTACATGGTGTAAGTAACCATTATTGGGAATGATCTATGTGTTGAATGAATGTAGAAATAATTGTTGTTAAAAATGCATGCTAGGTGTTTGATAAAATGACTAATTGAACTATGAATATGAAATATTGGTGATTTGATATCAAGTTGTTAAATATATATAAGGTGGATTCATAAAGGAAATTATTTGAATTGTTGTACTAAATTATCAACTCACCTATAGGTGAGGAGGGTGAAAGTTCAAGTCAACAAGGCGAAGGCAAGAGTAAAGCTTAACAAGGTAACACCCTGTTGATTTGAATTGTTACGATATTAAACTTCTTGTGGTAAGTTGTAATTATATGAATTGAGATTGAGGATGGTCCTTAAAGCATGGTTATTGTAGTCTACTTTAATAAGCAAGATCATTGATTAAGTTGTTTAGTAGAATTGGTATTAATTGGGATCAATTTCCCTCAAGTTGTTGTTAACGGTGTAGTAGTGGTGGAGATCACATGCTACATCAAATTAAAAGTTGGGATCTTTGATCCATATGATAAGTTAATGCACTTGAGGATTTTGAGGGTGATGACTACCCTACCCTCCAAAGTACGAGTTAGGAATCCTTGTATTCCAAATATGATGTTGATGGTGGATGAACATGCTTGGATTAGGCACCTGAGCTGAATTTTTGACATCTAGGTGACTAATCGTAATTAAGTAATTATTGTTTTGTTAGCTATTTGATTATGCCTAGAAAGTGGAAATTGTTGTGAATATACAAGTTTAGAAGTTGTAGGTAACGTTTACCTATATAGTAATATGAAGAAATGAGGTATGAATAATGGTTAGAATGGGTTGATCTTAAAGGATCAACGGGTTGGTGGAATTTCCTTGATTTTGGAGATTTGAATATTTGATTTATAGTTGTATTCATTATAATCATGTAGTTGAAACACTCGTAATTGAGAATGCGTTTTTGTAGTACAAGTATGTAAGCTTTGGTGTTGAGAAATTTGATGAAAAGTTGAAGTGCAGAAAATTGGCTAAGTGTCAGGAAGATGGAAATTCCAGTTGATCCCTGGAAAATCGTTCCAGGCATATCGCCTGGAACAAAGGGGAGTCCCAAGTGATACGCTTGGAACCCTCGCGTTACGCGAAGCTCGCCCGCGATACGTGAGGGGCGGTTTCGTTCAAACTTGATATTAATTGTCGTATTTTGCGCTCCTACTCATTTGTATCTTATTAATAGTTGTTTTAAATGCCACAATAACTAATGTGCTATTGGTATTGTGGTTGGTAATGATTGGTCGAAGTCCGGCTAGAGGCCAAGTCGTATTTTGAGGAACCGAACATCTAACACAACATATTTGGGATTCTATTTTGATGTTATATTCCATAAGTAGTCAAATGTTGTAAACATGGTGTTAGAACACAAAGCAAATGTAACACAAAATAGGCAAGTATTAGGAGAAAAGATAAGATATATCCTCAAAAGAGAAAGGATACGAAAGTCTGTACGAATTACAGATTTCTGTATGATTTCTGTATTCATACAGAACTACTCCGGAAATTCCAAAGTAGTTATGTACAGACCTAATTCAACAGAAATCCTCATTTCTGTAGAATGTTTCTAATGGGAAACATTAATAGTCTTCAAAGAAGAGTCCTGAAGGAGTTCTGGACTATCAGAAGATAAATATTACGAGAAGAACAAATTATGTCTTTGTGTGAAGAACAAGCAAATTAAACACCAACTTGGCATTTATCACGAAAGCAGTTGAAGACAGTTGAAAAAGAGATAAATTGAATATCCTCAATTTATCTCTATATACTCTGACACACTCCAAATTCAACCGACCTCAACGATTTTATCCAATGCAACTTGCTACATCTTCCTATAAATAGCAAACTGACTTAACCAAACAAAGCAAGACAAACAAGCATACAATTCAATATCTTCTCAAAGAAACTACAACTTACTTCCATAGAAAAGTTATTTCTGTTGATACATAGTCATACTATAAACTCGTGTAAACCATTATTTACATTTGAAATATACAAAATAACCCTTTTTATGAATTGTTGTCTTCCAATTTGATTTACTTTCTGCAACTTGTTTATCTTGTTTAAATCAAATTGTGCCAACATTGTTAAAGAGCCCCTCACGGGACCCAACACATGGATTTTGAATTAACACAACCTTTCTAGTATGAGGTTCATATGCCGCAATGAAGTTAAATGATGAATTTTCTTCTATCTTACCGGGACCAATTTAAAAGTCGTGGAAATTGTCTAAATAGGGTATGGGTGTTACATGAAAACTTTGCTTCTTCATGACTTCATCAAATTTTAGGTATCATTAACATGATGCTTGCTTCAACCCGTATATGGATTTATTTAACTTACAAACTAAGTGTCTTGACCGTTAGTGTTCAAACCTTCAGGTTGGTTCACGAAAACATCTCATGTGAGTTACTGTTAAGGAAAGTGGTTTTAACGTCTATCTGATGTAACTATAAATTGTAATGAACTACTAGGGACATAATGATCCTTAAAAGAATCCTTTTATGTAGCTGTGAGCATGGTTCGGTTGGGTTCAGTTTTTGGCTCTAACCGAACCAAAAACCAAATTTGTCGGTTCCTAAAAAAATCAATCACTTTTCGGTTTTTTCAACTCTGTTTTTTTCGGTTTTATTTTTTCGGTTTCGGTTCGGATTCGGTTTTTTCTTTAATATGTGGTCAATATAATTATAAACTTTAAATGTCTAGTGAATAAATGTCTATATATTAAACTTCCATGTATTAAACTATATAAAGAACTTCCATATACTTTCACACGAAGAACTTCTTCAAATTATTCGTTGCAACCTTGAAGAACTTCTTCAAATTATGTTTCCACATAAAATTAATTTGTTATAAAACTCTACAGGTCCATATATTAAACTATATGAAGAACTTCCAAATAGTTCCATATGAAGAACTTCCCTATTGTTAAATATATGTACATGTCTATATTTCTAAAGGTAGTTTGACATGCTAACCTCGAAGAAGAGAAAATTAAATCTAGGTTTTAAGTTTTAATGTTTTATAATTGACCCTCCTAAATTACTAATTTACATATAGGCCCTCAGTTTGGTTCGATTTCTTAAAACGGTTCGGTTTTTCGGTTCGGTCCGGATTTTAATCTACATGAAACCAAAACTGAAACATTACTTTCGGTTCGGTTTTCTCTATCTTTTTTTTCGGTTAGGTTTTCTCATTTTTCGTCTTTTTGCTCACCCCTAGTTTTATGAGACATGTGAGTAAGTTTCTTAATAATCAACTCCCTCCTTTTGAGTATAGCCTTTTGCAACCAATTGCGCTTTGTAGCGTTAAACGTTTTCATTGGAATCTAATGTGGTTTAGAAAACCCATTTGCATCATGCAAGCTTTACACCCTTGGGTAATTTTAACAAGATCCCGAACTGTCACACCCCAACCGACGGCAAAATACGTCGGGGCATGAGGATTGTCCAATATCACATGACAACCTATTAAAGTTAAGTATAATTAATCAAGCCAATTCTCATACCGTTGATAAATGAATTCGAATACAAGTAATAAGCAAGTTACAACATATAATCTGATTAAAGTATTAGTCTAGGTCCAACGTCCTATGTGATAGCATACAGATCATCTCAAGCATCTTGCAACATGTATAAGATAAAAAGTCAACTACGGATAGTTGGTGAGTATACACATGTTTAACATATAGTAATAGTATTAGAAAATGTGATTTATGTGTCAAGGGCAACATTCATAGTACATGATAAACAAGTAAGTGAAATGCATAAATCAAAGCTTGACATTTTTGGAAGTCATTCACCCAATGCCCAAACCGGGTCAAATTAGGTGGTTTGTCAACCAATAGCTATCAATGAGGCTTGGTTCTGTTAATGTTTACACTAGCAATTAAACCAAAATTAAAGTATACCATGACATAAACATAAGCCCACACAAATTTAGCATACCACGAATCACACAAGAACACATAGAATCGCATATACAGTTTAAAGTTTAAGTAATAGGTACATGTTACACCCCAAAAGTTTAAAAGGAAAAGGGAGTATGATTACTCACATGATTGAAAGGTAAGCTTCATGAATTGAGAAAATGGGAGCGAGTGAGATTATCCCATGCACTTGGGGATGTAGTTTAGGCTTTTAGGTTGAGTCTGCTAAAAGTGACATATCGGTTTAAAAGATAGTCCCAATGTAATTATAATCCTTTAGACGGTTGTTAAACGTGTTTTGGCCTATAGGTTAATAACACTCTCGTCAAGACTTCCCATGTAGGCATTCGGGTCCAACGGTTGGTTTGGATTTATACGCAATGTCATGCTTAGACTGAAGTCCTAACTGCCGGTGCTTTCGCCCTTCCGGTTAGTACATGTCGGTCCGATTAAGGTGTTATCATTAGGGCATTTTGAGAGTTTGAAATGTAATTTAAAGTACTTAGATATTTTCTAAAGAAATTTATAATATTAATATTGAAATACTCTAGTTACATGGAAATAATTTGTAATAAATCCTGCATCATTTTAGTAGGTTCCATATGTCTATATTTGTCAAGGCAATAGTTTTCTATGGAAATCATGCCACAAAAGTATTAATGGGAAATTCCCAAAAAATTTTAAGTTTAAATGATTGTAAATCACAAAATTAGTATTAATGAGAAATTCCTAACAATTCCTAAGTTGAAATGATAAATTAAATTGTAAATCACAAAATTGACTGTAATCAATTTATTAAAATGATATTGCAAATATTTGTGTATGAAATAAATTTGATTAATAATAAGTATTAAGGTCTTGGTTGAATTTAGAATGATACATAAATGGGTAAATAGTTTCAAATGAGATTAAAGATGGTTCTTTTATAAAAATTAATGCTTTATTGAAAGATATGATGTTTAGTAATGGTAATGTAACCTATGGAACCCAAATTACATATGATTTGTAAAAAACAAGCCTAAATCCCTAATTGTTCACGCTTAAGAATGTTGACTTTTGGATCAGAAGAATATACATGAAATTGGACATGATAGGTTGGACTCGTTAGGTCTAACTATCACACCCAAACCGACGGCTGAAATTAATAGATCTAATCATACATGGCATGGATCTAGTCATATTACATCATATATTCCTAACTTGATGATGAAATTGGTAGATCTATTCCTAAGGAGCATGCATGGCATAGATCTTGACATTTTATAGCATAAAAATCTAAGCTTCATGATAAAATATATGGATCTAACCCTAAAGAGCATGCATAGTGTAGATCTAGCCATTTTGAAACATAAAAATCAAGTCTTGATGATCAAATTCACAGCTTTAACTCTAGGGAGCATGTATAATGTAGATCTAGCCATTTTGAAATATAAAAATTAAATCTTGACATGAGAAATCATTAGATCTAGTATCTAACATCACATAGGGTTTAGATCTAACCTAAAAGCATCAAAAGCCCAAATCTTGATCATGCAAGATAAAAGGGAGGACTTTCTAGAAAACAAAAAAAGTGAAGAAATGAGATGAAGAAGGATGATCCAAGCTTTGATCTTCAAGATCCAAGCTTTAATCTTCAAGTTCCAAGCTCCAAAAGTTGAATTGAAATGAGAAGGATGAAAATCTGGGGTTTTTAGCCATTTTGGGTGTTTAGAAGGTGAGAAATGAGGAGCATGGGGGGCTAATGTAGCTTAAATAGTGGAAATTTTAGGGTTTTCTGAAAAATCAGGATCAAGCGTATCGTTTGGAATAATAGTTATTCTAAGCCATATGATAGAAACCCCCCCACCCCCCACCCCCACCCCCACCCTACCCCCTCCCACACCCCGAAAAATAAACTTGTCCGGTTTCTCCGTGTTCGCTCTAGTTTCTTCATTTTTCGATGTTTTCGAGTTCCATTTTTTACTTTTTTTTACCATTTTTCACCCCCCATCATATCAACCACATTTAAGGCAATAAAAGTGAATATAAACATGCCATATATTGAATTATGATCAAACAGTTAATCAAACATAACACGTTTTTGGGCAAATTGATGTACGTATCGATTTTGGGCAATTCACCAACGTTTCGTGACTCGATTAAGTGTGTGATGACTCATGACATGATTTGTGATTATTAGACTCATAATTATGCCTAATTTGACATACGATACCCAAATACGAGAATCGCGGTAAATGAGGAATTGCGTACCGAAATCGCGTAAAAACAAAAATTGCTTTATTTTCGATTCAAGGGAACCAATTTATTTCCAATTGATTTAATTAAGTATTTCATTTTGAATAACAATTATGAATCATTTAAAAACATTATTTGGGCTATAAATACCTAAAATTTTTCCGGATACTTAATAATTCGCAAATCGGGAAAACATAAAATTTCAAAATGGGTCGGGTTTTACAACTGGGTAAAATGCAAATGTTACACTAATGAGCCTCTACAAGGCTACACCAAACCTAAATGAGGCCTAAGCATGGCTCTTGGAACCCGACTATGGGAAAGGTGTTACAGGTGTCGATTGATAAGGAAGCACGCTAGGAGGGGCAGTGGTGGTGCAAAGTAAGGGAGACTCGCCCACGGGTGGGCCATGCCCTGCGTTATTGACGGAACAACCGTGATAGCGGTAGTGGAGGTTGCCGCAATCGATGCTCTTGGACATGTGGAAGTGGAGACTAGTGATCGACGCACCAAGTGAAAGACATCAACACCACTATAGTGTTGCGTCGTAGCGCCCAATACCGGTCGGGTCTCTGGTTGAGGTATCACACCCAGAATAGCAATGCCCAATGGCTGGGCTCCAGATGTTTGAACTAATACTGGAGATGCCTAATGATTTGGAACCGAATCACCATTTCTGGTGTACCCTGGAGGAGAAGCAAAGTTCTCCTCTTTTTCTGTAGAGTAATTGTCTTCCTCCTGCATAATAGCCATGTGTGGGGAAGAAGATTAAAGAACAGGATTCCTAAATCGGATGGAACCAATGAAGAATTGTAAAGGCGTGAAATTACTATTCCTCAGTGTTGATGTACTGGTTTCACATACCCTCTTAGGGGTTTACAATGAGGTATTCATATTATGCCCTTTCTAGGATGTCATCCATGCGAAAGATAACTTTAAGTGATAGCGACCTCCTCTCTTTTGATTGGCTATTCCCATCACACATATCTGATGAGCCACATGACCGCTCCTTACTGGATGAAGAAGGATATTCTATGGGCCCCTAACGACGTATCATCCTAACAAACTTGAGTCAGAACGCATACCTGACACGCACCCAAGTATTTGGTGTGGCTATGGATCTGCGGGTCGGGTATAACCTTGACCCGTATCTATCCATGAAGTCTAGCCCGGAATAAATACTTAAATAGCCAAGTTTGACAATCATTTCTACTTAAATTCATTTCACCCGGTGGCTGGCTGGCTGGTAGGTACACCCTATCTAAACATTGTGCTCCTTATTTGACTATATTAATATTTAATTAATTTACTTCACCCGTGTCAAATGTGTGCACTCTTTCCCCTATTTATTTAACTGCATTTGCGTTTTGCCTATATTCATTTCTCACTCTCAAACTGCAACAATGGCGAGAACTTTGATCTCCAAATGCTCACTCCGCCATTCCCAAATCCCCAAAATTTCTCACCCCCTTTCATCATCTTCAACTTCATCTCCCCCGCAGCTCGTCTCTTTCAAATCTCGCTCACCGCACCTGTCTTTCACCGCCGGCGTCTCGTCTTCCGCTTCCTCTTCGCCGGCAACGTCGCCGCCACTCTCCGCCGACGCCGATTCCATCATGGACGCTGTTCAACGGCGCCTTATGTTCGAAGACGAGTTAGTTCCTCATCCATTCCTTATTTCCCCCCTTTTTTATTGATATTGTTGTACAGCGAAATTACATTCCAATTGCCTGGATTTTGATCGATTTAGTCAAAATTGGTCAACATATGAGGTTGGAATATTGTTTGTTTTGATGAATGTGCCTCTGGTTTGTTGATATTGGACTTGTGTGCAGGTGCATTTTGGTTGATGCTAATGATGGTGTTGTTGGTCATGATTCAAAATATAATTGTAAGTTGCATTTTGCCTTTTCAATTAGCTGGAATCTACTAGGTTGTTTTTAGGGAATATATTCAAACTAATCTTATCTTTGTTGATGACTAAAGAACTTTATTTAGGTGAAGTTAGATACAATGATTTCTTATCTGTTGTGCTACTCCTCCTGCATATATGATAAATGATTATTAAGAATTGACCAGTAATATGCAACAGCTCTCTTGCTTAGATTTTTTAATAGATGAACTTTTAGAGAAATATGATTTGTGTAATGGTTTCTGTAGCAATAATTTACCTTGTTTTTGTATTTTATAAATCTCAGTTAGGGGTGGCAAATTCTGACAAGATCCTGTAACACGACACAAAAATGTTACCCATTTAATATAGCAGTTGTTTAAACTGTTTATATAAACGGGTCATGTTCATGTTGACTTATTAACCTCTTTACAACCCATTTGTTACAACCTGTTTACGACCCGCCAATCCATTTATGATGTGTTTACAACTAGGTATGTATGTGAAATATGAATCTGTAACAGTTAATATCATATCTATGTTAGATAAAATATGAATCTGTAACAGTTAACAAGATCAATTGGCCTAGATTTGTATATTAATAACTCTAGTATTCACACAAGTCATCTCCAAAAGGGAAGGGTATGAAGGCCCGTATTCAATAAATTTTTATGTAGATTTTACTCAATAAACTTTTCTTTGAATAGGCCATAGAGTCTAAATTCAACAATCATTATCCTTCTATCTCTAGTATAGATGAAAATAAATTAGTTTTAATTTCTTTGAATAGGCTATAGAGTTTAAATTCAACAATCATTATCCTTCTATCTCTAGTATAGATGAAAATAAATTAGTTTTAAAAATATTTATCATGTAACTTCATTCAACATTCAACTCTAACCATATATTCTAAGCATTTGAACACTAAATTAATCTATTATATACACAGAGTAACTTAACCTTAAAAATTAATTTAGAGATAACGTATAAGGGGTCACCAAACTATTATATTGTTGTAGCGAACCCGAATGTGGATTTAGTTTCGTTTATTCCAAATCCGGCAGAAAACATGTTGGAGTACAGCTATATTTTTAACATTTTTGAAAGAAACAAACATACTATTTTTTCTATTTGTAAATTAAAAAGTTACTGGACAGTTTAAAATGAATACATTTTTTTATTAGTCAGGTTACCTCCTTATGTAGTGATTAGTATCCCCATATGTAACTTGAAGTTCAAAAACATCCATTTTTAAATACCTCACATGTGGGTGCACACACATATGTATATACCCGTTATAGCACAAAACTTTTAATATTTAGAACCAACTAAGGACAAAATGATTACATGTGTATAAAACTTAAACATATGGAATATCTAATTCGCAGTAACAATCTCATAAATGTCCAATACTTGTATAATGTATTATGAAGTATATAGTGAGATTCGTCCATTAATTGCTTATGTTGAGCCAAATATTCTTAAAATTCATCTTTATCATCTTTAAGTATTACCTGAAAGATGACACATCCCTCCAATCTTATGGAATTAACATGGTATCCGGCTCTATTAACATTATGATTTTTGTTGCAATAATATTAGTCGTCAGTGTTACATATCATCAATTTACTATCACCATGTACATATAGATACAAGATGTTTGTATGTGTGTATGCTCATGCGTGGGTTAATCTTGGTGAACTTGAGCTTGGTATTTGAATGTGCTTATGTGAAAGATTCGTCTAAAAGTTTGTGTTTTTTTGTACTTCGAGAATAATTTGTTCACCCATGAAGTATTAATTTTGCAGGCCACTTGATGGAGAAGATTGAATCTGAAAATCTGTTGCATCGGGCATTCAGTGTGTTCTTGTTCAACTCAAAAAATGAGTTACTCCTCCAAGTACGTAAACTCTTGTGTTACTTTTAATCTTACAAAATAACATCTTTCTTAGTTGTACATGGAAACCAGAACCAAACCACACAATATTAAACAATTATGACCTTTGTACTTAAAAAACTATGATAAAATCTCTTTGGTATGAAACCATAACCTTTATAATTAATATAAACTGCTTTAACTAACTGCAGCAAAGATCTTCAACAAAGGTGACATTCCCTTTGGTATGGACAAACACATGTTGCAGCCATCCACTATACCGAGAATCTGAGCTCATTGAGGAGAATTACCTTGGTATGTCACAAAAATTTTAGTCTTATCAACATGCTATGTTTGGTCTACTTAATTTATTATCCAGCCTACTTTTTAAACTTGCAAATTATTTTTGTTCCAAAAGTAGTTGATTTTAAGTCCACAAATATTATTTCCTACTCACTTTACCAACATTATCTACATCTGCAGATTATATAAATCTTGATCTTATATATTTTTACAGGTGTCAGAAATGCTGCACAGAGAAAGCTTTTAGACGAACTCGGCATTCTTTCAGAAGAACTTCCAGTTGATGAGTTTATCCCCCTTGGTCGCATTCTCTACAAAGCACCATCTGATGGAAAGTGGGGCGAACATGAACGTAAGATAATTTATTCATGTAAAAAAGATCTTTCGGCAACTTACAAACCGTTTGACATATTCCTCTTTTCTCAATTTTATAAAATTTGAACCCTTTTGTATAAAAAATTAAAAACATAACTGAAGTCGACTACTTCGTACATATAGTATAATCTTTTAGTACAGCAGCTGCAACTGTTTGACTTTGGTTTTGTTGACTTTGTAGTCGATTACCTATTGTTCATCGTACGGGATGTCAACATGAACCCGAACCCAGATGAGGTTTCGGATGTTAAGTACGTGAACCGAGAGCAGTTAAGAGAGCTGGTGGCGAAAGCGGACGCAGGTGAGGGGGGTCTGAAGCTGTCTCCATGGTTCAGGCTAGTTGTTGATAATTTCTTGTACAAGTGGTGGGATCATGTTGAAAAGGGAAGCCTCCTTGAAGCTGTTGATATGAAGACCATCCATAACTTGTAACTTCATCATGCCAGTCATCCATGAAGCTGCTGCTAATAAAAGATATTTGATTTATAAAATTATTTATGTGATTTTGGTAATGCTTTCTTCTATGTATACGCTTGTAGTAATGGAGGGCTGAGATTAGTCATAGTCATGCGTTAGAACCAACGTTTGATATTGATTGATGTTATCAAATATTTCCAAAGATATAAATATATAGTGTCCCAAAAGGGATATCTTGGTGCTAAAGTGATGGCTTATCAACTAGGAGGATATGAATTCAAACTCTATAAAGTATCTTGGTGCTAAAGCGATGGTTTACCAATTAGGAGGATATGAATTCAAATTCTATGAAGTGTATGTGGTTATTTTAGCCATTAAAAAGAATACCCTAGTGAAGATCTCACCACGTTTGCTTTTGAATTGAGTTGCTTCGTTTTATGTTTATATTATGGCTAAATTATATATTCCCTCCTATTACACAAATATCAACTTGGGATAGATGGCACAACTCTTTTGTAAATCCGGTTGATTCACCGGCGTTGTCCAATCGATCCATCGTTGCACACCACCATCAAAAACCGTCGCCTTTCACAACCCTACTTCGCCCTACACTTCCATTCGCACCATTCATCTGTATGAACCCTCCGTCTTAACCATCGCTTCCGGACCGTCACGTCGTTCAACAACTTCCGCCGTCTTTTCTCTCTCCTCAAACGCCTCCTCGTTTTCACTTCCACAACATTGCCACCCCCTCATGTCTCCGTCACTTGTTTATTCCTTCAACAAATCCGTTCGTCTTTATTCTAAACCATCGCTTCTGTAGTTTCCATCCGTCACACCCAAATTCGATGATGATGTTTTTGCTGATTGAAATTAAAATATCCGTGATATTAGGGCTTCAAAAAGACAGACATAATCGAATTAGACCTTTAAAACGATCTGTGATTACGTTATCATGTTCAGAATCCTTCTTAATCATCCTAAAAAATTGGCTTTTCCTTGATTGATCATAATGTGTAACTTTCTTTCAATTTGTAAAACCATAATATACCAAACATTAGGGTTGCCGTATAATTTAGTTTTATTCTCCTTAGTTTTTTTATTCATAAAACCAAATTCGCAGTATGAAATTGTGACTACCGTATAATTTAGTTTTATTCTCTGTTGGATATTAGTGACAAAAGTTCAATGTTTTGATAGTGGAAATCGAGTTTTAAATCTGCTGACTAAAGTTTGGGCTAAAAATGTCAAGCTGATGATAGTTGAAGGTGTATGCCAGATACAGTTTGAGATGCTTTTAATACTTTTGAAAGTATAAGGACTGTAAGTGTAACTTAGTTGTTACGGTGGCAACAGTCAGATTGGGGGTATTTCAGCTTCGATTAGTGTTCATATGATCACTGTAGTTTTTCGTTGAATGCTCTCTCGTTTCTTGTTCATTTTCAATTCTGTAAATTGGAGAATACTCGTAATCAATAAACGTTTCGATTTCCATTGTCAATTTTTGTCGTTATTGTGTATTTCTTTGAATTTGTCTTTGAGTTTGAAGTTCCGCTTAATTGTTCAAATTCTACACTTGGTATCAGAGCTACGGCTCAAAAAATTCAAGAATAGTTTTGAATACGTACCTAGCGTTCTTGTTGCCATGGTGAACACTACGAAATTTGATGTGGAAAAAATCGATGGTAGAAATGATTTTAGTCTCTGGCGAATGAAAATGAGGGTTGTTCTGGTTCATAATGGGGTGGTGGATGCACTGAAGGGACTTGCTAATCTTCCGGAGACATTGCCTGATAAGGAGAAGAATAAAAAGATGGACAAGGCTCATAGTTCCATCATTTTGTGTTTAGTAGACAGGGTGTTAAGAGAGGTGTCAAAGGAAGAAACCGCTGCTGCAATTTGGTTAAAGTTAGAGAAACTTTACATGACAAAGTCTCTTGCTAACAGGCTATACCTTAAGAAAAGGTTATACACTTTTCATATGTCTCCTGGTAAACTCTAGATGATCATGTAGATGAGTTTAACAAGATTATCCTTGATCTTGAAAACATAGAAATCACCATTGAAGATGAGGACATGGCTATTATTTTCTTGTCTTCTCTCCCACATTCTTATGAACACTTTGTAGATACATTAATGTATGGGAGAGAGACACTTACTATGGAAGAAGTATTGTCTGCTTTGATTTCTAAATAGTTAAAGAAAAGAACAAATGGCAAGAATGAGGATCATAGTTAGGGTCTCTTTGTAAGGGGAAGGTCAAAGACAAGGGAAACAAAGAATGGGAAAGGGAAGCAGATGAGTAGGCCTAAGTCCAAGTGTAAAAGGTGTTTCATATGTCAGTCAGAGAAACATCTAAAGAAAGATTGCCCAGAAAGAAAGAAGGGCGGAAATGAGGCCAGTTCTAGTAATTCAAATGTTGTTAGCTATAGTACTGATGGTGAAAGTGAAGGTTATGATAGTACATAGGTTTTGATGGTGTCTTCAGGGAATTTGAATAATGATTGGATCTTGGATTCAGAGTGCTCATTTCATATGACACCTTCGAAGGAAGTGTTTGCAGAGTTACAAAAAAGAATCATGAAACTGTCCGATTGGGAGATGACAGACCCTGCAGTATTCATGGAGTAGGCACTGTTCACTTAAAGTTAGAAAATGGAGCTGTAATCAAACTAAAAGATGTCAGGTATATCCCTGAGTTAGAGTTTGATATCTTTGGGTACACTGGAATGTGAAGGCTATCATGTTAACCTTAGAAATGGAAAGGATAAGGCGGGTAAGGGATCTATGACTATGTTGTCAAGCACAAGAATGGGAAATAATATATATTCTTAGATGGTAGTGCCTGTTATAATTCAGCCAGTAATGTGACTAATAGGGATACAAGTGATGCAATGTTATGGCATTCAAGGCTTAGTCACATAAGTGTTCAAGGACTGTTAGTTAAATAAACAAGGTCTAGTGGGAAAACTAAAAGAATGTGACCCGGGTTTTTGTGAACATTGTTTTTTTTGGTAAAAGTCATAGGGTCAAATTTGGCAAAGGGGTACATAGATCACAAGGCATACTTGACTATGTTCATATGGACCTATGGGGGCCTGCTAGAACACAATCTCTAGGTGGAGCTTCTTATTTTCTTTCTATAGTTGATGACTTCTCAAGAAGGGTGTGGACTTTTATGTTGAAATCCAAAGATGAAGCTTTCCAAAGGTTTAAGGAATGGAACTGCAAGATTGAGAAGCAAACTGACAGAAAGGTAAAGAAGGTTAGGACTGACAATAGGTTGGCATTTTGCAACCAAAATGTTTGATCAATTCTGTAATGATTAGGGAATTTCCAGACACAAGACACTTGCTTATACACCTCAGCAAAACAGGTTGGTGGAGAGAATGAACATATTTTTACTAAACAAAGTAAGGTGTCTGTTGTCAAATTCAGGGATGCCAAAGAAGTTTTGGGCAGAAGCTTTGAGTACTTCTATTTATTTGGTGAATAGGTCACCTTCTTCAGCTATTCACATGAAAACTCCTATAGAGGTATGGTCAGGAATAAAGCCAGATTTAACAAATCTAAGGGTGTTTGGATCATTGGCTTATGCTAATGTAGACACTGGAAAACTGGAACCAAGAGCTATTAAATGTGTGATGTTAGGATATCTAAAGGGAGTCAAAGGGTGTAGACTTTGGAAACGAGAAGGAAAGAATTCTAAGGTGATTGTTAGCAGGGATGTGATTTTTAATGAGGCTGTCATGTATAAAGAAATAATGACAGGAAATGAACCAACATCAAGGGAAAGTGATAGGTTTGAGTTTGAGGTGGAGCTTCAGGGTCAAGACCAAAGTCAGGGGGGCTGAGAATGAGGTTGAGCCTGAAGCAGATACAAGTTCACAAGAGGTGCCAGTGATTAGTGAACCTGGATACAGTATTGCCAGGGACAAGCCCAGAAGAGAAATTATAACACCAATAAGATTCAGGACAAATCAAGATCTTGCAGCATATGTGTTTACTGTTGCCGTTATGGAAAGTATAATTGAACTTTTAACATTTAATGATGTTTTATTGTCTGAACAGAAATGGAAGTGGTTGGAAGCTATGGATGATGAGATGCAGTCATTAAAGAAGAATAACACATTGGAGTTGGTAGATAAACCAAAGAATGTGAAGCTGATCAAATGCAAATGGTTGTTCAAGCTTAAAGAAGGAGTTAAAGAATGTGAAGGACCTAGGTTTAAAACAAGATTGGTTGTTAAAGGGTTTACTCAAAAGGAAGGTATAGATTACAATGAAATCTTTTCTCCAATAGTAAAACATACTTCAATAAGAGTAATCTTAGCTTTAACTGCAATTGAGGATTTTGATCTTGAACAATTAGATGTTAAGACTGCATTTTTGCATGGTAGCTTAGAGGAGATGATTTACATGGATCAACCACATGGTTATATTGTTAAGGGTCAGGAGTCTAATGTATGTTTGTTGAAAAGGTCATTATATGGGCTTAAACAGTCACTAAGGATGTGGTATCTGAGGTTTGATGAATACATGTTAATTAAGCCAGAAATTTAATGGAAGTGATTTTGATCCTTGTGTGTATTACAAAGAATGTAAGCCAAGAATGTTTGTATATCTATTACTCTATGTTGATGACATATTAGTTGCTTGTAAGGAAAAATCAAAGATTGAAGCCACTAAAAGTATGTTGAAGAGAGAATTTGACATGAAAAAAGTTGGGTAGTGCTAAGAAAATTATTGAAATGGAAATAGTGAGAGATAGAGTTAATGGTTGGATCAAATTAACTTAGGAGTCCTACATTAATAAGATCCTTGATAATTTTTCAATGAAACAGTGTAAGACTGTTACTACACCATTAGGGCCACAGTTCTTAGTTATCTAAGAAGGATAGTCCACAAACTATTGCTGAATCAGAATATATGTCTCATGTGCCATATACAAGTGCAATGGGTAGCCTCATGTTTCTCATGGTGTGCACTAGGCCTGATCTGGGATACATTGTTGGAATGGTTAGTAGGTTTCTTAGTTGTCCAAGGAAAAGGCATTGGGAAGCTGTAAAGTGGATATTTAGGTATCTAAATGGTACTAAACATGTTGGTATAATGTATGGTAGAAATCACAGTGATGCAGCAAATATACATGGATTTGTGGATTCTAATTTTGCCGAGGACATTGATAAAGGAAGATCAATTACATGATATACTTTCACAGTTTGTGGTGGTGTTATAAGTTGGAGATCAACCCTGCAACATATTGTAGCATTGTCTACCACAAAGGCAAAGTTTATAGCTCTTACTAAAGCTATAAAGGAAGCAATTTGGTTGAAAGGATTCACTGCAGAATTGGGAATAAGTGTGGGTCAAGTAACTGTTAAGTGTGATAATAAAGGAGCTATACAGTTATCTAAAAACCAGGTATTTCATAACAGGTCTAAGCATATAGATGTGAAATTACATTTCATTAGAGAAATTATAAATTTTAAAAGGGTTGCAATGGAGTATGTGGATACTGGTTTGAATGCTGCAAATATGCTTACCAAAGTTTTTCCATTGAACATGATATACTTTCACAGTTTGTGGTGGTGTTGTAAGTTGGAGATCAACCCTGCAACATATTGTAGCATTGTCTACCACAGAGGCAGAGTTTATAGCTCTTACTGAAGCTATAAAGGAAGCAATTTGGTTGAAAGGATTCACTGCATAATTGGGAATAAGTGTGGGTCAAGTAACTGTTAAATGTGATAATAAAGGAGCTATACAGTTATCTAAAAACCAGGTAGTTCATAACAGGTCTAAGCATATAGATGTGAAATTACATTTCATTAGAGAAATTATAAATTTTAATAGGGTTGCAATGGAGTATGTGGATACTAGTTTGAATGCTGCAAATATGCTTACCAAAGTTGTTCCATTGAACAAGTTTAAGTTTTGCTTGTAGGCTTTGCAAGTGGGATAGTTAAAGATTATATATATATAAGTATTGATGGTCTATAATGTTAATATTAAGGCATACTAAAGCAATTAAGTTCATTGAACCTCTGTTGTTTGGTGTTAATGCTAAGGTATTGAATTTATGGTTCTGTCATACTTGTTTAATTCCATAAACTTTTCACTAAGGTGGAGTTTGTTGGATATTAGTGACAAAAGTTTAATGTTTTGATAATGGAAATCGAGTTTTAAGTCTGCTGACTAAAGTTTGGGCTGAAAATGTCAAGCTTATGATAGTTTAAGGTGTAAGTGATATAGATATAGTTTGAGATGCTTTTAATACTTTTGAAAGTATAAGGACTGTAAGTGTGACTTAGTTATTACGGTGGCAACGGTCAGATTGGGGGTATTTCAGCTCCGATTAGGGTTCATATGATCGCTGTAGTTTTTCGTTCAATGCTCTCTCATTTCTTATTCATTTTCAATTCTGTAAATTGGAGAATACTCGTAATCAATAAACGTTTCGATTTCCATGGTCAATTTCTGTCATTATTGTCTATTTCTTTGAATTGGTCTTTGAATTTAAAGTTTCGCTTAATTGTTCAAATTCTACATTCTCCTTAGTTTTTTGATTCATAAAACCCAAATTCGCAGTATGAAACTGACTGTATATTGATGTATGAAGTCAACCCATGTAATACAATTGTTGCATATCATTTAAAACTAGAATGCATTACGCCGAGTTTAACTAAATTTCAAAGGTTGCTTGATGCATACAATGGAGGTTTTACTGATTTTTCTTATTTTAGAGGTGTTTGATTAACTTTTAACATTTTCATTTATAGTTAACTACGTAATAAGTTTTAACATTTAAGTATTCAATTGCGTAAAAAGTTTGTAGTGTAACAATTGTGGTTGTGTTGTAACTTTTAGGTCATAGTCTACACTTTGAGCGTTCGGTCTCCGCGACAACACGCGGGTTAGAAACCTTATTATATACATTTTCCAAATAGTTGAACAATACTTTTTTCGTTGGCCACGTGTCTATATATGATAGATATCGTATGATATTCCTGTTCTTTTCCTCCTCTAAGTGTTTCCTTCGTATATAAACATGTAAAGACAAAACATAGCTAGTGTATTGGATAGATCCATGTTTTATAACATTTAGCTCTTAGGTTTAGTCCTTGGAGCATTGTGGCTTCTAATTCTTTTTTCTTCGGTAATATTTTTTGTCTTTTTTTCTGTCCTTTTAGGTTTTCTTGGTTTAAATTTTACACCATTGCGTTTACGTATCGGCTTTTTTTGTTTTCATTTTCTATATTAGTTTAGTTTAATGTCGGTGTAGTTCTTTTATTTTATTTTATTATTTTTTCTATATTTTTGTGTTCCTTTACGTTGCGTCCTAGTAATGCAAATGTTTTTTTTTAGCCGAGTTATCCTCACCACCATACGCAAGAGAAAATCTAGTTAAAAGCAAAACGGACCACAACTCTAAGCCCAACAGCAAGAAAAATGCAAGCTCGTTTAAAGAAATTAGTAGCAACCAAATATAGACCCCCTTATAGTTTCATCTGGAGCAAGGGGTGTTCAACCCAGTTTGGAAGGAGGAACCAGTTCGAGTAAAGAATTAGTTGCGAAGAACGAAACTAAAATCTACAAGAACCGATTTGGGTTAAAATCGGTTCAAGGTTGGAACGGTTTCAATCTGGTTCCTAACTCTTGAACCTATTTTGAATTGGAGGTTCCTATCTAGTTCTAATAGGTTCAACTCGAAGTCTAAAAAGATTTCAGATTATAAACTTGTTTCTCCTTAAAAATGTTTTAGACTAATAACCGGTCCGACAAACCAAACCAATTTAAAGAGAAACTGATGTGTGCTCCTCTAGATAAGTGTAGAGTTCTACCAAATCGGTTCGTGAACTGAAATATATATAAAGACATGACAGTAAAGTACACAAAATATGGAAAGACAACAAACAAATAACTGAATCTATTTCAAAATGATAAAAGTAAATATGGAAAGATGACAAATGACTCAGACCCCAACATGACGATAGAACAGGAAATGATAACCAATAAACTCACTAGATTGTTATATGTTATGATTCAAAAGAGTGGTTGAAAACAAAAGGAAAAAGTTCTCATCATCCACTTGAAAGTTTATTCATTCAAAATCATTAATCATCCACTTGAAAGTTTATTCATTCAAAATCATTAATAATAACAAGGGAATATCACCAGGATGGTTCCTTTGACTCATAATTTACAAAAATGACCATCATTGTCTTCTTCGATCCATTGACCACATCAACAAATAACAATCAGCCACGTCAGCAGCGCCAACACACTTTCTTCGCCACGTGTACGAATGAGCAAGTAACAATCAGCCATACATGTAGGCGAGATGGCAACGACGGCAAGGTCAGATGGCCACGTGGCCAACCTCCTAATCATTGAATATTCCTATGGCCCACACGTCTACCAATCAAATGCTGACACGTGTCACTGAAAGCAAGGCTTAGCCATCCCACCGTTGCCGTCTCGCCCACGTGCTAGCAGATTGTTACTGGTTCATTTCAGACATGTGGCGAAGAAAGTGCGTCGACACTGCTACGTGGCTATTAACAGAGGCGGACCTAGGGTGGTTCAAGGGGTGGCACGTGCCACCTCTTAAACTTGTACGCGCAGTGGGAAATTTTGGGATTTTTTCGGATTTTTTAGATTTTATTACCGTGTGCTACCCCTAAATTTTTTTTTGTATGTGTTTCTAGTTCCGCCCCTGGTGGCTAATTGTTATTAGTTGGGGGTGATCAATGATCATTTAGAGAAGATCAATGATCATTTAGAGAAGGCATAAAAATGGTGGCCAATTTAGTAAAATTATAGGTCAAATGAATCATTTTCTTGATTTTCCCTAATAACAAAGTAATACCCATTTGCAGGCATGAATATACTGGCAAAGGACGGCCTTCACTTCGCATGCCTATTAAGAAAGTAAACCAACATCATAACCATTTCCACATTCTTTCCGGTTTCAACAAAAATTGTATTTTCGGCTACATGAGAAAACCGTGATCAATGCATCTTGAAAAGCTAATACTATTATTTGTGTTCCAATTCATCTTGAAAAGGGGTTTTCCAACAAAACTTGTAAATATTTTGTGAATGAGTTTGCAATTATACAACTTTTATAATTAATATTTAAATAAAAGCTAACCGTATGTGAAATGATCACAAACAAATATAGTAGTATGTACATATATCACTTTATTCCCAAAATAACAACATAAATCACCTCCATTTCAACAACACATCCTAAAACACCAACAAAGAATTCTTGATATCATAGCCCATCTTTTCCAAATTAGGGTTTATAGCAAACTGAATCATGGGTGGTGGTCCACAAGCCAATGCCAATGTATCTTCCGAAACCTTTGGAACATGTTCTCTCATGATGTCCTCAGTGATAAACCCTTCACTATATTTCCACCCTTCTCTAATTGATTTTGCAACAACATACCACACTTTCACCCTATCTTGATACTTCTCTGCCCATTCATCAAGTTCATCCCTCAACAATATGTCATCTTCCGTACGGTTTGCATACACCACATACATCTTTGTATCATCTTCCGGATCTTTTAAAATAGCCTGCATCACTTGATATATCGGAGTGATCCCGGTTCCACCGGCGAACATGGCTAGTTTCGTGGCGAATTTCTGTTTACCGTGAACCGAAAATGTCCCCCTACCCATGTACTCAATGTGGCCTAATGGACCTTTGATGTCAAGTGAGGAACCTAGTGGCAATGACTCGAGATGTTGCGACATGAGCCCGCCGTTTGGGAACTTCGGCTCGACGTTTTTGAAGTAGATCTTGACGAGTAACTCGAAGTATCCGACTTCGTCGATGGTGCTTGTTGGTGTGTATGCTCTCATGCATAGCTTGTCATCAATGGTGGCACATAAAAATATGTGTTTTCCGACAGGTAACCCGAGAACTTGATCATGTGATGGGAGGGCGAATCGGAATAGGCGAACATCATGCGAAACCGTCGTTTTCGCGATGAGTTTACACGGGATCTTTTCGCGAGGGACTAGGGCGACGGGCCGTGTAGGCACGATTTCGGTTATGGTGGCTAAGTGTGAGGTGAGGTAATTCGTGGCGCCATGGACCGAGTTGTTTGGTGAGGATGCGGCCGAGTCGGAACTATAGCCCATGGTTAAGAGTTCACCGATTCGGTACTCTTCCAAGAGCTTCTTTGCCTTGTCGGAATGGATTGCGTCGAACTCTTCGGTGCAGTCTGTTCCGGCATTGATGAGAATGCTGTCGCTTCCACCGGGGTGTTCTTTGAGGAACGAGGTGCAGTCGTAGATGTGACCGTGGACCACGATCCAAGCCGAGTCGGGTGAGTTATGCTTCTTAACTTCAGACATTGTGTAGGTTAAGGAAGTGGTGTTCATGAAAGGGGAAGAGACACTCTTTTTAAGGGTGGGGTGTGCCTTTTCTGCTGAAATCTCGAGGTGTCTTTCACGAGCCATCCATCCACCGGACTGGTTTCCGGGTTGAGTTGGGTGCTCGAATACGATCCCGATCTCACCCTTGTGTGGTTTGCACATGTTGGTTTTCACTCGGAACCAGCAGTTATTCATCATACCCTATACACATTAAAACCATATACATATTCATATAATCCCAAAATGTATGTTAAAGGAAAAAGTTATACATATTGCATATAGTCTATATGCATGCATGAGTATTTCAGCAAATTAAAGATGACTATACTATAACTTCTAAAAATATAACATTTCAAACTATAGTAACAAAGTCTTATACTAAAATCATTTGAAGTTAATTTATTTATCTTTCTAAAGTCCTCAACTTTTGTAAAGTATTTTATTTTTTACATAATTTTTATAAAAATGTTAAATATTAATACAATAAACTTATGAAAAAGAAATATATGCGAATGTTGGTTACTATTCGGTGATTATTTTTTAAGTTAAGTTGAAATAAAATGTAATAATAACGAAAACAGTTTCACTCTATAATAACTAGGATTCATAATTGCTTAATTTAAAACAAATTTAAAAAAATAATTATTGATTAGTAACCAATATTCATATATGTTTCATTTACCTAAGTTAATTTATAAAATTCTAACATTTAAAAAAGTTAAGATTGAAACACATCATTTACCTAATAATTATCATTTAGTAACCAAGATACATAGCTTGTCATTAGTAGAGACACAAAAAATACTTTGATTAACTTTTATCTTATAAAACTATATCAAAATAGTATTAGTTTTAAAATAAAAGACATATATTGGATAGAAAAAAAGTCAAACGAAATATCTAGACCACAAATTTGTCGGGTGGATAATGAAAATGTTATCTTATCTCCCTTGGAATCAAAATAAGAACCATGCATGATGTCAACAAACAAATGTCACTATTTCAATCATTAAATTTCAATGTTGGTAAGTGATGCAAGAGCTAAAATAAGATTTTTTAAGCATTTAAAAGTATTATTTCACTCATCGGAAATCAAACAAACCCTTTTAAATTTAACTTAAATATTTCTAAGTTCAGACAAAATATCTGTAGCTTTTTCCTTAATGTATAAGTTTAGCATTTATTATAACTAACATATTTAATTAATTTTAGAAAATATTTATAATTATTTTTATTATTATATAATTTGATGGACGGATAAACGAATGCGATTGAGTTCTTGGGTTTCCAAAAGTGTTTCGAATCATTGTTATTTGACTCGGAATTGAGAGGGGTTGGTTAGTTACCATGAGGTTCCAAATGAGCTTCTCGGGTTGCGTGTTGAGGGTCTCGTCCCAGGCTCGAACCGCGATCTCTTTGGCACTAAGAAGGTCCAGAACCTCGACCTCCAGTGACCAAAAGCACCAGCACCAGTATTTACCGAACTTGTTGGGTTTCTCCTTATGGTCCAGGCTACATACGATCCACGTGTCTCCCCCGTCCAATGTTACCTCGACACGTGTCACCTTCTTACCTCCCCCTGCACCATTTAGCATTTTATATTATAATCCCTGCATTTAGTTAACCCACTTCTAACCGTATGTCTTGTCCTTTTTCACCAAGTGTTCTTTTTCTTAACAGAAATTACTTAAAAGAAAGGCTTAAATTACCGTTTTATCCTTTTTAAATATGCATATAATATTACAGATCTAGGATTATTAAATTAGTCATCTGTCGTTGTGGTCCAAATATAGCGACTAACTTAGTGGTTAACATATTAATCACATCCCTCCAATTGTTTTATGTTAGTTTATGTAATTATGTCAGAGTATATTCCTTTTACTCATAAATTAGTATTTTTGCAAGGTGTAATCCATGTGGATCAAGTAAAAATAACGATAATTAATATGTTTTTAAATCTCAGCTTAATTAATTACTTTAACTTTACTTTCTAGCTAGTTCTATACTTTAGATAACTTTAAGCTTTATCAAACTCAATATTCTACTTATTATATATTCCCAATCTCAATTAATTATACAATAAATTATTATTTTTTCTCTTTAATTAGTCAGATTACTTTTTGCTAACCCACTTTTGACTATTAATTTAAAAACATATATACTTATAATTGGAGGAATTAAGCAAATACCGGAATAAGCATAGCCCCTCAAAGTGTAAGGCCTTTGAGTCGTCCATGAATTAATGGGCAATATCTCCTCGTGACAAGGTGTTGTAATCACTGAGTTTATGTTGAGCTCGTTGATTATATATTCTGGCTTATACCACCAACCTGCACATTAATATATAATTTTTTTTTATAAATTAATTCATATCCACATAAAACTTATAAACCAATTTTTATGCAAGAAAACTTAACTAAATACATTTGACCTTTTTATTTACATTTTAGAACGATTCCTAATCTATTTTATTCCAATTAATATGCCGATATCCTAACGTTTGAACCATAATCCTCTAAAGAAGAAAATATATGCATTTGAACCGTAAATCTCTAAAAGAAAGTAAATCAATTACACGCTATATATTGGATTAAAATTTAGTTAATAATTAAATATATTGTATAATCATAAAATTAACATAAAACCTATTTACCTTCGGAGTTGGCGAGTTCCGCATCCACGTACGACGGCAACACACGGTTATCTTTATAGTGGTAATAATTCTCCGATGCCGGAGTAGTAACAATAATACGCTTCAGCCACTTCACCATCCGGCCGCCGATGAATCCCGGAATGATCATCCTCACCGGAAACCCATGATCCGGCAACAACTTCTCCCCGTTTTGCATGTACGCCAATAGAATATCCCTCGCCGGATCCATCGCCATCTCGATGCTTATACTCGTCCCGTATTTCGACCCGCCCCCTCCGGGGAGATCCTCGGCCCCCTCAAAGCACACATTCAAGGCCCCCTTCTTCCGGCCAAAAACCCCACACCTTTTCAACACGTGGACCAATGGCACCCCTTTCCAAACCGACGTCGATATCCCGGCCGAACCCCAGTTGAACCCTATCGTCTGTTTCGTCAGATTCTGCTCTTTCCGCCGGTTTCCCGCGCAAACGAGGGAAACCGGGAGTTCCCGAGTCGGGAACTCCTTGACGAGCTGGGTCATGGTGAAGCGACACGGCCGCTTCACCAGCCCGCAAATCTCAACGGTCCAGTCCTCCCACGTGGCGTTGGGGACTGGACCGTGGTTACGGACGTAATGGAGCGGGGCCGGGGTGATGAACCCGTGGTGCATGAGTTTGTTCAACGGCGGTTCGGAGTTGAACGGGTGCTTGCCCGTCAGCCGGACCATCGACGGGTTTCGCTCGATCCATTGATCCGCGGTACCCACATCCCGCGGGTCGAATACCGAGACTTCCAACTCATCGGTTGACTTCTTAATGACGTCACTATAGTCGACCTCGTCCTCCTCGTCGTCGGTCGAATCATCGTACATGTCGGCGGCGATCTTGTTACGCGTTGCGAAATCTCGGTTTGCGGCGGGGTAATTGTAGCCGCGGATTGGTGAGTCGGACCGTTTGTGGTTAGGGCTGAAGGAGCGAGAAACCGCGGTGGAGGATAGACCGGGTTCGTGGCGGAACTGGCGGTTTTCGACGGAGGCCGCCATGTGGTTTGTGGGGAAAACTAGGTTTTCCGGTTTCCAATTGGCTTGTATCCGATGTGCTGAGAAAGTGAGACACAAGTTTGCCTTGAACAACACACATACTTATATAGTTATATGTATAATATATATATACGTCTAGGGAAATATATAAATATAAAGTTTGATATAAAAAAAAATCAATTTGTAGACTAGTAAAAGATCTGGCTGGCGACTTGTCTGTAAAACAAAAATGGTGACGTGAAAAAGAGGTACTTATTATCTATATATATAATAATAATTATTGTTATTGTTATTATCAATTATGATATTTAGAAATAGAGAGCAAAAACGTGTGGACGTTGAGATTAAACAGCTCTTGGAGAAAAAGGAGGTCAGAAAGCCAAAAAAGCAAAATGGGGGCCAAAGATTGACGGAGACCACATATGACGTATCCTTTGAACTGTACTAGATTTGTATTCCAACCTTTGCGGCACTTGAATACTTAGCTTTTCTAGCTAGCTACGTTTAGTGAAAACTATACAAATGGTCATGAAGAATCAAACCTTTTCTTCGATTATGGATTTTAGCATAATGAGGGATAATTCGATTCTAAAGAATAGATGAGAATAGTACGTAAAAGAAACTGGCTAGGAACGAACTAAGAAATAACAATTTCTTAGTTACACACAAGAAAGAAAAAACACACGGTTAACTTGGTCCGGGGCGACTTAATTGCTGTTATAGTAGGTGAAGCCATTGCTTCGAGCCCTCATTTTTAGGCTCAGGGTTATATTCGTCAATCAGATTTGTGGCCGTTCTTCATCCAATAACGATGCTTCTCTATTTTCATGACAATGGTTCTTCAATCTTGATCGCATCCTCTATTCTTCAATATTAATCACATCGTTGCCATTGCATTCTATTGCAATTCTTGTTGATGTTTAATATTTTGATGTTTCTTCAAAATCGTCCATTTGTCAATTCATTCATCGACTACAGAAATCATATGAGACTTTGTTTCTAATGAGGTTTGTCTAGCTAATTCGCAATTCTTACTTTTTTCAGACAAACTAATATTGTGTAATAGTTTTTTGCGTTGAATGAACACTTTGATTATGAGTGAAGCTTTGCCCTTTGCTAGTTCTATCATGTTATTACAAAAGATTAGTTATAATGAAAAAGAACACGCTTGTTTCTTATTGAGAACTTTATGCATTTAATTGTTTGTGAACTAGAACATACTTTTAGGTTATTATGTACACCACCAATTGTTTGATGGAATGTTTGAACCACAACCCACTTAAATCAAAGATGTATTCTCATGTAACTGACTAAGGATCTATTTTCACATATATTATAGAGTTGGTCTTCTACTCTATCCGAGTGTTCTTAATAATTTTGGTGGAATAGGAAGTGTTGCAGTATGTTAGAGAAGCTTTGGTTTACTTTCAATTAAAGCTTTGATTTTCAATATGATATAGTTATATTGTATCCAGTATGTTATCGGAGGTATGTGAGTAATTTTTTACCTTATAATTAGACTTATAATTAGATATTGATCCACAGCTTGCTACCTTTTGTTAGCTTTGTTCTTTTAGTATGTTAATATTTATATCATTACTTTTTATTCGGCTTAATAATGTCAAAACAAAAGCTTTCGTTTTTACTAGGAAAATGCATGAGCAATAGCCATATGCAAATATGCCCCATATCATGAGTTCATGGCTTCTTCACTACCATGAGATCTTTTTTCTGTTGTCATTTCCCGAGTCTTATAATTAACAATAAAATTTCAAAAATGCCTTAAATTTCCCTTTCCTATTTCACTCCATAGAGGTTGGACCGGTCGTGAAAAGACACCGGAATTTACTTCGTTTTGAACCCCCAAAATAGTTGAGCCGTCTCTTTAACTAGTTAAGATGTAACTATTGGAGTTTCGCCTGAATGGTATGGAGCTTGAAGGATAGGGCTTGGGGTAGCCGATAAGTCCCAAGTTCAATCTCGGCTCTAGGGGGATTACCACAGTGGGTGGGTTTCCTGACTTCCTCCAGAACTGATGAATTTAAGTGGTGTCACACAGTTCAAACATCTTATTGAACTCACGGGTCGACTAATTGTTGTTCAAAAATAAAAGTTAGTTAAGATGTAAATTATTCGATTCTTCTATCCACTAATGACTTTAGCTATTTATAAAATTCTGAGCTCGCATCCATCCGCCATCATCGCATTCATTAGCTGCCTCCATACTTGTCACTTACCATGTGTCATGTGATCCCCTCATGATCAATCTTGACATGTGCACTGTCAAAGTCACACAATAACTTGTACAAGTATCAAATAACTTCGAAAGTACTTAACGATATAAAAGTTAGTTAAGATGTAAATTATTCATCAATTTGACTTAACGATTATTTGTTTAAACTTGAATAATCCTTATCTTCATCAATTTGACTTCTATACGAATCCTCAACTATAAACACCTCCTTAAACCTTCTCTGGAACTCTTATTCTATGATTCCTAACTATCAATTTATGCTTAAAGGCTCTCAATTGCGTTTTTAAAAGTCAAAGCTCCGAAGTTTGACCATCGATTTTCTCCAACTTTCATTCGTTTTCTTAGGTAAGTTTCTTCATGAAATGTGTTTATTTTATCATGATCTTCAAAAGCGCTCGCTTCTTTTCTGCTTTTGAAGCCTCATACGAAAAGGCAACCTTTCGTTCATCACATTAGATTGAGAAATTCTAATAAAACTAATTAAACACAAGGGAACCGATTTCTGATGATTGTAAACAGATTTATAAACTGATTAAGATGTTTCTGGAACAAAGACACTTGGTTTTAACAATATAGTTGGAATCTTTAATCGTTGACCCGTTAAATCAAGACTTTGTCCATGTAAATCAACAATCAAACACTTTCATAAACGATTTTCACACATGAATCTGATTTAGATTTTTTGTGAACCTGTATATGTGTGTCATGAATCATAATCTTGGACACATATGCAATAATGTAAACTTTAGGCTATTTTTGCAATTAATGATAGTTTAGGGTAGATTTTGTAATTATGCCAAACTCACAATATTTACATTTTTGACCTTATAGTTTGGGAATGTTCACATTTAACCCTGTAGTTTAGAAATTCTCACATTCATAACCTAAGTTTTAGTTATCATAAATTAGCCATATAACTTTAGATTATTTGTCTTAAAATATATTTATTCTACTACTAGAAATAGGGTCTTTCTTGACGGGCGAACGATGACGCACGGTGATTTAATGACGTGCAGAAATGTGTGTCATTAAAAATCTATCAGAATTCTAAAATTTGAAGAGTAGAGGACGCGCATATTCGCGTGTCATAAAAAAAGAAAAAAACGGAGTACAGTTTTAAAAATACGCGTCATCTAAATTTGTCGCTTTATATTTTTCATCTCCCGCTATAAAATTTCGGTTCCCGCTTCTTCTGTCTATCTCACCTCAACTCAACCCTAATCTAATATATATATATATATATATATATATATATATATATATATATATATATATATAGATTAGTAACCCGTATACTATACGAATTGAATAAATGTTCATAATATGAGATAACTATAAAACAAAATAAAAAATGATATGAGATTTAAAATTATGAATAATATAATTGTGAGATGATACAAAATATTTATTTTATAGTAATTAAGTAAAAAGTACATTTTTTATAAAATATAGAAAATTAGAGTATTTCGTATATCATAGTTAGAAAAATTAATTGCTTAATGGTTTACTTTATATGGTATTAACAATTACACTAATAGAAGTTATTATTATTTAGGATTACTTGAATTTTCAAATAATGTTAAAGGATAAATTAGAACATGTTGAAGAAGCTAATTGAACTCATAAAAGTTTTTTTTATAATATAAAAGGGTGTTTGACATTTTAATATTTTAATTGAATAAATCAACCACCCTAATATATAATATTTAAATTAATAAATATTAGTAACTATTATTAAAAATTCGAAAATTGATTGTTACATATCTTAAAATTAGAAAATTCAAAATAATTTATGTAAATTTGGTAAGTTAGTTAATAAATAATTTGTGTAAACATAAAATTAATAAATATTAATAACTATTTATAATTAATTTTAAGTAAATGCAATGTTAAATTTTAGATTTAAAAAGTTGAATTATTAAATTTGGAAAATTTGAATTCTCAAATGAAGAAAATTAGAAATTGAATGTGGTATTGACAAGTGGACAAAGCTTAGGTGGAGGTTCTAGAAGAATGACATGTGCCAATTCAAGTTACTGCTTTATTATAATGAAAGATAAATTTTTACATTTGACAAATACGCGCAATCAGAACTTAGGGCTTGAAAAATTCCGAGCACACCTACGATTTGCAAGGTGTCTTCTACCTACGATCAGCGGCTCCATCGGAACATTGCATACTAGATGAAGGGTTTAAACAACGAAGCTTAAACTCGTAAACGATTTGTGGCCCCAACGGAACACTGGATTTTTCTCCTCCTCTTGCTTCTCCGTCATGCCGAGGAATAACTGGTTCGAAGACATATTTGGTGTTAAGGTAATTGATTTTGAATAGTTTCCCCCCTTGCGCTAAGTTAGTTCAAGGCTCAATTTTACTACAGAACAAAAATCCTTTGAGCTCCTTGCTTGATGATAACAAACCCTAGTCTTGATCAGCAACATTTAGGCTGTGTTTGGCGCACTAGCTGAAAAGCTAGCTGTTAGCTGATAAGCTAGCTGCTAGCTGATAAACTATAAGCTAGCTGATAAACTATAAGCTAGGTGATAAACTATAAGCTAGTTGATAAAAAAATAACGTTTGGTAAAAACTAGCTGAAAAATATAAAATGACATAAAAGTACATGTCATAAATGTAAATCTAAGTATTTATTTATAAGATATGGAAGGGTAAAGCTGGAAATATTATAAAAGCTAGTTGAAATGCTACTCCAACTAGCTTTTCAAAAGCTAGCTTATAAGCTAGCTTTTTGACGTTACCAAACGGGGCTTTAAAAAAAGCTAGCTTTTTTAAAAAAAAGTCATGTTTGGTACGTCAAAAAGCTAGCTTATAAGATAGCTGATAAGCTATCTTATGGCGCGCCAAACACAACCTTAATAAGTAAGTGACTCATATTTTCTCATCTCCCTCCACACTCACAAAATTATCTTTGCTCCTTAATTCTTCCGCGGGTACACAAAATCATGAATCGGAGTTCCTCTCTGATAGCCATCTGAATTGCTTACTAATAAAGGATCTAAAAGGTATACACTAATTTCAAAGTGCTCTGCTCCCAACACCACGACGCTCGTAAAGTTTCTCTTCTTGCACTCCTCAATCTCGCCTCCAGAAATGAGTGGTTAGTCTCTGATTTTGTAATTCACACATTTGTTGTGTGTATTTTGTGTTGATTTCGAATTCGAATGGATTAGAGGAAATAAGGGTGAAAAGACGGGACGTGGAGCAGTGGACGTTCCACCGTTTGCTTCCACAATCTTTTAAGGAGCGAATCAGAAGGTATGAACAATATAAATGGCTGGAAACATGAGGTGTTGATGAAGATAATTTGATCCAGAACGTTCCTAAGGATCTCAGATGGGATAGGAGATGCCATCTCTGTTTGAAATTAGTTATTTAGTTCATAGTTTATTTTTTTTTATGTAAACTCATGTTAACTTTGTAATGATTGATATATATTTGAAATGCATTATTTTGATATAAGTGTATCTTTGTATTGTGAGGTTAATTGTCATTTAATGTGAAAATTAGTGATTCCAGAAGAAACATTTTTTTTATTAAAAGTTAAAATTCTTGACGCGCAAAAATGTATGTCATAAACAGATTTATGACAGGGGCTTATTTGACGCGCATTTTACATAAAATGCGCGACATCGATCACGCATCATAAAAAGGATGAAGCGCATTTTGCGCGTCATGAAGCTTCTTGACCCTGCCTTCCTTGACGCGCATTTGCGTGTCATCTGGATCCTTTCTTAACGCACAAAAAGCGTCAAGAAAGCTGTTTTTTGTAGTGTTGTTGGGCTAGGCTTATTTAAGGCATGAACATTTGTTAATGGGCTAGTTTTATTGTTTTGGGCTTATTAGTTTTTGGGCTTATATAGTTTATGATTGGGCCATGTGGGCTATTTAGTAGTTTACGATTTGTGTATGGGTGATATATAAACCCAATTGTCTTACATTTTGAGGTAAGCTTTTCTAATTCAACTTCAAGGTTTACGATTTCTGTCTCTCTTGATTATGATCAGCTTCCTTTAGTAGTGATTTTCATTCAAGACTTCATCTTTTCTCTAGATCTAGTCTATTCTTCTACTATTGTTCTTGAATCAATCGTATTTGAGGATTCCGCACTCATTTACGATCAAATATCGTGTGTTTGGGAAATTTCCGGACCTACAATTGGTATCAGAGCCAAGAATCTTAGATTCGAGGCTCTCACGATATAGATTCAAGTGTTTTCTGGGTTTTAGTTCGTGTTTTTGAAGATTTGAAGGTGGTATAAGTGTTTACGATTTCTCCTGTAGCTGTTCTTCGGGTTTACGACTGCATTTCTGGGTTTGTTGTGCGTTTACGACATCAAGATCGGATTTTTAGGCGTTTACGATTGTACTTTTGGTGTTTACGACTTTTCCTGGTCGTAATCGACGTTTACGATCTTGCATCATCGGAATCGAAGTTTACGATCAATTGGATCGTAATTGGTGTTTACGATCATCGCTTATCGGAATCAGTGTTTACGACAATCGGAGTCGTAATCTGTTATCGTAATCAAGGTTTACGATATTCTCAATCGTATTTGGTGTTTACGATTTTTGCTTGGATCGTAATCGGTGTTCCCGATCGTAATCAGGTGTTTTCGATCGTAATCTCACTTGTTTGGACATTCGGACTTTAGTTTTAGGTTCCCTAAGCTTGCGCAATGGACTTTGAACCAAGTATGTATCAGAAGTTGGACTTCGAGATCGGATCTATTACTCGTCCACCTAGACTTACTTCGGCGGATCACTTTTTGGAATGGAAGTATAGGTTCGAGAACCACCTGAAGAGTGTTGATTTAAGGTTGTGGAGAGCAGTGCTGAATGGACCTCACATACCAACTCATGGAGCGGGAGCTAAGATAGGAAAGGCTAAGACTGAAGATGAGTTTGAAGATGATGACTGGGAAAGGTGTAACAAGGCAGAGAGGGCATTTGCAATAATGACCATGGCATTGACACCAGACATTGCTCAAGGCTTTAAGCATTGCAAGACGGCAAAGGAACTGTGGAATGCATTGATTGTTGCTTATGAGGGAAATCCAGACATCAAGGCGAGTCGAAAGCAGATGTTGAAGCAGAAATTCAATTTGTTTAATCACATCCAAGGTGAATCTTTCGAAGCACAAGTGCAAAGATTTGTCTCTCTGATGGCAGAAATGTCAAGTTATGGTGTGGAGCCGGAATTGGAAGATAAGAATTTGAAGCTGCTAAACAGTTTGCCAAAGTCATGGAACACCAATATCTCAATTATTAAGGACAACAACAAATTGAGTGAGCTGTCTCTGGATGAAATGATCAACAAGTTGAAGTCCAAGCTAATTGATGATAAGCAGCGCGAGTTGAATCATATAAGCTCACTTAGTTTGGCTGGGAAGCTGAATCAAGCTTTGTTGTCGGAAGAGGTTGATGAGAAGCAGAAAGGAAAGTCTGTTGGAAGTGGATCAAGTTCGATGACCCAAACGAAGGCATTTGTGGCACAACCCCAATCTAGTTCAAGTGGAGGTGACACTTCTGAGGCGAACAACGATCCCAATTTTGCACTGGGTATGGGATTCATGAACAGTTACCATGCTTTAATGGCCGGAACCCTAATTCCCTCTGAGATTCTATCGGGGGAGCTTAATCAGATTAATCCAGAGGATGTGGAGATGCTGGATGTCTCTTGGCAAATGGCTATGGCAGTGTTCAGGGCTAAGAAGTTCATGGCTACTACAGGGCGAAATGTTTGGAAGGATCAAGACAAGATCAGAATGGGGTTTGATAAGACAAAGCTTAGGTGCTACAATTGTGATGAATATGGGCATTTTGCTAGGGAGTGCAGCAAACCAAGGAAGGAGAAAGCAGAGATGAAGAAGCCAGCGGATGGGAAGGCAAAGGCCGAAACAAGTGCCTTGATAGTGCAGGAAGGTGGAGGTTATGACTGGACCCCCCAGCTGAAGGATCTGAGTCTGACACATGCTATGATGACGACTATGGAGGATGATGATGAAGAGGAGCATGCTTTTGTGGTTACTGAAGAAGAACCTGAGGAGAATGAAGCTATGGCAGCAGACCACACCAAGGTATGTTCTAACCCTGTTTGTGATCGTATAGTTACTACTCTTAGACAATATTGCAAAAACTTTGAATCAGAATTGTTTGAAGTAAAATGTGAAAAGAGTTCATTTAAGGGTAGATGGCAAAAGAATGAAGAAAAGGTTAAAGCCCAGAAATTAGATATAGCAAAATATAAGAACCTTGCAACTGAGAATGCCTATTTGTATGACAACGCTAAGTTAGAAATAGCTGAGCTAAGTAAGCAGATAGATGACCTGAAGCATAAGAACAATGAGATGCAGGTTAAGCTTGATATAAACCTTATGAGAAGCAAAAGAATGTTACAGGCTAGTAAATCCCTAGATACTTGCATAACTGAGGTTAGAATGGGTAAAGACAAAGGTGGGATAGGAATTAGCTTTGCAAGCAAGAACGTTGTTCCTCAAGATAAAACTAGAGATGTAATAGGAATGATCTTAGAGGAGGATCAGATAGATAGATCTGCATCGGAAATGCATGAAGAAGGACCTCCCTTAGATAGTGTCTTGGTTGGAGTGAAGCCTATGACAGAAGAGGAAATTGAAAATGAAAAGCACATGACTTATGGGTTGGGTAATATGGACAGAGTGATGACAGACGCATGCGAAGCAGGTCCATCAAATACTTCTCTGAATAACTGTGTGAGCACTTCTGATGTATCTATTTATTGTGCAGATGAAGTAGAAATCAAAGACATTTCTGAGGAGGATGCGGAGTGTCAGAGAGTGGATGAGAGTCATGCGTCTAGTAGTTCTAGTAGTTCTAGTTTATGTTTACCTAAGGATGATGTATTGGCACTTGTGTCAGAACTAGAAACATCCAAGTCAAAACAAGTAGCTGTATCGTTATTAAAAAAAGTTTCAGAATCTAATGAAAAAGTGTCTGGTTTTAAAATTCGTGTGCCTAACACAAAAACAGGTCGTGAGACTAAGCCCAAAGACTTTGTTGCTTATCCCCAGGTTGTGTCAGCTTTTAATAGAACAAACAAATCTAAATCGGAACAATTTTGTTTAATTACACAATCTGATAAGGATAAACAACGTGTTATACACAAATGGGATGATAAGCCAGAGTGGAAGTCGTCTTACCCAAGACGTACGTACCTCTGTAGCCATGTCAATGGGCCTAGGCTCATGAATTGCTTTCAATGTGGAAAGCCAGGACATTTTGCAGCTAACTGTGTTAATAGACCTTACCAACCATACTATCCGCAAAACCCAAGGACTAGTATGTTGGAGAAAATGATGACCGGAGAAAAGCAAAAACAAAAGCAGAAACAACAAGCTGTGTTTCAGGGGAAGCAGTGTTCTGAACCAATAAAGACTGAACAGTCTAAGGTTTCAAACACAAAGGCACCTGTAACAAAGCCTGTTGTTGATAAGTGGAATGTGACCAGAACTCCAAAACAAACTTATGTATCTAAAGGAGTTTCCCACAAGATAAAACCAGAATTCGTTGAAAAACAAGTGGCTAAAGTAAAAAGAGCTAATCAACCTAATGGCAAAGCAAAAGCCGAGCAACAGGTTTTGAAACAAAAAGGTGTCGCTCAAACAAAACAACTTGTGTATACTAAACTGAAACTTGAGTGGACACCGATTAAAAAGCCAACTGGTAAAAAGGTCATTTCACCACAAAAGAAACCTGTGTTTGTCAACAATTCAACAACTGTGTTGAAACCAGAGAAAACCACCACATGGAAACCAAAAGTCAACATTCAAAATGAGAATGTGTCTGGATCAAAGTCTGAGATGATTCTCCAATTAGTTAACTACATTGATGCAAAAGGTGTGCCCAGATCTGTTATGGCCTGGGTACCTGGATCTCATTAATTTCTTATTCTTGTAGGGACAGCCAAGAAGATCTATCAGCAATCTCTGGTACGTTGATAGTGGTTGCTCCCGACACATGACCGGAGATCTGTCCCTTTTGGAAGATGTAGAAGATTTCGATGGTGGAGGAGTTTCATTTGCAGGAGGTGTGGGTGGTAGAATTAGCAAGAAAGGTGTGGTGAGGAGTGGAAATCTGTCTTTTTCTGACGTTCATTATGTGGAGGAACTGTCGCACAGTTTGCTGAGTGTTTCTCAGATCTGTGACAAAGACTATTCGGTGATGTTCAATCGAAAGGAGTGTCTTATTTTGAAGCCTGGTGTGAAGATACCCGAGGAGTGTGTACTGATGCGCACTCCAAGACGTTCAAACTCATATCTTCTCAACATGGGCAATCCTCCAACGTCAGAAGAAGCATGCCTCATCTCAAAACAGAATGAAAATTTGGCTATGTTGTGGCATAGACGTCTCGGGCATGCTAATATGAAAAATTTGACTAAGCTCGCGAAGGGAGAGCATGTCAGAAAGCTGCCGATTAAAGACTTCTCAACTGTTGAAAAATGTGTGGCATGTGCGAAGGGGAAGCAGCACAAGTTGCCACATCGTCCGAAGATAGCAAACTCTGTGTCATCAGTTCTACAACTTCTACACATGGACTATTCACGTTTTACTTGGAGTCCTACTGTCTATAGTCTAACAAGTATGACACTCCAGCCCTAGTGAAACAGTTTGTCACACTCATTGAGAATCAGCTGAACAAGAAGGTCAAAGCTATTAGATCGGATAACGGAACTGAATTCACGATTGTTGACTTGGGTCTGCTTCTGTGGGGCTAAAGGCATAGACAGACAGTTCAGTGCTCCCTACACTCCACAACAGAATGGAGTAGCTGAGAGAAGAAATAGGACACTCATTGAAGCTGCAAGGACAATGATGTGTGAAGCAAAACTACCAATCTTCTTCTGGGCTGAGGCAGTCAACACAGCATGTTATGTGCAAAATCGCGTTCTGTTAAACAAACGTCATGAGAAAACTCCATATCAGATTGTCTACAAAGAGAAGCCGACAGTGGGTTATTTCAAGACTTTCGGATGTCCGTGCACGGTGCTGATTCAGTTCGACGTAGGGAAATTCGAGGCGAAAGCGGATGAGTGTTATTTCGTTGGTTATTCGGGAAATAGTGCTTATCGGGTCTATAACAAGACCACCGGTTTGATTATCGAAGCGTTCAATGTGGACTGGCTTGAAGACAATCCGACGGATGCAGGGACAGGACCTGATTGGATTTTTAACTACGGTTCTCTGTTTGAAGGGTTCAAGTTTTCGAATGATCTTCATAATTTGGGTGAAGAAGAAGAGATTATCACTCAGCCATCTGAATCAAGACCTTCTGTTGACAAAGTCAGTGGAGAGGCACCTGTTCCAGTTCTCACAAATGTCAACGTAGATGCTCCGGGAACTTCAGGAACGTGTGAAAATGATTCAGAGACACCTCAAAGTCCAGGTATGAGTGATATAAATGATAATGTTGTTACATCTAATCTGCCTGTTTCTGTGTCTGTGCCAGATGTCTAGGTATCCAGGATCAACAAGGATCATCCAGTCAGCAACATTCTTGGACCAGTGTCTGCAGGTGTTTCAACCAGAAGCCGCACAGGGGATATCAATTTCTGCATGTATTCATGTTTTATCTCCCAGATTGAGCCTCCGAATGTGATGGTTGCTCTCAGAGATCCGAATTGGATAGAGGCCATGCACAATGAGCTTAATCAGTTCTCAAAGCTTGGAGTGTGGCGACTTGTGAAGAGGCTTGATGGCAAGAAGGTGATTCCCACGAGGTGGCTTTATAAGAACAAGAAGGATGATTCAGGAATCATTGTGAGAAACAAGGCGAGGTTAATTGTGCAAGGTCACAGGCAAGTTCACGGGATTGGCTATGACGAGGTATACGCTCCAGTGGCAAGATTGGAAGCAATTCGGATCTTTCTGGCTGTGGCATCGTATCTCAATTTTACAGTCCATCAGATGGATGTGAAGACTGCCTTCCTGTATGCAGAGATGAACGAAGAAGTTTATGTAACCCAACCACCAGGGTTCATAGATGAAGAAAATCCAGATCATGTTTATCTACTGGATAAGGCCTTGTACGGTTTGCATCAAGCTCCTCGCACCTGGTATGAAACGTTGTCCAATCACCTGGTGGAGAATGGATATACAAGAGGAGTTGTTGATCAAACTTTGTTTAGGAAGAGAGTGGATGAGGACATAATCATGGTGCAAGTGTATGTAGATGACATCATCTACGGTTCTACAAACGAGGAATTGTGCACCGAATTTGAGGAGATTATGAAGAAGAAGTTTGAGATGAGCGATCACGGGGAGATGAGTTTCTTCCTAGCCTTGCAAGTTAAACAAGATGAATCTGGGATTCTTATTCACCAAGCCAAGTATGTGAATGAGATCCTAGAGAAATTCAAGATGCAAGACTCAAAGCCAATTTCAACTCCAATGGCATCCCGACCTCTCCTGTCAGCAGATGCAGAAGGGGAGTCAGTGAGCGAATTCACGTACCGATCAATGATTGGTTCACTGATGTACTTAACAGCAAGTCGGCCAGATATTATGCATGCAGTTTGCTTGTGTGCTCGCTATCAGGCTAACCCTAAACTTTCTCATTTAAATGATGTTAAACGTATTTTTAGGTATCTAAAGGGCAGGCCTAGGCTTGGTCTTTGGTACCCAAAGAACACTGACTTTCAATTGTATGCATATACTGACAGTGACTATGGAGGCAGTGACTTGGATCGGAAGTCAACCACTGGAGGATGTCAATATCTGGGCGATCGACTCATTTCCTGGCAGAGCAAGAAGCAGCATACCGTATCTAAATCAACTGCCGAAGCTGAGTACGTGGCAGCATCTGCCGGTACTTCACAGGTAGTGTGGATCCAAAACCAGCTCACAGACTACGGTATGGAATTCGTTAACACTCCTATCTTTTGCGACAATGCTGCCGCTCTGGAAATTGTGAAAAAACCCTGTCCAACATTCTAAAACCAAGCATATAGACATAAAGGTACATTTCATTCGAGATTGCTATGATCGGGAACTGATTCAGCTTCAAAAGGTAAGCTCCGATCAGAATGTGTCGGACATTTTCACAAAACCCCTCCCTCGACCAAATTTTGAAATGTGTGTCGAAGGCCTTCGGATGATTGCCTTCGAGGAATGATCTGATCAAATTTTTTGATTTTATTTTTTTAAGATCTTAAAAACAACAAAAATAGTGTTTGTTTTCAAAAGCCTCATAAAAACAGGGGAAGAAATATAATTGTCTCAGAAAATTCAAAAAATATCTGTTTGAGGTTTTTATGATGTCTTTTGCTTTGTCTCAGAAAATTCAAAAAATATCTGTTTGAGGTTTTTATGATGTCTTTTGCTTTGTCTCAGAAAATTCAAAAAATATCTGTTTGAGGTTTTTATGATGTCTTTTGCTTTGTCTCAGAAAATTCAAAAAATATCTGTTTGAGGTTTTTATGATGTCTTTTGCTTTGCCTTGAGTTGGTAGGAAGTGATATAAATTTCCATGACGATCGAAGACTGACACGTGTAAGGCAGAAGTGAAAGACGTCTCAAAGATGATGTTCGGTAAGCTAAATAAAAAACAATGATCATCCATTGTAAGTGCTGTAAACTTAACTCTATATGTGTTTAGTTTTCCATCCCAGTTTACATAGTTTAAAAGACTGAGTCCCAGCAAAAACGGGTTGAGAGTGGTATTCACCTAGTATTCACTCTCTCACACGCCATGTTTATACTGTAAATGACAACACCACTGAAAAAGAAAAAGGAAAAGAATTCAAAAAATATATATGAAAAATGTGAAAAAGAAAAAGAAAATGGAAAAGAAAAGAAAATTATTCTGTTGGTCTTCTCTGCGTGCTTATACGGCCGACCTGATCACCAACCGATAATTCATGAAAATAAGAAATAAGTGGTTGTCAAAGCAGTGTTGCATGGTTCCTCAAGTTGGGGGTTTGTGAATCCTCAATAAACTCTGAGGTTGGGTAGGTTTTGCTATGAACGATTGGGTGTGGGGACGGTTAAACATGACGGTAATTATGTACCACAATTAAGCACTTAAAATGTTTTTATCTGGATGTGAGTTCATGTGATTTCAAAAATTTTGAGCAATCGTTTAGAGCGTCGAGTAACGGAAGCTGAAAATGGTTCCTCAGTTAAAGATTTGTCTGGTTTGATCCATGAATTTTAATATCAGCTTCGAGGCAAGTAAATTTTAAATTTCTGTAATTAGGGTTAATTGTTTTTATGGTTATATCTTATATTTCAAGTCTTTAAATGTTTTAACTGTTTTTTATTATGATCAAGATCAGATACTCGGGGTTTGAGTCTGAGGGGAAGCGTTCGTAATTCTCAAAATTCTTCAATGGTAACACGTTTTCACGAGAATTCACATTTAATAGAGGTTTTGGAGCTTTTAAAATGTGTTCAAAACTTGAGGGGGTCAAAGTGTAATTTTTATTTAACAAAACCCTCACCTTTACCCATTTCCGATCCATCACATATCCCTCTCGCCGTTTACGATCTCCGCCCTATGAAACCCTAGCCACCGCTGCACTCACCGGAAAAGTGATCCAACCCACCTCCGAGCACCGTCTGTGTAAACCGAGTCCTCCACTGTGTTCGTAACCATTTTCCGACCTCGAATCACCCTTTAATCGACCGATTCTCTTCATTTTTTAACCCCAAATCACAGTTTTCTTCACTCGGTGATTATTTTGTTTTACTGAAAATTTCGAGTCGATTACTCAAGGATTTGAAGTCGTTTTGGTGATTGAAACTCATAAAGGTAGTCACAGATGTTCTTGCTTCAAGATTTACGAGGTATTAACGTGTTTACGAGGTTTTTGCAGGTCTATCAATGGCGATTTTGCGTGTTTACGATTATCGTGAAGAAGATGACGACTGTTTGGGAGATTACGATCGTCGTTTACGATCGCAGTTTACGATCCATGATTACGATTCACGATTACGATCCTCGTTTACGACGAAGGAGTTTACGATTGGGCTTCGGGTGTTTTTGAAGGTTTACTATTGGACTTTGTGTTTGCGATTGGGCCGCAATTTAACCGATCGTAAACTCGATTTAAATATCGTAAACTCATTTGTTGGATCGTAATCTCTTATAAGGACTTGTACACTTAATTTTTTTTAATCTCTTCAAACGTAAACATGTACAAGTTAAACTTTTATGAATGTTTGTTAACATGTGATTCAAAATCAAATATGTTACTTGAACGTTTAAATTAAGAATTTTCTGAGCTTAAAAAACAAAAAAAAGAATTAAACGTGATAATCAATTGAACTTCAAGAAGATGTTAACAAACATAATTGCTCTTTAATGAACGAGTCTGATGCATTTGTCTCGCTTTCTCAGATGGCAGAAGAAATGCTAGATGAAGTGATAAAGTTTGAACAGGATCATTGCATCCCAGCATATCTGGAAGACCTACTAGAAAAACATATGGAGTTATTCTACTCTCTGGTGGCTGGGATGAACACTTGCAAAATCAACCACGCCCTGAGGACGAATGTACTTATTGATGAGATGCTGGTCAGAGAGTTCTGGGGTTCTGCAAGAGCAAATGCTGACAAGACAATTATTACTGCAACTGTTCATAACAGACAAGTAGTGATTGAGGAAGATGATATCAGGAAGGGGCTGAACATTACTGATAAAGCCACTGATCCAATCAAGTATCCGAAGGTGGTTGTTCTGGCTGGTGCTCAGTCAATGGGATACGAAGGAAAGTTTCCACCAATCTTTAAGAAGCTTCTGCCGCATTATTGGAGGTGCCTAGCACATTATATGCAGAAGTCATTTCTAGGCAAGAGAACCAGTTTTGATCAACTAAATCAACTTCATGGAACTGCTTTCATCTCTTTGGCCTTAGATTGGGATTTCAACTTCTCAAAGATGATGCTGATGGACTGGGTAGGCAATGCTGATTTGAGTGCCAGAGAGCAATTTTTGATGACACCAAGGTTTGTGCAAATGGTGGTCATGAAGAAATACCCGATGATTGAAGAAAGGATTGAGAAGTTGGACATCAAAGTAATGGATTGTGGGGTCTTTGGTCTTCAAACCCAAGATAGAAAGGGCAAAAACAGCTTTCAAGGTAGACTTGAATGGGTTAAGAGAGGTGCGTTCCCAGAGGTGGCAAGGGAACAATGAACTTGATGAAGATGAACCTGAAGCTGACATGCCTAATGTTAATGCATCCATTGTCGAAGACCAAGACTTAACGGTAACTCCGGCTGTTGATGTTCAAGAGGAAGATGTTATTCCCTCCGATGAAGAAAATGTAATGGATGACATTCTTGCTGGCCAGGACATCACAGAAGATGATATATATGGAGACTTGGAGCCCCTAACCCATAAAAGGTCAAGGGATGATATGATTGGCTCATCTGGCAGTGACACTACACCTCCAGAGCTGAATTTGTCTGTTGATGATGTTCTGGAAGAAGAACCCGTTCCTGCTCGTGAGCCATCTCCTCGAAAGAAATCTGATCCAAGGAGCGTACGGTTCAAGTTCACCAAGACAAGCTCAAGTTTATTGGTTGTACAACCAGCTGGACCCAGTTCTGAGGGTCCCAGTGGTCAAGAAGAAACAGTTGATGAAGCCCTTCAAGAGCAACCTTCTACTACACAGACTGAAGATGTGCAAGATCAACCTGCTCCTGTGCAAACTGAAACTCCAGTTCTGACCGAGCATATCCCAGTTCGGGAAGAAACTCAATTTCTGGAGGTTGATCACACCTTCATTGCTCCAAGCCCGGTAAGAGTGAGTGCAGATCCTGTGGTAACTCAGCCAACAACTATTCCTGGATTTAGGCCTTTTCAAGCTGCTGAGCTACCAATTGAACTGAGGATAAGCGCCGATCCTCATATCAACTTTCTGATCTCTCAGAACAGGATCAGACAGAATGAGATTATGGCACTGCAAGCAGAGAACAGAAGGTTAAGGGAGAAGGAGGTAGCAGATAACAGAAGGATGGAAGAGAGAGAGGAGGCTGACAAGACAAGAATGAAGGACCTCAATGAAGCTCTGATGGACCTGAAGAAAAAGTTCAATGCCTTTAAAAGTGCAGTAGAGGGAAATACTTCAGGTGCCTCGGGTCAAAGCTCTTCAGCTCAAGGTACAAGTGAAGCAACTGAGGATGATGGAGATGAAAACATTGAAATGTCAGATTACGCCCGAAGTGGCAGAATCATCTCCAAAGCCCCTGAGGGACACGACAACTGGTTCCGTGAATTCTTTCAAGGCCCAGCCCCCACACAATACACCCTTGATCTTGGTGAGAGCACATTAGACAAGAGGGGGAGTCGTGAAAACATCCTTTGCTGGCACTATGACTCAGAAAAGAGGCTGTTTGCCGTAATCCGTGAAGGCTTCAGTCCAGTGGAATACTACAAAACTCGTGGGCAATTTCATTCCTGGACTGAGCCCGAGATTAGGAGTCTGCTTCGAGCTCCATTTATCAACGGGTGGAACAGCTCCGATGGGGATCTTATCATAAACAACTTGCTGAGCCATCTGGAAAACAATTTCACTAATTTTGAGCTGAAGCAGATAAGGTGGGTTGAGACAGGTACTGACCCTGCTACTGGTGAGCCCATGGGAGAAGCTCGGAGACCACCTACCAAGCGCACTAGAGTTATAAATATGTTGGATGAAATTCAAGATGGCACTTTAGTCAAAAACTTTGACTGCTGGTTTTATGATCCAACGACACACGAGGTGGTGGTGCTCTGCAAGAGTATGAGGCAGTTTCGTTTTTATGATCCGGTTGATTTGCTCAGATTCGGAGAAAGAGATATCAAGTTGCTCGCCTCACAGCCTATACTTGGTGATGAAAATGATATGGAGAATGCTGTGAGGGTAGGTATCTTTCATGGGACTGCAGAGCGGATTGTAGCAAACAAATGGTGGTCGAACAACACATTGAATACTTTCAGATTCGATCTCCTGCTGCCATAGAAGAAAAGGTCAAATGTTTCATGCCTAGGGGAAGATTGTTGGGCTAGGCGTATTTAAGGCATGAACATTTGTTAATGGGCTAGTTTTATTGTTTTGGGCTTATTAGTTTTTGGGCTTATATAGTTTATGATTGGGCCATGTGGGCTATTTAGTAGTTTACGATTTGTGTATGGGTGATATATAAACCCAATTGTCTTACATTTTGAGGAAAGCTTTTCTAATTCAACTTCAAGGTTTACGATTTCTGTCTCTCTATGATTACGATCAGCTTCCTTTAGTAGTGATTTTCATTCAAGACTTCATCTTTTCTCTAGATCTAGTCTATTCTTCTACTATTGTTCTTGAATCAATCGTATTTGAGGATTCCGCACTCATTTACGATCAAATATCGTGTGTTTGGGAAATTTCCGGACCTACAAGTGTTCCCAAATAGTTGTACCTATTTAAATTACTTTATTTATTTAATCTTTATGTGATGACATTTAAACGTAACGACTTCATTTCCTTGTTTGTAGGACCACCTCCATCGCACCCGCACATCGATGTCCATCGGTGACCTGGACAGCGTGCGCCAGGCGTGCGATGCTGGTCTAGGTGCATGTAAAGAGAGTCCACGTTCCGACATGCGTTGATATGTGGGGCCGACCTGCAATTTTTGTTTTTTTTTTCTTTCCAACGGTATTAATTCAAATAAATAGAAATAAATTTAATAACAGATTTTAATAATAAGTTCAAATACAATTTGAAAAAAAATATGTAAAATATTAAGTAAAAATACAAAAATATTTTAAATTTTATAATTTTAAATAAATAAAAACGGCTAGTTTTTTTAAATATTAATTAAAATTAAAAAAATTAAAAAAACGGCTAGTTTTCAAAATTTGTCTTAATAATAAGTTCAAATACAATTTGAAAAAAAATATGTAAAATATTAAGTAAAAATACAAAAATATTTTAAATTTATAATTTTAAATAAACAAAAACGGCTAGTTTTTTTAAATATTAATTAAAATTAAAAAAATTAAAAAACGGCTAGTTTTCAAAATTTGTCTTATTCTAACGGCTATTTTTTTACCTCACTATAAAATACATATCAAACACTCTGATTTTCTTCACAGCACACTCAACTTTCTTCTTCCTTTCTCTCAACATCAAAACACGATTCCATGGATCCAAGATTGCTGGTTTCTTTCACTTATCTTGTAAACCAAGGAAACTATCCACAAAACCCAACCCAACCACCGATGGCTCCACAAGCCGGTGGATTCTCGCAGCTTACACAAGATTGTTGGGTATTTAGAAAACCCAAACCAACCACCCTTGGCTCCACAAGCCGGTGGATCCCACAGTTCCCAAAACCTGGTGGGTATTCACAACCGGCACGTTTGAACAATACCAATAGCACATGCAATGGCAAATGCAACAATCTCAACAAATGCAAATACAACAGCTACCCAGTTACAACAAAAAATGTAATAACCTGCTGCAAAAAAGAAGGCATCCAAGAAGAAAGGTAATGCCACCAAAGATTTTGAACAAGAAGTTGATGAATCACCCTAAAAAAGAAGGTTCTTTGCACAAGATGGCCAACAAGTGATGAGGCTAAGTTGACAAAGGCTTGGTTTGAAGCTTTACAGAACTCAATAGAAGGCAACAACCAGAAGGAGCATGTGTTTTGGGCAAGTGTGTAGCAACATTACAATGCAACAGAACCTACTGTCCCTAGGGATGCTCAAAATTTGAGAATCCATTGGCATTTTGTGAAGACCAAGATTGGGAGATCCAATGAAATTTATTAGTCCATTAAGTCTCGTTATAGAAGTGGTTGGTCGGAAGAATAATTTCTAAATCAAACAAAAGAAGAGTACATGAACGATCCAACAAACAAGAATGACAATCCTTTCGGCTATGAACATATGTGGAATGTTGTCAAGGACCACGTTAAGTACAACAGTGCTACACATGTCCATGGCACTCAAGCAAGCAAGAGAAACAAGACCAACAGCCAGGGGAGGTATACAACTAATTTTGCTTCTGATGCCAACTTTGGTGACACCCCCCTGAGTTAGGTGGAATCAATCTTGATAGTGATGATGACATTATTCCGGAGCAGGTGACACCTTTTTGGCGTCCGATTAGAAGAGAGAAGGCCAAAGCAATGGCCAGACAAAGAGGTAAAGGCACATCTTCATCATCAACATATGAAGAACATAAATTGCATCTTCTAGATGAAATCGCCGAGACAATGCGACCAAAAAAGGAGTCAATCATGGCGTTCGATAACTGAATGGATGTGATTGTGGATATTGAAAGAGACAAGCTGATTCTAAAATTATCCAAGATGCTTTCTATGGACACCTGTCACATGTCTGAGAAACAACGAGCCAATCATTAGAAACGCTACAACGAGTTCAGGAAGAAATACAACCTTCCTGAAGAATCAGATGACAAGTAGAGTTTATGGTTGTTGTTGTATTTGTGCTGTTGTTTATTAAAATAGGTAGAAATTTAGGACATTCTTGTATGTGTGTGATTTTTTTTATAATAATTAAAATTTTAGAACTTTGTTGTATTTTTATTTTATGTTTAATGTGTTTTCTTATTTTAATTCAGTTCAAGTTTATTTATTTATTTTAATTTTAATTTTAATATATTTAATTTTAATTAATTTCAATACTTTCTAGTTATTATTAGTATTTTTAAAAATATTTTAATACTTTCTAATTTTAATACTTTTATATAAAATGATTAACTAAAATGATGTTGTGGAAATAAAATGTGTGCACGTGGAAAGTGCGTGATTTTTAACGTTGGGGCAAAAAGGTGCATGTGGGAGTGATTTTTTGGAAGTTGTACAAAACTAATGTGGCCAGTGGCGGATCTAGGAACTTTTTTCATTGTAGTCACTAGTTTTAAACACTTCAATTTCATAAAAACATAAATGGAAAAAATCCGGTCCGGGTCGGTCGGGTTGGTAATATAATACAAATAGGAAAATTGGATTTAAATAATCCTATGTTTTGCCTATTGGCAAATAATAATCCGTCTTTTAACATTGGCAACTACTAGTCCCACATTTACACTTATTTGTTTTCACTGGTCCCTCCGTTAAAAATGTTAACTCCGTTAACTTTTTCATCCAACTTTTTTCAACCCCATTCTTTGATCCATCATAACTTCTTCAATTCTTGATGAAAATTCAATCCGCAAGTTGCTATGAACTCGTGACGAAAAATCGAACAAAACTAGATCCATATTGCCTAGGTTTTAAATAGATTATAATTATGAACATGTTCTTCATGAAACTTCAACAATGGTGGATTGACCAATTATCAATGGTTTTCAAAATTGATTTCACCAACACATTTGTGATCTTAAACCGAATCTATAGCAACAAGAATCATTGAAAACCATTGAGAATTGATCAATCTACCATTGTTGAAGCTTCATGAAGAATATGAAGTTGTGAAATTTGAAATCCGATCAAAACTCCATGAAAATAAATTTTATAACTTGCTATAGACTCTTGAGAACATGTCAAATCTGCTGGAATCGATCAATATCACAAACACAATGGATTTGATGCTCAAATTTTTATTCAAAGTCATGAAAAAAGTCATAACTTTGATGTTTTTGTTCATCATCATAACCTATTTAAAACCTAGGCAATATGGATCTAGTATTGTTCGGGTTTTTCGTCACGAGTTCGTAGCAACTTACGGATTGAACTTTCATCAAGAATTGAAGAAGTTATGGTGGATCAAAAATTGGGGTTGAAAAAAGTTTGATGAAAAAGTTAAGGGGGTTAACTTTTTTAACGGAGAGACCATTGAAAACAAATAAGTGTAAATGTGGGACTGGTAGTTGCCAATGTTAAAAGACGGATTATTATTTACCAATAGGCAAAATATGAGATTATTTAAATCCAATTTTCCATACAAATATGACAATACTAAAAAAATACATTATGATTAGAATATAAAAAACACATAATATAAATATGATGATCTTTACAAACAATCAAGATTTTAAATTTTGATAATGATAATTGAGATTTTATGAATAATAAAAAATCAATGTTCATTAAACAAAATATGTGTGCACGTGGAAAGTGCGTGATATTTAACGTTGGGGCAAAAAGTTGCATGTGGGAGTGATTTTTTGGAAGTTGTACAAAACTAATGTGGCCAGTGGCGGATCTAGGAACTTTTTTCATTGTAGTCACTAGTTTTAGACACTTCAATTTCATAAAAACATAAATGAAAAAAATCCGGTCCAGGTCGGTCGGGTTGGTAATATAATACAAATATGACAATACTATAAAAAAAATACATTATGATTAGAATATAAAAAACACACAATATAAATACAATGATCTTTACAAACAATCAAGATTTTAAATCATGATAATGATAATTGAGATTTTATAAATAATCAAAAATCAATGTTCATTAAACAAAAAAAAAAGCACCGTCTTCCATTAGAATTCTAAATATGGTGAAAATCGTATTGTTGGGGGGGGGGGGGGGTAAAGTTTTAGTACAAACCAATATTATTGTAAGAACTTAAGAACTAATGTAAAAACCATTAAATTTCAAATGAATGAAGGTTATTTAGATAATTTTTGTGTTTTTTCTTCTTTTTTCCTTCATGTCTGCATTTGTGGTTTTAAAATTTCTGCAATTTTTTTCGTTTTTCGTGCATTTGCGTCTTTTGGTTTGTGTTTTTGTGTTTGCAGGTAATTCTGGAGATTCGAGCTATTGGGAATTTGAGGATGTGCAGGTCAAATTTGCAGTTTTGGCTGGAAATTTCGACTAAGGAGCTGCTGGAGCATAAAAGAGATAGACAATATTTTGGGGCTTAATTCTGAAGTTCCCTGGAAATTGCGCTCCAAGCGTATCGCCTGTAGGTTGGGAGGCAGGAGGCGATACGCCAGTATCCTTTGGCGGGCAGGAAATTTGTAGCTCCAAGCGTATCGCCTGGGAAAAGCATGGCTGTAGGCGATACGCCTGGAGGGGGTAAGTCAGAAAATTTTTGATTTGTAATTTTTAATTTTATTTCTGTTTACCGGAGTGGTGGATTGTTGTTGGCTGCTGTGCTGGATCGCTGGAGTTTCAGGTGAACACGTTTCAACTTATCTTGTGTTATTTTTTAGTTTGCTTATTTTTTGTGTTCGTGATTTTATTTCTGCTTTATTTTTGTTCCATTCCACATTGAGGGCAATGTGTAATTCAAGTGTGGGGATGGGATACGTTCGTATTGAGTCTTGAGTTTGTTTTTTTGGTGTGTTTATTTGAGTCATAAATTTTGAAAAAATTGAAAAAAATTGAAAAATTGTTCAAAAATGTCCAAGATTCTGACTGCAATTAAATGGAAAATGATAGGTAAAACTGGGAATTGATTTTCTAATTTTGTGCTTAAGTGATAAATTAATAAATAATTTGGTAAAGTGATAAGTATGGTGAGAATGGAAAACATTACTAGTCTATGATGTGTCGGTAGGCCCAACTGACCTAGGAGTAGCTTAAATAGCCTGTGTGTTTATTGTTGTATAAATATGCTAATCAGTCTGCTAGTGGGTTCCCATTTTAGGAGTGATAGGGATTCTGAATCTGATGATTAGGAGGAAAGAGACCGCTTTAGGCTAGATACTCCTATGTCCTTAGAATTTCAATTGAGCATAGTAGTTAATAATCTGGCTAATGAATTAGAGTGAAGGGGCAGAATACTCATGTACGAACTAAGGATAGTATCCCGTGGTAAGTACCTCTGATGATGTTCCGGATCTCGCGGGCAAAATACTCACGTATGATTTCGGGGGTAAGACCTTGTGAAAGAATACCTCTGGTGATGGCCGTCGGTAATTTTAGGTAAAAGTGACCAACTATTAAAAAAAAAAAATTGAGAAAAGAAAAAAAAATGAAAGAAAATTTTAGTTTAGTGAATAAATGCTCAATAAGTGCATATAAATAAATAGTTATTCTTTGGACATCCTAGTATCTGGTTTAAGGGGGGTTGGAGAAAATATATAAATTTAAATCAATTATACCCTTTGCTTTGACTGAATATGATTCGGTAATAGGTTGAACTTGACCTTTCTTTAGTGGGATCCATAGGCGACTGAACTTATATCTGGTAATTTTATAAACACATGGGGGCGAAAGAAAAGGTTGGTGGTTGGGTTTAATCGGATAGAAATATCGACAATTGTAGTTAGGGTGTGATTACGTTATGGATTGTGGAATTGTATGGTGGTTATTGAATTTTGAAATGTGAAATGTTTAGTGGTTAATTTCCTGGTTATGATTCCATTGCAGTATTTTTCGAGGACGAAAAAAGAGTCAGTGTGGGGATATTTGATGTGTTGCAAACACATCCTGTTTTCATATGTCTTTTATTATGTATTTGAGTCAATTTTGAGTCGGTTTCTATTTGTTTTGGTAGTGTTTAGCTAAGTTAGCGTTTTTGGAGTCTTGTTTATGTTTTTATGAGTTTTGTAGGTTTTTAATAAAGCCCCGAGGCCACGAGAGAAAGATACAAGAAAAGAAAAAGAAAAGCTGAACAAGCAGTCCCAGGCGTATCGCCTGGGACCTTAGGAGTTGTAAGCGATACGCGCGGAGTGGCTGGTCAACAAAAGTCAAGGTCGGTTCCGCCCGACTAAATTGTCATGTAATGAGCTCCAGGCGTATCGCCTGGAGGGAATATACTTGCAAGCTATACGCTTGCAGCCTCAAAACCCGCAAAAGGAGGTTTCGCGATTTAAAAGTCGATTTTAGGGTTCCATTCATTATTATTCGACTTCCAGACGACAGAGGAGCGATCTGAGACGATTTTCAGAGCCAAGGAAGGTTACGATTCAAGGGGAAAGGCTGAAGATCAAGCATTCGACTTCGGTTACGTGTCGGGTTTTTCGTCTAACCTTTTGTCTTGTGATTATTTGCTACGTCTAGTCATGATTTCTGTTAAAGATTCAGTTTTTATCTGTGTTCTTGATTGGATTATGTTTCTAGGCTAGACTTTTAGAGCCACCTAGACTCATTGTGATGAATTTGATCTTTTGACGATTTCTATTCGGTTTTTGGTTGATTGATTGATGATTGCACTTTTATTAAATTCCAATGATTATCATGTTTGATGCATATGTGTGTTATGAGCAGATTTTTAGTCGATTGTTGATGCTTAATTTACCCGCGAATGTCTTTCGGTTTAGGTAAGTTAGCTAAAGTAGTTGACTTTAGGGTTAATTGCTAGAGTGTAGTTAGGGTTTCCTTGACTATTGCATTGATAATTGATTGATAGTTTGATTGTAATGTGCTGCTAAACTGGAGACTTAAAAGGTACAGGTTTAACGGGTAGTTGGGTTGGTTAAAGTTCTAGGGTAGCATTGTCTCAAAAGGAAATGTCCTAGGGTTTTGTCTAGCTTGGTATTCCGTGTCATTCATGGTAGTTATTGGTAGCTCCGGTTATTCTAGGTGTGCTTTAGGTATATCCGAGGGTGACTAGGGTAATTGAGGTAGGACGGGCTTAAAAGGTGAACTCCTGTTCGAGCGTTAGAAGTGTAGCTAGGAAGGACTTAAAAGGTGAACTAGCCACCATCAGATTACTCATAACCGATAGAAGTTGTCATTAGTGATTAGGATTCCGAGTCTAGGTGGTATCTCTCCCTGCTTCTGACAGTTGTCTTTAGGTTTTCCTAGTTTCGTCTGTTTGCTCGTTGTTTATTTAATTTTAGTTAAATCAAATCTCAATCAAAAAACCCAATTTACTCAGTATTTCCATTTTCATAGGTCTAGGTTAAGTCTTGTCTATAGAGTGTCCTAGGTTCGATATTCCGGTCTTACCTTAGCTTTACTCCAATCCGACAGGTTCACTGCCTTAGGGTTCGGTTCGGTTTAGGTTATTTCGGTAAAATTAGGTGTGTCTAGGTCTAGGTCTAGGTCTAGGTTTTTATTACATTTTAGGTACGTTCCGAGCACATCAGTAATCTTTTCTTCCTTCCATCCAGTCAATTCTTCAACTAATCTCTGTAACCATAGTGCTTGTTGTGCTGCAGTGGCTGCTATGAATTCTGATTCACATGATGATAATGCCACCGTCTGTTGTTTTTGCGTACACCAAGTAATTGGAGAATCTCCAAAGTAGAACACAAATCCAGTTGTTCCTTTCCACTTATTAGTGTTAACTCCATAACAACTGTCACTATAACCCGTATCTTGTTTCCTCCATTCTTCTTGTAGGTTATCCCGTGATGCTTGGTTCCTTTGATGTACCTAATTATTTGCTTGATCCCTCTCATATGATGTTCCATAGGTTCTTGCATAAAACGACTGAGTAGATTCATCGCAAAACTCAAGTCTGGTCTTGTATGTAGCAGATACCTCAAACATCCTATCAAACTCCTATATTCATTTGGATCCACCGGTTCTACTCCTTCAATATCTATGAGCCTTGTTCCCGGACTCATAGGAATCTTTGTTTCATTACAATCAACCATATTCGCATCCTTCAAGATTTTGTTAATGTAACCCGTTTGCTTGATTGATATGTCACCCCCCCCCCCCCCCCTAATTAGATGACTTCTATACCCAAATAATATACTAAGAGTCCTAAGTCACTCATCTCAAACTCTTGTTCCATTTGTGACTTGAAATGATCGATCTCCTTCTTTGGTTCTCTAGTGACTATGAGATCATCTACATATACTCCAACTATTATCGTAGACTCTTTGCTTCTTCTTACGTAGACAGCATGTTCCAATGTACACTTCTGAAACTTCAACGACTTCAACGTCTGATCCAGCTTGATGTTCCATGCACGTGGTGCTTGTTTCAAACCATACAAAGCTTTAGACAGCTTGTATACCTTTTTCTCACTTCCTGGCTTCACAAATCCTTCAGGTTGAGAAACGTAGACTTCTTCCTTTAAGTCTCCGTTTAGGAATGCGGACTTTACATCGAGATGATGTACTTCCCATCTATTGTAAGCAGCAATTGCTAGAATAAGACGTACAGTCTCTATTCGTGCTACCGGTGCAAAGACTTCATCGAAGTCTACCCCTTGTTCTTGCACATAGCCTTTTGCTACCAAGCGAGCCTTATGCTTTGTAATCTTCCCGTTAGCATCCCGCTTTGTCTTAAATACCCATTTGAGACCAATTGCTCTATGTCCCTCGGGTAAGTTGGTTAGTCTCCATGTATTGTTCTTGTTGATGGATTCTAACTCCAACTCCATGGCTTCAATCCATTTCTTGTCTTCAGCTGCTTCTCTGTAGTTTCTTGGTTCTTCTTCCGCTAGAAGTAACTCTTCATACAATCCTCGTGTATCTACAGGTCGTGCCTTATTCGTGATCTCCATCAGATCTCTAAAACCCTTTAGAGGTGTATGATCAAAAGGTCTTGCTGAACTCCTTCGTGAGTTATAAGCCGTAACTTGTGATGAGTTAGGCTCATAGGCATAAGTCCTTGGAGTACTCATCCTTGAACTCTGCTGAGTTGTGGCTTGATAATTATCCTCATAATTGCCCACATCTTCATTCTCTTCTTCCGAATTGGTTGCTTCCTCTGTTGGGTTGACTTGAGCAACTTCGACTTGCCCATCAGGTATTGTGAAATCAGCCCATTCAGCATTACCATTATTTAAGCCCTCTAGATAATCCTTCCAATTCCATGTCTCATCCTCTTTAAACTTTACATCTCTACTTACGCAAATCTTGTTGTTGACAGGGTCATACAACCTATAGGCTTTGGATCCCTCTTCTGATCCTAGGTAAACCATCTGGACACTTCTGTCATCTAACTTCTTTAAATTAGGAATGGTCACCTTTGCGTAAGCTATGCACCCAAAACTCTCTTGTATCTCTCTGTCTCTTGATGAACACAACAACAATGAAAACACAATAATAATTCTGATTTAAATCTGTTGGTTCGACACATATATATACATACACGGCGGTTGAAATCTTTCAACCCCGACAATACAGACCCTAAACTATGTTACACTTGACACACTAACTAAACCTTTACTTTAGTTAATTACACTTTGACCCATTAACTTTCAACCCGAGATGAATATGATTATATCACAACTTAAGTCTACAAAAATCCTCCGCCGAAGCTTTACCCATTGAGACAAACACGTTTTTGTTCTATTCTTTGAAATAATACATATTTATTCACCATCTGAAAAAACAATGTAGTCAACCTAAATAGGTGGGAAAAAAACTATATTCCCGTGACTACGTACCCGTACACATAAATCCACCCCTGAATGTGGCTTACTGACTGGACACGCATGTAGGAAGTGCAGAATCTAGCAGTGGTGAAGCTTGACTTAGAATTTTACGAGGGCGATAAGTCACGGGGAGATAATCCAATGGGACGATTCTCTCTATATATAAATTTTTTCAAAAAAAAATAATGAAAATTAGTACTACCGGACGAAAAAACGAAGGGGCGGTTCCCCCCCCCCCACCCCTCCACTAAGCTTCGCCTATGGAATCTAGCTTCGGAGATGGTCTAACTGTCTATCTTATATTGGAACTGCTTGTACTGTACATAATATAACTACATTTCTCCATGTCCTTGGCTTAATAAAATTAATGGACTTGCTTGATGCTCTCCAACTGAAAGAAGGTGACACCCTTTTTTGGAACATATATTTAGTTATAGGTTGAATACATAAAATCAACTTTTGAACAAATTTAACAGTTTTTCATTTCTTTTATAAAGCTGTTACATAATTTTTTTTTGAACGGCAATTTTTTTTTAAACGGGGCTAGTAAGAAGCTAAAACCCAAAATACAGAAAATATAAAACTGTTATGTGATTACTGCTTTATTTTCTAGTTTTTAGAAACATGTTTTAAGAATATTGGAAATGTTCGATTTTCATTTTGCTTTTTATAAAAGGATAATATGTCTAGGAAGAGAATATAATAAATTGTTAAAAGTATTTTCAAACAAAAAGTGTGACAAGTAAGAGAGGTATGTACCAGTAGCCAACTCTTAAATATGGTACAAGGGAAGGAAAAGTTTAATTTGGATTATATATAAACATGATACAACTATGATAAAGTAATTCAATGTAGTTTAGTACTAATTAATACTTTTTTTCTGTAATGTTCCTCTATCATCTTGCTAATGTTGATTAATATAGTTTAATAATAATAATATATCAGCAATAAAAAAAGTTAATTAAAAAATTAAAAATACCAACTTTTAGACAAGTGGTCTACTGATGGCCGGTGGGGAGGGTGCATGAAACAATGAAGTCCAAGTGATAAAATAAAAATAGGTTGATTTGGGATAGGGCTTATTTAGTTATTTGATACTTTTATCATCAATCAATGCACTTTACCACGATTCAATACAACATGAAACTTCATAGAAAGATAAAATAAAATTTTATATTAAATAACTTTTTTTTATATTCCTATCTATTTAAAATTACTGGCTATATAATTTTTAAGTACTGGTTCACATTCCTTTATTTTTTATCTTGTAACGCAACACTAATTATTTTCTTTCTTTTAGCACAACATTAAAAGAGTTTTTTCTTTTCTTATTTTATTTATGTTAGGGAAATTTCTTTTTCTTCTCATCTAAGTCTAAGCGTAACGAATTTACAATCGTGTATCACAACTTTTACTTGACACTTTTAGCATTTGGTTTTTTATTTTAACATCGCTACGTAGTCTTTCATGTTTTATATTATTATTTATGTAGCGTTATAAGGGCATGTGGTATACCTCTAGCCATGTTAAAGTTTAACATTGTCACGTCATCGATGACTAGACTTTAACACCACATAACACACATATACTCCATGTTGTGTGGTGTTATAGAATATTTTATTAATTTTTTTTCTTTTTAATTTTGAATTAATAAATAAGACAATAAATTTAAAAAAAAAAAACACTACAAATACTTGATTAAAAAACATTAAAAACTACAAATACTTAATAAAAAAAACTAATCGCCACGTAAATCCTTCATGATATCCACCTTCTCTTTCTCAATTATTTCTCATTGCTCCGGTGTCAAGTGAGTTGTATCCATGCTGAGAACACAGATTTTTTGAAGACGAAATTTTTTCTCTCGCAATTTGGTTCTTTTTTGATGATCGGTGTTAAACACTTGCTCGTTAAAAACCTCATCCACATTTTTCTCTTTTTCACAACTTTTACGGGCCTTTAAATGGTCCCAACGGTCGAAAAGTGGCCGTTCAATGGTCAAATGGAAGCCTCAACGTGCGCCAAAGATATGGTGTAGCCTCTTGGCGCCGCTACTTAACGTGTGAAGGGGGCGGCATGTTGGAAAATGTGTGTGAATGAGATGTTTATCTCAAAAGATTTTTTGTTCAAGTTTGGAAAAATGTGAGCTATCCCACATTGGTGTGGGAACAAAAGGGTAATTGGTTTATAAGGATAAACCTCAAAGGCTTTGACATCACTTGTGTCATGTTTTACTCTAGCTCATACCCTCGCGCAGGGGGGGGTGCGAAAAATGGCAATTCGGGTTGAAATTCTGAACTCGTGCCCGCGCGACCTGCGGACACGAATGCAGCTCCGAAACGGGGGTCAAGAAGTGACCAGTTTTTGCTAATTTTCGAGAGCTTTCTTTTTGGCAGATTCTAGAACGAATTTTGGTTCATTGAACCAACCCTTTGCATTCCAAACTGACCATTCATTACAATGGTTAATGAGCTTAATTACCATGGATTAATGTGACATTATGGGACATTAATCTAGTGTTTTGTTTTCGTATATAAACACGTGAATTGGGTCATAGGAGATACACACAAAACCACATCCGTACTACTCTGCTGCTACGATCTCTTGCTGCTGCTGCTTCATTCCGGTCTCGTTTCAGGCAAGTATTCTCGTCCGGCTGTACACACAGTTTTGAACCGGTGTACCCTGGGAACAGACGTCGAATCTGTTTAAGGGAATTGTGTCAAACACAAGCCCGGTTCCTCTCGTTTTCTTTTCTGTGTTCTTCTGTTTTGCAGGGCCTGATCCTGCTGCTGTTCGTGATTAGACTTGGTGGTGATTACGTTTAGTTGTTTCTATTCGTTGTATTACTGTTTCTTTATATTGTAATTGATCAACCGATTGTTGAATCGTTACTGAATTTCCAACAAACTTAAACAGATTGGTGTACACTCTGTGTACGAATATTTCTAACTGTTCTCCTGTGGGTCTCGTTTCAGAATGGACTCATCTCAGCCTTTACCAACCTCTGGTGTACCGACCTCTGGTGTCTCTGCTGTGTTCACCTCTTCCGTTGCTGTTACCACAGTGATGGTCGAACCGTTGCCTAACGCGGTTGCAAGCCACGCTGAGAAACCCGAAAAGTTCAACGGTCTGAACTTCAAACGTTGGCAGCAGAAGATGCTGTTTTATTTGACAACGTTGAACCTTGCGAGGTTCTTGACTGAAATCGCTCCCCAAGTGTCTGAAGGGGAAATGGATGCTCAATCTGTGAGCGCAGTTCAAGCTTGGAAGCATTCTGAGTTCTTGTGTAAGAACTATGTGCTCAATGGTTTGGCGGACTCGCTTTACAATGTCTATTGTAAAGTAAACACGGCCAAGGAACTATGGGAATCTTTGGAACGGAAATACAAAACCGAAGATGCAGGCACAAAGAAATTTGTGGTGGCCAAGTTCTTGGATTTTAAAATGATTGACTCAAAAACTGTTATGAGCCAAATCCAAGAATTGCAAATCATTCTTCATGATATTCATGCGGAGGGAATGTCACTTAGTGAGACATTTCAAGTTGCTGCCATGATCGAGAAATTGCCACCAAGCTGGGTTGATTTCAAGAATTATCTCAAACATAAGAGAAAGGAAATGACTGTTGAAGATCTTGTGGTTCGTCTTCGTATTGAAGAAGACAACAAACTTGCTCAAAAGAAGAGTGATGTCCCCGAGCAAGCAAAGGCCAATATTGTTGAATATGGCCAATCCTCCAAAGGTAACAAAAGTAGAGGACGGGCTGAGAAGAAGAACAAGGGGAAAGGGTTTAATCTTAAACCCAAAGGTGGGGTTGCAAAGAAGAAATTTGATGGCAAATGTTACAACTGTGACAAGCCAGGTCATCGGGCAAATGAATGTAGACAACCAAAGAAAGATGTCTCTCGTCAAGCCAATATGGTTGATGATTATGAGAATCTTGTTGCCATGATCTCTGACCTCACAATGATGATCTCTGAGGTTAACTTGGTTGGTTCGAATACCAAGGAATGGTGGGTTGACACCGGAGCCACCCGCCATGTGTGTGCTGACAAGAACTTGTTCAACACCTTCAAGGAGGTTACTAATGGAGAGAAGCTCTTCATGGGTAACTCTGCCACTGCTGAAGTCAAAGGTGAAGGAAATGTGATCCTGAAAATGACATCAGGAAAGGAGCTTACCTTGACTAATGTGTTGTATGTTCCTGAGATTCGTAAGAATCTTGTGTCTGGGTGGTTGTTGAATAAGTTTGGTTTCAAAATGGTGTTTGAGTCAGATAAGGTCGTGTTGACCAAGAATAGTGTGTATGTTGGAAAGGGCTATGCCCTCAATGGTATGTTCAAACTGAATGTAATGGTTGTTAACAATGCTATGAATAAGACTGGTACCAGTTCTGCTTATTTGCTTGAGTCTTCTAATGTGTGGCATGGTAGACTTGGTCATGTTAACTTTAATTCCATTCGTCGTTTGATTAAATTGAATTGCATACCAACTTTTGATATTGACTCAAACTATAAATGTGAAACGTGTGTTGAAGCAAAATTAACTAGATCATCATTCAAACCGGTCGATCGAAACACTGAACCTTTGGGTATGATCCACACAGATGTGTGTGATTTGAAATCCATTCCAACTAGAAATGGATTTAAATACTTCATCACGTTTATTGATGATTGCACGAAGTATTGTTATGTTTACTTGCTTAAAAGTAAAGACGAGGCAATTGAAGCTTTCATTGCATATAAAACTGAAGTTGAGAATCAACTTGAAAGGAAGGTCAAGGTTGTAAGAAGTGATAGAGGTGGTGAGTATGTCTCACCGTTTGCTGAATTCTGTTTGCAAAACGGAATTAGACATGAGTTCACTGCACCATATTCACCCCAATCAAATGGGATTGCTGAACGGAAAAATCGAACCTTGAAAGAAATGGTGAGTGCCATGTTAGTGAGTTCTGGTGTAAACCAAAACTTGTGGGGGGATGCTATCCTTTCAGCAAATTATATTTTGAACAGGATACCCCATAAGAAAAGAGATGAAACCCCATACGAGTTATGGTGGAAAAGGAAACCGTCCTACGAATACCTCAAAGTGTGGGGGTGTCTAGCCAAGGTGGTTGCTCCACTACCTAAGGCTCAAAAGATAGGACCAAAAACTGTTGACTGTATATTCATTGGATATCCAGATCACAGTAGCGCGTATCGCTTCCTTGTGCATGAATCCAAGATTCCCGATATTCGCAAAGGAACGATAATGGAATCAAAGAATGCCTCATTCTTTGAAAATATATTTCCATGCATTACAAAAGAATATGGAAATACGTTTGGGGCAGATGATGAACGTATTCATGAGGATCTAGTTCCGGAAGAACTAGAACATGCTCCGGAAGAACTAGAATGTGTTCCGGGAGAACCAGAACGTGTTCCGGAAGAACCAGACTGTGTTCCGAAAGAACACGAGCAAATTGAGGAAGAAGATGTTGAGCTTAGACGAAGCAAGAGGGCTAGAACTGAAAAGTCTTTTGGTCCTGATTTCTACACGTACATGGTAGAAAGTGAGCCCAAAACATACCATGAAGCGGTAACTTCCTCAGAAGGACCTCAATGGAGGGAGGCCATCAAAAGTGAAATAGATTCTATTTTACAAAACCATACATGGGAACTAGTGGATCTTCCTCCGGGATGCAAACCACTAGGTCATCGTTGGATCTTCAAGAGAAAGATGAAGCCTGATGGCTCCATAGAAAAGTACAAGGCAAGACTGGTGGTCAAAGGATACAAACAAAAGGAAGGTCTAGATTACTTTGACACATATTCACCAGTAACTCGAATAACCTCCATAAGGTTGGTACTTGCCATTGCAGCCATTAGAAATTTGGAAGTTCACCAAATGGATGTGAAAACCGCTTTCTTAAATGGAAATCCAGAGGAAGAGATTTACATGGAACAACCAGAGGGCTTTAGAGCCTCTGGACAAGAAAAGAAAGTGTGTAAACTGGTCAAATCCTTGTATGGACTAAAGCAAGCACCAAAACAATGGCATGAAAAGTTTGATCATGTCATGCGTGATTCTGGTTTCAAGATCAATGAATGTGATAAGTGTGTGTATGTGAAAGACACACCAGATGGTTATGTCATCTTGTGTCTATACGTTGATGACATGCTCATTGCTGGAAGTAATGACAAAATGATAAAATCAACAAAGAACATCTTGAAAGCAAGATTTGATATGAAAGACATGGGTTTAGCAGATGTGATTTTGGGAGTTAAAATCACACGAACCCAAAGTGGACTTGCTTTAGGACAAACCCACTATGTGGATAAAATTCTTGAAAAGTTCAATGCAAATGACTCTAATGTAGCTAGAACTCCCATTGACACAAGTCAACATCTAGCTAAGAACAGAGGACAACCTGTTAACCAATTAGAGTATTCAAGAATTATTGGCAGTTTGATGTATTTGATGAGTTGTACCAGACCAGACTTAGCATATGCTGTAAGCAAGCTAAGTAGGTACACGAGTAATCCAAGTTCAACTCATTGGAGATGTGTGACTAGGTTACTTAGGTACCTAAGGTACACAAGGGATTACGCGCTGCACTTCACCAGATATCCTGCAGTGATTGAAGGACACTGTGATGCAAACTGGATATCGGGTACGAAGGATTCCAGAGCAACGAGTGGATATGTATTCACACTTGGAGGTGCAGCCATATCGTGGAAATCGTCGAAACAAACGGTTATTGCTAGATCCACGATGGAAGCAGAATTCATCGCTTTAGATAAAGCTGGTGAAGAGGGAGAATGGCTACGTCAGTTTATGGAGGATATACCAAGATGGCCTAAGCCGGCAACGGCCATATGTATACATTGTGATAGCCAATCGGCAATTGGCAGAGCTCATAGCACAATGTATAATGGTAAGAACATACATATAAGACGTAGACATAATACGATACGACAACTAATCTCTACTGGAATTATCACTGTTGACTATGTGAAGTCAAAGGATAATATTGCGGATCCGCTGACAAAAGGCCTAAGTAGAGAGGTAGTTCAGAAGTCGTGCATGGGAATGGGACTGAAGCCCTTGAAAGATTAAAGTTCATATGAAGGAAAACCTAACTCAGTTGACTGGAGATCCCAAGATCTGAGTTCAATAGGACAACCTAATTGTATGAACTAGTGAGGTCACTGTGGGGGAAAGAATTGATAACTCCACGCACTTTAAGAAGGGGATGTATAATTGGAATCGATACATCTCCTAGTCCATTCCTAAAAGTGACAAGTACGAGGTTAAGCCTATGGCTTTTAATGATTCAGCTGAGGCAGCCACACGTGGTGAATCACCTATGTGAGAGAGAAGTGGGGGTCGCTTCGAAGGGTATTTGAGGGGGCACAATACCTAAGAGCTCTCGCAGAACCAGGCTAATGTTCATGACCATAACGAACATAACTATGAGGACTTGATATTGTCAAGGAGAGTCTTGTGTGAAGCACATTGTCGCCTACACAAACGGCAGACGAGTTCAAAGGCATCACCGCCTACTCAGAGCCAGTAGACTAAGTGTGTTTCATGAGCGAAGGTTCAAAGGGTAACACCTACCTATCGTATGCAAGATTCAACTGTTGAAATTCGATCGGGATTAAGTTACTTCTGAGATCAACCTCCATTCATGTGGGGGATTGTTGGAAAATGTGTGTGAATGAGATGTTTATCTCAAAAGATTTTTTGTTCAAGTTTGGAAAAATGTGAGCTATCCCACATTGGTGTGGGAACAAAAGGGTAATTGGTTTATAAGGATAAACCTCAAAGGCTTTGACATCACTTGTGTCATGTTTTACTCTAGCTCATACCCTCGCGCAGGGGGGGGTGCGAAAAATGGCAATTCGGGTTGAAATTCTGAACTCGTGCCCGCGCGACCTGCGGACACGAATGCAGCTCCGAAACGGGGGTCAAGAAGTGACCAGTTTTTGCTAATTTTCGAGAGCTTTCTTTTTGGCAGATTCTAGAACGAATTTTGGTTCATTGAACCAACCCTTTGCATTCCAAACTGACCATTCATTACAATGGTTAATGAGCTTAATTACCATGGATTAATGTGACATTATGGGACATTAATCTAGTGTTTTGTTTTCGTATATAAACACGTGAATTGGGTCATAGGAGATACACACAAAACCACATCCGTACTACTCTGCTGCTACGATCTCTTGCTGCTGCTGCTTCATTCCGGTCTCGTTTCAGGCAAGTATTCTCGTCCGGCTGTACACACAGTTTTGAACCGGTGTACCCTGGGAACAGACGTCGAATCTGTTTAAGGGAATTGTGTCAAACACAAGCCCGGTTCCTCTCGTTTTCTTTTCTGTGTTCTTCTGTTTTGCAGGGCCTGATCCTGCTGCTGTTCGTGATTAGACTTGGTGGTGATTACGTTTAGTTGTTTCTATTCGTTGTATTACTGTTTCTTTATATTGTAATTGATCAACCGATTGTTGAATCGTTACTGAATTTCCAACACGGCATTGGCGCCATATAGCGTCAATAAAGTGATGTTTGGCGCCGATTCAGTTATGCATCTTAAAAAACCATAATTAAGGAGACTATGCTCTGAAGCTTAAACCCGTGTTATTTAATGCTCACTTAAATGAAGATGACCAAGTAAACTTTGTGTTCTTTGTTTGTTTTTCGTTTATATCATGTTTCATGCCTACTAGTTTCGTTTGTATCATGTTTTGTCGTTCATTCTAATTATTTGTTTCAAATCACAATAAGTAAACAAATAAAGGCCCCACACAAAGTTCATAGAATTTGAACAAGAAGAGAACAATAAATCAAATGAATGACAAACAAAATCAGTTCCCTCATCTTTAATTCTTTATTAAAAAATAAATCTAATCTTCATAAGAAAAAATCAACCCTGTTTTTTTTTCTTTCTGAAAAGTAAACCCCGAAGTGTTGTTATATGAATAGAGTCCACATATGAAACGTTTCAATGATTAGGAGTGTTGTGATGCATGGGTAATAACATGATATTTTATAGGGAAAAAGACCATAATGCCCATTTTGAAGAAAAAAGGAACGAAAATGCCCATTTGAAAGTCAACACCCCCAATATACCCACTGGTGCACGGTCGTCACGACCCTAGTGACGGTCTTGACGACCCTAGTGACGGTCAGACGACCCTAGGTCCATCCAGCCAATAAAAAACAGCCACGTCACCACTGGTGCACGGTCGTCACGACCCTAGTGACGGTCTTGACGACCCTAGTGACGGTCAGACGACCCTAGGTCCATTTCCCCAAAAAAAGACCTGTCATAAAGTCTTGACGACCCTAGTGACGGTCAGACGACCCTGCAGGAAGGTCGGACGACTCTGCAAAAAACCTTAAATTTTCAAAATGCAATATCTCTCTCAATTTTCAACGAAAATCACTTCTGTAAATTGCTATGGATTCGTATGAACGAGACGAACATATCTAGCACCATTGTTGATATGTTTTAAACCGATTTGTAGGTCCGATTTTGAGCTCCCCACCCCGACACGTCTTGACGACCTACAAATCGGTTTAAAACATATCAACAATGGTGCTAGATATGTTCGTCTCGTTCATACGAATCCATAGCAATTTACAGAAGTGATTTTCGTTGAAAATTGAGAGAGATATTGCATTTTGAAAATTTAAGGTTTTTTGCAGAGTCGTCCGACCTTCCTGCAGGGTCGTCTGACCGTCACTAGGGTCGTCAAGACTTTATGACAGGTCTTTTTTTGGGGAAATGGACCTAGGGTCGTCTGACCGTCACTAGGGTCGTCAAGACCGTCACTAGGGTCGTGACGACCGTGCACCAGTGGTGACGTGGCTGTTTTTTATTGGCTGGATGGACCTAGGGTCGTCTGACCGTCACTAGGGTCGTCAAGACCGTCACTAGGGTCGTGACGACCGTGCACCAGTGGGCATATTGGGGGTGTTGACTTTCAAATGGGCATTTTCGTTCCTTTTTTCTTCAAAATGGGCATTTTGGTCTTTTTCCCTATTTTATATATGTTAGATTAGTATTATGGTGTCTTGAAGGTCAATGTATTGAGAGTGGTGAATCCAGAATTTTTTTTTATTAGGGTTGGAAATTTTCGAAATCCGGTTGTCCATCACTATATACAAATTTTTTTAGATGAGTTCAGTTTGGTTCGGGTCAGGTCACGTTACACGATAGAAATGGCTAACTAACATCTGAAAACGCATAACAAAAATAGTAGCATATGTCATTTCTCATTAGGAAATAGAAATACAATATATCTAAAGTTGCTCTCTATGGGTTTTCATTTTTCGAAATTTATCCAACACATCATCTATGGAAACATTCATAAACAACTCTTTCTCAATGTATCATTACAACTATCACTCAATATTATTGGGCTTCAAAAATAGAACTATGATTTAGGTTAATTTATTTATTAATTAATTGGCAATGGGTATAAGGTATCGCGTAATTGGGTTAGAATATTAATATTCTTGGGCTTCGTTTAGTGTTGGATATATGAATCTTGAATCAAGTGTATTGGATATTAAGAGTGGGGGTTATTATGAGAAGTTTGGTTTAGATAAGAAGAATAAGAAGGAATTATTACCATTTGATTTTTAATTAAATGAAAATTTATGGTTCAAATTTTTTTTTTTTTTTTTTTTTGTAGAATTAGAGAGAAAAACAAAAGATGGAAGGACATTTTTTTACTGCTTAGGCTATCCGTAGTGGTTTGAGAGTTGGGTGGGGGGTTATGCGCCATGTGGCGGATGACGTGGAAATGGGGGTTATGAGGTAAAGGGTGTAGTGGGGGGTTATGAGGATGTGGGGGTTATGAAAATGGGAGAACCAATAGGAAAAAAGGAAAAACGAAATATAAAAAAAATATAAAAAAACAAGAGAGGGGGAGTGGCGCCATGTTAATAAGGTTATCCGTAGTGGATGGAACCCCCTGTGGGCGTTATGCGTCATGTGGCGTCCACGTCAGCATGAGGGGCTCCATACCAAAAGTGGTGTAGTGGGGCAACCCCCTACCAATCATTACCTAATTATTTATTTAATCATTTTTTATATAATTTAATATTAAACATATTAAAAACTAAAATTAAAAAAAAAAACAAGACATAAAAACTAGAAGATTTAAAAAAAAAAAAAACAAACTTACAACATTTAAAAAAAAAACAAACATGAAAATTAAAAAAAAAACAAACATGGAAATTAAAAAAAAAACAAACCTAGATTCTTAAAAAAAACATCTAAAGGCCATATTCTTTCATGATATCCGCTCGAATTTGCAACGCGAGGCTACGAGCGGGTTCGTCTTCGGGTAGCGGTTGCATGAGTCTCTCCAACGCTTTTTCTTTTTTCCGAGCTTTAACGGCATTGATTTGTTCTCTCATAAGTGTCAAAAAATCATCAAAACGTTCGCGCATTTCTTCATGTCGAACGGAGTAGTCGGATGATGGTGCTTGACTTGTCGATGAGGAGGCCGTTCGTTTCCCCTTCGCATTTGCCTTTGCCTTATCCCTACCCATCGCCCTAGGCCGCTCGACTTCGACATCTTCGTCGTCGTCGTTCACGTCGTTCAAATCAAATGCTCGTGCGTCGGACAAATTAGGGGAGTCGGTGGCGGCGGCGGAAGACGACGTTTTTGATTTTTTACTTGGTCGTCTTGTCGGCTTTGAGAGATCGGATTGATTCATCCACTTTGGTGCATCGCGAACCACTTCCCAAGCCTTGAGGTTGTTAAACGCCGGCGCGGTCACGCGATACTCCGCCAATGCCGCTATGATGATGTCTTGGTCGTCGGCACCGCTCGGTCGAGCACTTTTAATCCGACCGTAAACGTTGGAAAATGCTTTCATCCTCTTGTTCATTTCCGTCCACTTTCCCGAGAACGAATCGTTAGGTCGGTACGGGTCCTGTTTCATTTGAACGAAAAACTTTTGACGAATTTGCGACCAAAAAGTCACAAGGTCTTGACTATTACCTGCGTTTACACAAAAATTATAAAGTTATTATCTTAATTTGTTTGTAGTAATTTTTTAATTTATAAAATATTTATAAAAAAATTATAAAAATATTATTTACCGTGAATGGGATCCTCCGACGTGTCAAGCCACGCTCGAGCTAGTGCCACCTCCTCGGCCTCGGTCCAATGTTGCACAACTTTTCGTTGTCTCGGTTCCGCGACGACTTTTATCTTGTGAGATCTCCGTTTTCTCGGTCCAACCGGCGCCGCCTCCTCTTGCGTCTCCGGAACCGCCTCGGGTTCGTCCGGGGAAACCACAATGGGTTCTTGTGAAGACGGGCGGGAAGATGGGGTAGGAGAAGGTGAAGACGGGCGGGAAGATGGCTCGTTTGAAATGGTACGAAGTTTTGTTGCGAGTACGAGTTGAAGCCGAGGTTTTGATAAGGGGTAAAAGATGGGAAGGATTGTGGCGAGGGCGGCATGTTCACAACATACGCGAACAAACCATCGTCACGCGGTTGTTGCTCGGGATCGTTTGTTCGTCGCGGGGCTTGGAAGCGTGGGTTTGACGAAGGTCCGCCACGGGAAAACATTTTGATTGTAGGTAGAAAGAATTTTATAAAAAGTGAGAGATGGGTGGAGGAGTGTGTATAAAAAATGGAATGAAGGTAGTATTTTATAGTGGTTAGAAATAGGTTAAAAAAAAAAGGGAAATGTCCGTTCAACGGTCGGATTTTTAAAACCCTCGCAACTCACACGGCGCCATTAACATGGCGCTCGTCACCGTTTCTTCTAACATAGCGCCCCGGGGGGCGGTCATGGGCGCTATAGGGGCGTTATAGGGCTCCATGGCGCCCCATGGAGCCCCATTACGGATAGCCTAACGCCTGAGACGATTTTGTGTAATATGGCGCCTAGGGGGGGTGGAGGAGGGGCGTCATAGGGGCGCCATCTTGTGTATTTGGTGGGGCATAACGCCCCACTACGGATAACCTTATCAAGTTCCTCTCATTTTTTAAACTTTCATAACTCTTAGATACGACATTATTTATTTTTTTTTAAATTACACCATAAAAACGAGTGTTTTTTATCTTTAAAACACATATAGTGTTTTTATCTTTAAAACACATATAGTGTTGTTATATATCTTTAAAACGTGTATAGTGTTGTTATATAAAATTACTCATTTAGTAGTTTTGATGAAAAAAAATAAGAAAACGGCGAGTGGATTTTTTTTATAATTTTTTTTAATTTAATACGTTTTTACATATATAAATTTTTGTTTTACATATGTATTTCCCGAGAACGGTAATTTTTTTTTATTTTATCGGAAATTAAATAAAAACTAACCATTAGATCATCATCATTTTTCAGATCCCGTGCCGAGGATACATGTAGAACATTCTAATAATTTTTTTTGTTTTTTTTTTCCAAGGGAACATAAGGGTTTTTGGGATTTTCATAGCTCAAGTGGGTTTTCATTGTAAACCCCTCCAGTGGCGAAGCTTGACTTAGAATTTTACAGGGGCGATTCTCTCTATATATAATCTTTTTGAACAAAATCGTAAAAATTAGTACTACCGAACAAAAAAACCGGAGGGGCGGTCGCCCCCCGCCCATCCACTAAGCTTTGCCTATGGACGCCCCCCCCCCCCCCCAAACTGTAGACCCATAGACCTCTTTTTCATCATTGGATCTTTTGATCTAATGGTTGTGGTTAATTCTTTTTTCCCATATTTTCCTTTTTTTTCTTTTTTTAGAAAATTTCACATGTGAAACAGGTTGTTTCACATGCGAAAAAGGTCTACAATGAACCCCTTCTATATATATATATATATATATATATATATATATATATATATATATATATATAGGGGAGGGATATAATGAAAACCTCTCCGAATTTGGAAAACCGTGAAAACCAAGCTAAAAATTTCGTTTTTTGTTCCGATTTTTTTATGGTGACTCTCTAAGTTAAAAAAACCCCTTTTATGCAAAAAAGTAAAAAAACCGCCTATTAAATTTTTATTCAGAAAATATTTTATAATTGATGTTATATATGTAACAGGGTAATGTTACATATGTAACATCGAGTATAAAATATATTTTTTTCATAAAAATTTACTAGGCGTTTTTTTACTTTTTTTCATAAATGGGGTTTTTTTAACTTAGAGAGTCACCATAAAAAAATCGGAACAAAAAACTGTTGGTACATTATATGTGGCAACGGGCTGGATCGAATAGAGTGTTGAAGACAATGTTTGACCTAGTTTTTGTACTGGCCGAACCTTGGCCGAACCCAAGGTTCGGCGGCTCCGAACTCTGGCCGATCTCCAGGTTCGGAGGACAGGTTTTAGGAATCTATAAATAGGTCTTTTGTCTTGTAATTTACTAGTTGTTCATGAGAGCTTGTGTATGTGAGAACTAGTGTTTTGTACTCTGAATCTCTTGTAATCGTTCTATTGGTTAATGAGATTGAGTCGTTTTATTTACATTGATTGTTCTCATTGTTTTTCACGTTATTGATGTCGAACTAAACCGATCCACACGCTCCAGCGTTTTCAAGTGGTATCAGAGCTTTCTGGTTGTGTTTAGGTTCGATTTGATTCAATTCGTGAGTCACAAAGCTCGGTTTCATCTTTGTTTTTCAAAATTCTCGTTCAAAACAGCATGTTTTACGTTCAATATGCTTGTTTTTGCTCGTTTTGGTTAGTTTGAGTGTCCACAGCTCGAGAGGTGTCATTTTTAGTGAGTTTTTCCGAAATTCTTTGGTTTTTCGCGTTCGGCCGAACTCCACGTTCGGTGTAACTGCTCCGAACTCCAGGTTCGGAGTACGCTCGGCATAACCGCTCCGAACGCCAGGTTCGGAGTAAGTTCGGTGAGGTTCGGTGAAGTCTCGGAGTCCTGTTCATAGTTCGGTAAGGTTCGGAGCTCGTTCGGTGAGCGTTCGGACTAGATTTATCGTTCGGTGAGAGTTCGGACTAGGATCGGAGGATCTTCGGGGTTATTGAGGTTCGGCGAGAGATCGGAGGAAGTTCGGTGAAGTTCGGACCTAGTTCGGAGGAAGCTCGGAGGGTACAGTGGTTCGGACCAGTTCGGACAGATCAGATTTTTCAAATTTTGAACATGTCGGATTTTCAAGCGTTTGCTGCTATTCAAACGCAGATGCAAGCGTTACTCAACTATGACAATGAGATTGGAACAACACAAAAAGTTCCAAAGTTGCTCAAGTTCGAAGATTATGCCAATTGGAAAAAGCGATTTGAGGCATATATCGGAACAACGGATCCAGATTTATGGATTGCTATGGATGCACCGTATGTGTATCCGGTTGGTCCTAACAATGTTCCCATTATGCAACGTAATTTGGATCTTACACAGAAAGCTGATTATGTTCGTGAACAGAAAGCGTATGGTTTGATCACTCAAGCATTACCAAAGGAATTATTACATCAATTTAAAAGTTGCAAACACGCTCATGAGTTATGGTCAACTCTGAAGGAGAGGTGTGAGGGCAATGAGCAGTATAAAAAGAGCAAGAAAAAGGTTTTGAACAAAGAATTTGACAACTTCAAACACTTTGAAGGTGAAGGTGTTTCTGAACTGATTTCGAGGTATTGCCATTTATTATCTGAAATGGATACCGTTCAAATCAAAAAGGATGATGAAGAGCTTAAAGAGAAACTACTTGAAGGTTTACCTTCTAAGTGGGAATCATATGTTTTGATGTTAACAAATGATAAAGATTTTTCAGAATTAACTTTTGTGAAATTGTTGGGCAAGTTGCAAGCAAGAGATTTGGAAATGAAGAACGTGAATACTACTCCTGCTGAAGTCCAGAATCCGGATGTCTATTACGGATCAAATGCTGCTACTATTTCGGGTAAATCGGGCAAGACAGCAAATTCTGCTCCAGCAACGGCTTTCATGGCTGGAAGTTCACATTTACCAAATTCAGGAACTAGTTTGGGATCGAATGGCCATGAGTATAGTTATAGTTCTGGAGGTTGTAGTGCTTCAATTCCGGCGAGTAATTTGATGGACAAAAGCAAGATGGCTATGTCTGTGTCAACAACGGAGGATTATATGGCACTGGTGTCTGCTTTGGTGTCATCTTATTATGGACTTATCACTGGAAAGGTAAGCAATGCAGAGCTAACTGAGGAAGATTACGATCAAGTGGATCCTGATGACTTGGAGTTAATGGATATTAATTGGCAATTTGCTATGCTTGCGAGGAGGGTTAAGAGATTCTTGAAAAAGACTGGAAGAAAAGACCTGAATTCTGGAGGAAGAATTGGTTTTGATAAGTCAAAAGTGAGATGTTATAATTGCTCTAACTTCGGACACTTTGCTCGAGAATGTTCTCAACCAAAGAAGCAAGAATATCAGAAATTTAATTCCAAACCATCTGCTTCTGGACTCAACAATTCATCGACCTCAGGGAGTTCTTTAAATTCTAAATCTAATTCTGAACCCACTAAAGCTTTAGTATCTCAAGCAGATAAAACCTATAATTGGGGTAATCAGTTTACTGATTCATCTGCTTTGATTGTTAAACATGTGCAGGATGATGATACTATGACAGAATCTACTCAAGATGGAGATGATTCTCATGGTGAAGTAATTGGTGAAAGTTCTGTTGAAGTTAATGATGATAAAGTTGCTTTCATGACAAATCTATCTGAGAAGGCGGAATCTAATGCTATTCTCTTGTTGGAAAAACAAATTCAACTTCTGACTGAGGAGAAAGAGGCATTAATCCGAGAGTGTGATGCAGCGAAGGCTGAAGCAATTGATGCAGCGAATGATTTTGAGAATCTTTATCAAAAGAGTCTTCCGCTGAAAGAAAAATATGACAAAGCGCAACAGAATGCACTGGAAATTGCAGACAAGATGATTGCACTGCAGAAAGAGATGCATAAAATATCTGAGGAGAACAACAGTTTGAAGCTAGAAGTCGGGTCACTTAAACGAAGCAATATCACAGAATCGGTTGCTCTCATGGCCGATACTTCGAAGGTAGCTTCGTATCCTCAAATGTGCAAGTCTTGTGATGAATTTGCTACCGCTAAGAGTACTCTCTTAGACGAAAAGACAAAATTAAAAGATCTTTTGTCGGTAGCATGTGCGGATAAGAACATTTACAAAGAAAGATGGGAGGGAACCACAAAGGAATTGTTGTCAGTACATGAGCAACTACGATTACAAAAATTTGATTTTGCAAATCAATCTGAGTTGCTTGTGTCTGTACAAAAGGATTTGGCATCGAGTCAAAAACTTGTTGCAGATCTGAAAATTGAGATTTTTGAGTTAAAAACAAAAATTGACACTTTCCAATTTTCATCATCTTTTACAAATTTTGTGTACAATTCTGAGAAACAAAATGGATCTGACAAGTTAAACCAAGTTCCTTCACCAGTAGTTCTTACTAATGGTCCCTCGTCTACTGAAAAGGTGGATGTTTCACCTGAATCTTCTAAGACCAATGTTCCGCAATCAACTAAATCAGAGTCTGATAAAAATTCAACCGGTAAATCTGTTCTGGATTCGTCGGTTGATGAATTGTTTTATAATGTTTCAGACTTTGATAAAGTTGATGATCTTGTGTCTGAAACAGACACTGAAAGTTCCAAAACCACTCGTCCACAAGTTTCTAAGCCAGATCATCATAATTTGATTTTAAATCATGATTTTCCAACGATCAAATCTGAGCTTAAGAAATTGAGTGAGTTTGAACAAAAACAGATTGCTCGAGGCAAGTCTGTTCAGGGAAAACCAGTCAAAAATGGTGGAGTTGGGTTTGAGACCTTGGCAAGTCAAAAAGTTTTTGAAAAAGGTTCTTCTTCAAAGGTTACTAAATCTGAAAATGCCAAGGTTAATAATTCGACTCAGAAAGTCAAAATTGACCATCCAGAAAAATGGGTGACCTACAAATTGAAAGGTTCGGATAAGATGTATTATGATAAGGATTTTCCTTTAGATATGGTTAATCCTAATCTGATTGACAAAATCTTCTCGGGAGGTTATGATCCCAAATATGATCCTAATAAGAAAGCAGTGCCTATTAGGAAAGGAAATAGGGTTTTTACTCCGATGGAGGATTTTGTTGATTCTGATTGTGAAGGTGGGGTGGCTAACAAAGTGCAAAAACCTGTTCAAAAGAATGTGAACAAGAAACCTTTCAAATCAACTTTTCATGAATCACCAAAAAGTTTTCACGAAACTCAAAAAGGTTTTTATCATCAAAAACAATCAAATTTCAGAAACCCAAGTCCATATGTAAAACGGTCACAATTTTATGATGATGCTGGGTTTTATGATGATTTTGGTTGTGGGCCAAATCAACCTGTCTTTGGAAGGGGTCCAAAGTGGGTTGATCATGGATATCAACATAATGTTGGTCCACGTTTTGATGGAAGGAGAGATAGACGTCAGAATTATTTTTCTGAAAATTCACGGGCAAGAGATCAAGTTGATTACTGTGATGATTTTTCAGAAAATGTCTCTGGCTACACTGAAAACTTTGCAAATCATTCTGTGTCTAATAGAAAGGGGTTTAAATCTAAGTCACAAAAAGTTTTTGTTGAGTCTGATATGGATGATGACACGATTGTTCAATCTGTCATGGACAAACGAAAATGTTTTAAATGCAAACTTCGTGGTCATTCATATCGGGTATGTCCATTGAAGAAACCTAAATCTGACAAATCTGATGTTGAGAAATCTGATGCTGGTTCTGAGGGATATCAGACGGAAACCCCTGTTTCCAAGAAGAAAGTTAGATTTGTGGATGACCAGGGAAGAATACATTTTTTTAATGAATTTCAACAAAATAACATTGCAAAGAAATCAGAAAAAGAATCTGAAAACGTCAAATCAATTCTTAAAACTTCTTCATCTGGCTCCAAGGGTTCTTCAAGTGAGTCATGGAAACCTAAGGGTTCTTCCATGGCTGGTGTTGATTTTGTTGAAGATGACGGTCGACCCAAAGCTTCTAGCTTGGGTTCGTCCCGATAACTAATCTTCTGTTTTAATTTATGCAGGGATCTTCGCGACCACCTATGAGTAACATTTGGGTCGTTGATAGCGGAGCATCTCGGCACATGACTGGTGACATCTCTCTGCTGCATGATGTGAAACCATTTGATGGTGGAAAAGTTACATTTGCTGGCGATAAGGGAGGTCAGGTCACTGGAATTGGTAAATTGTCCAATGGATCAGTCACATTCGAGAATGTTGAGTATGTCAAAGAATTGGAATACAATCTTCTTAGCGTCTCCCAGATTTGTGATAAGCAATACGTTACTGCTTTCACAGGGAGTGAATGTGTAATACTGAAGCCTGACTACAAGATTCCTGATGAGTTTGTAGTAATGCGAGCACCTCGATTTTCAAATTTATACGTGCTTGACATGAATTCAGCTACTGCCACTGTTGAAGGTCAATGTTTTTTAACAAAAGCATCAGAAAGGGATTCTATTCTATGGCATCGTCGCATGGGACACATCCATTACCGGAAGATGAATGAATTGGTGCGACGGGATCTTGTCGAAGGGGTTCCGAAACAGCAATTTATATTTAATGATGTGTGTGTGAGTTGCAAGAAAGGAAAGCAAAAGAGAAAATCTCATCCATTGAAAAAGTATCACTCAATTGATGTACCATTGGAATTACTTCACATGGATTTGTTCGGTCCTGTGAATCGTAAGAGTATTTCTGGAAATTGGTACTGTTTGGTGGTAACAGATGAATATTCAAGATTTTCTTGGGTGGATTTTCTGGTCACTAAAGATGAAACAGCAAAAATCCTTATCAATTTGATTAATACTCTTGAGTCACTATACAAATTGAAAGTCAGAAGGATTCGTAGTGACAATGGCACGGAGTTTAAGAATTCAGCCGTGAGGACATTCTGTATGGAAAAGGGAATTGTACACGAGTTTAGTACACCATACACTCCTCAGCAAAACGGCGTGGCAGAAAGAAAGAATCGTACCATTATTGAAACAGCACGAACAATGTTGGCTGATGCTCAGTTGCCGGTTCCTTTTTGGACTGAAGCTGTCAACACTGCTTGTCACGTGCTGAATAGGGTACTAACTGTTAAGAGGCTTGGAAAGACATGTTACGAATTGCTCAAGAATCGCAAACCGACTCTTGATTACTTAGAGCCATTTGGGTGTCCATGTACCGTGTTAACGTCTGCGGGCAAATTTGATGACAAAGTATTTGAGGGAGTGTTTGTCGGATACTCGAATCAAAAGAAACGGGTATTTAATTTGCAGACGGGAACTGTAGCGGAATACTTACATGTGGATTTTCAACCATATACTTTACCACCCAAAGGTGAAGGACCGGATTGGATGTTCGATTACAAATCATTGTTTGAAAATTTTGATTCAACTCCAGAAATGTCTGACGAGCAACTTGCAAATGTGTACATTGAACTTCAAAATGATGTTCCGGTTCTCAAAATAGTGAATCTGCCAACTCCAGAAGTGCCTGTTGCTGATGATTATATGACCGAGTCTTCTAATGATACAACAGTTGTGGCTGATGTTATGTCTTCTGATGATGAGAACGAATTTCATGAAGCCGTGTCACATCAGAATGAACTTCCTGTTCAACAACCTGATCCACAAGTTGATGCTGTTACAAATGATGTGGTGGCTGATTCAACTGAGAATGTGGTGGTTGAGGAAGATCCTATTCCTGGTTTGGCTGAAACGGTTGAGGTTCCTGTTCATCAGACGCTTCGTATAAACACCATTCATCCACAAGAAAATATTATTGGTGATTTGAATGACGGAGTGCGCACAAGACATCAGATTGAGGGTAGTGCGTTACTAACGGTTTTGGAATCTGGTATCCAGGAAGAAGCATTCCATTCTTGTTTTCTATCTCAGATTGAACCTAAAAATGTGAATGAAGCGTTACTTGATGGTTCATGGGTAGAAGCAATGCAAGAAGAGCTGTTACAATTTCAGAAGTTAGGAGTATGGCATCTTGAAGATTTACCAGCAGGAAGTAAGAAACCTTGTGGTACAAGATGGGTGTACAAATGCAAAAGGGATGATCGTGGAGTGATAGTCCGCAATAAAGCTCGTTTGGTTGTGCAAGGGTTTTCTCAGGAAGAAGGGATTGACTTTAACGAGGTGTATGCACCAGTTGCCAGAATTGAAGCAATTCGAATATTCTTGGCATTTGCAGCACATCGTGGTTTTAAGGTCTTTCAGATGGATGTGAAGAGTGCATTTCTTTACGGCAAAGTCAAAGAAGAAGTTTATGTTGATCAACCTCCGGGATTCTACGATCCTGATTATCCGGAGAAGGTTTATAAGCTGGATAAAGCACTTTATGGTCTCCATCAGGCTCCTCGAGCTTGGTATGAGACGCTATCCACTTATTTACTTGACAATGGATTCAAGCGTGGGTTGGTCGATCCTACCTTATTTTGTCGTAAAACGGGGGAGGATTTGCTCTTGGTACAAATTTATGTCGATGACATTATTTTTGGGTGTTCCAATGAACAATTATCAAAGGATTTTGAGAGATTGATGCAAACAAAGTTTGAAATGAGTTCCATGGGAGAAATGTCGTTCTTCTTGGGCTTACAAGTTCAACAATCTGACAAAGGAATCTTCATACATCAGTCAAAGTATGTTAAAGATGTTCTAAGTCGGTTCAAAATTGAAGATGTTCGCATTCCTGGAACTCCAATTCAGCTGTCTCATGGTCTTTGTCCTGACGAAGAGGGTGAACCAGTAGATGTCACTCGGTATAGGGCAATGATAGGATCATTAATGTACTTGACAGCTAGTCGACCTGATATTATGTTTGCTGTCTGTCTTTGTTCCAGGTACCAAGCAGCACCTCGAGTTTCTCATATGGAAGCAGTCAAGAGGATTCTAGCTTATCTGAAGGGTAATTCAGATCTTGGGATCTGGTATCCTCATGATGATAAGTTCGATTTGTCAGCTTATACTGATTCGGACTATGGCGGTTGTAAGATTAATTTCAAGTCAACCACGGCCGGATGTCAGTTCCTAGGTGACAGATTGGTATCTTGGCAATGTAAGAAGCAGACGTCCGTTGCTACATCCACGGCTGAAGCTGAATATATCGCAGCTGCCAGTTGCTGTTCTCAGGTTTTATGGATACAACAGCAAATGCGGGATTACGGTTTGATGTTTCTTACTACGCCAATTTATATAGATAACTCTGCTGCTATCTGCATTACTAAAAACCCCGTCCATCACTCTAAAACAAAACACATCGATATTCGATATCACTTCATTCGTGATTGTTATGAGAAGCACTTGATTGATCTGCAAAAGATCCACACCGATTTTCAAAAAGCGGATCTTTTTACAAAAGCATTTGATAAAACCCGCTTCCGTTATCTTTTGCAGATCAACGGCATTCAAAAGTTACCAAGTTGAGTAACTATCGGTTGATCATTTTTCTTTGTTATTTTTCTTTTATTTGTTTCTTTCTTTGTTATAAAAATCCAAAAATAGAGTCTTTGTATTTTTAGGGGGAGAAATTCAGAAAAGATAAAAAAAAATGGAAAAATGCAAAAAGCATAAAAAAAAGAGAAAAATGAAAATTGAGAAATTGATCCGACCAAGCGAGAAATGATAATACATCGGCATGTGTTATCAACCACGGATAAAGTAAAATTAAAGGCTGTAGGTGCTTGTTTGGTTAGTTGAATGTGTTAGGGTAAATCTGATATATGCTAGTATGATATAAATATAAAAATTGCTTGATTATTTGTGAGACACATCATGATGAGTATTGTGTGATCTTGGCATGAAAAATGAAAAAGGCAAAAACAGAATAAGAGATGTTCTGGTGTACGCATGTTTTCATTTTGCAAAGATTTAAACTTGTTTGATTTTCTTTATTTTGTCAAACGATCGGACTTTCTCTGCGTATCGAAAGATCGACCTGATTGTTGTTCGTTTGACGTTCTGCTTTATTTTCTTTGGTGTTTCGTATAACTCATCGGACTTTCTCTGCGTGTGCGGGAGCACCGACCTGATTGTTGTTGGGTTATACAATTTCTGCTTTATTTTCTATTTTTTATTTTCCTAAACAATCGGACTTTCTCTGCGTGCCTACCAGCCGACCTGATTGTTGTTTGTTTAGGGTTCTGCTTTATTTTTGCATGAAACACCAAGAACGTTAAATCTCTGTGGAAATCAAATTCTGTGAATAATACAAAAATAATAAGAATAAGCCAGATTGCCAATATGTCTGATTGTGTGGGTTTTCATAATATCAATGCTTGCTTAATACATCTTAACATATCAGAAAGCTATAAAAATTGATCTACCCGAGCTGAAATAAACTGAAAAGTTGTATTTGCTGCCAACTTGACTTGCATGCTGATTAGAAATGAAATTGAAGTGTGTCTGATGCATATTTGACCGATATGATCTCGCGTCTGGATCTTTCTCACAAAAATACTTAATTTATTTCAGTTCTAGTTATTTGATTTCATTTCTGTTTTGGTTTGTTTCTTTGAAAAACTGTAAAATCACAAAAAGATTTTAGGTGTGTTTTAGCATAATTTTAGAAAAATTCAAAAAGATGTTTGGTGTGTTTGAAAATTTACAAAATATCAAAAAGATTTTGATTCTGTTTTATTTTCGATCAACCGTTGGTGAAAGATTACAAATTATGCCGGGAACAACCAAAAGGACTTGATTTCAGAAATTTCATCATAAAATTGAACAAGTTTGTATCAAATTGTTTAAATTTTAAAACTTTGGGGTTCAATTTGAAGATTCATCAAACTTAGGGTTTAATTTGAAATTTTTTGGAAATGACCTAACTTGAAGTTCGGAGGTCCGAACTTGGAGTTCGGAGGTCCGAATGCTGAAGCTCGGTGGTCCGAACGAGAGGTTCGGAGAGAGTTCGGGGGGTCCGAGGTAGGAGTTCGGACACGTTCGGTGAAATTCTTGGTCCGAACGAGGAGTTCGGAGGGAGCTCGGAGGTCCGAACGGGCTGACCTATAAATACTCCGAATCAGGAGTTCGGAGGTCATAATTTCCTGTTGACTCCGAACTTTACCGAACGGCTGCCAAAATTTCTAATTTTCCAAAAACCGCGTTGTTTGAGTGTTTTGAGTACAGATTCAGGTAGATAATGTATTTCCGAGTATTGGGGTGTATTTCTTTGTGGTTTTTGTTCACTAATGTGTGTGATTTTTGTGAATAATCGTTCCAACTGTTAAATACAACTCAGATCTGAAATTACTTACTGTAAACAGGTGTTTGAACCAGAAAAAGTGGCTTCTTTGTGTTTAATACTAAAAACCGAGCATGGGTGTGTGTTTGTTTGACTTGATTTGGCCGGAATCACTAACTTCCAATTTCAAAATCGTCGGAGATGCTCGAGCTCCGAACTTGAGGTTCGGAGGCTCCGAACTTGTGGTTCGGAGCTGGCTCGGACAGAGTTCGGCCAAACTAAAATTTTGAGTCAAAAAGTTGTTGTTTTATGCAATTGATAATGATTTGACGAATTTGGTGATTTTGTCTGTTAATAATATGACATTTAATGAACTTTTCATGTTATGTGTTTTCAGAAATGGCTGTGAATTTAAAAGTTGGAGATAAACACAATGTCTGTGCACATCTCGGTGTTGGAATATCAAAGCTTGAACAATTTGGTGGAAACGGCATATTTGATTTCCTGAGACGTTCCAGGATTCATTATGCTATAACAACAACATGTGATGTATATCGGGATATAATCTTGGAATTCTGGAGCAATGCACGAACGATAACTGACGATCAGATCAGAATTTCAGCAACAGTTCAAAATCAGACAGTAGAATTCACTGAAGCAGATATCAGAAGGGTGTTACACTTGGAATCTGATACATTGAATGCACCGTTAACATTTCCACATGAAAATAATGTTGCATTTTTGAAGCGTATCTGGTATTCTGATGATCCAAGTAAAGAGTGGGTCTACAAGTCATCATTGAGCGTACCCTACAAGTATCTGGTGCATGTGCTGCTAGTGTGTCTGGGACACAGGATTTCAGGGTTTGATGAAGTTCCCCAGATCACAATTTCTCTGCTGAATGCCTTAGTAATGAATCGTCCTTACAACATTTCTGGGATGATTTTTCATTACATGAGAGACAATCTTACTCAGAGGCAGAAGAAAGCAGCTATTTATCCAAGATTCATTCAGATGATCTTGAATGACTTGTATCCAAACTTGGTGAAGAATGAGAATCAGAAGATGGTGTTGAAACACATGACAGAAGCTAGTGTTGGTGCTTTAGCATCTTATCAGAAGATGGCACCTGAGTTGAAGCCCAAATTTAAACGCCTGATTGGTCATTTGGCGAATCCTGATTATGTTGCACCAGCAGCTGGTGCACCACGCCATAGCCAAGACAGTGATTCAGAAGAGTTGGATTACAGTTGGATTGTGGAAAGAAATCAGAATCCACAACAAGGACGTGTGAAAAGACCAAAGAGACGAACTCCGGTTGCTCAAGAGCCGGATGTTCAAGCCCCGATTGGCTCTGAACCAGCAGTATCTCAACCTGCTGTGTCTCAACCAACTGTGTCTCAGCCAGTTGTGTCTGAATCTGTGAGTTTATCACAAGAGATTCCAGTAACTGTAAGTGTGACTGAGACAGCTGCAGTGAATACTTTGATAGATGAATCTGATGAATCTGAAGATGATGATGCGTTTCTGAATATGGGGGCTGACTCTGAAGACGTATCGGATACAAACGATCCGTTTGTCCGTGTCTTGATTAATTCAAAGTATGTGAGGTTGAGGAAATGTAGTGATGCTCATCTAGCATATCGTCTAAGCCAGAACAAAAGCAACGACCGATACCAGGGTCGTGTGTATGATCAAGTAGCCTCATCTGCTTCTGACGAAGATTATGATCCTTCAGCTGATTCTGTACATGGTAAAGGAAAGCAATCAGTTGCTGGTTCCAAAAGAAGATTGAAGTCAATATCAGCTGGTGGTAAAGGCAAGAAGAGAAGGACTCAGCAATATATTTTACAGCCTCGTTCTGGGATATCTTCTTCTTCTGTGTCTGTGCCAGAAGTTACTACAACTGTTCAGACTTCGGTGTCTAATGTGCAGGCTGATTTCTTGCGTGATCTGATGAATGCAAACAGATCGACAACTGTGAGCACGGCACCTTCAGCAAGTGCTGGTGCGCAGTTTGTTCCTCAGTCTATGGGTTCTACACCCACAACTCCGGTGTTCTCCACAGCTACAACTACAAATGCTTCTCCAGACATCAACTTCAATTTTGAGCAAGGTTCTGTGTCGTTTTCTCAGGCTAGTATTCTTCAGAGTGCTCTTCATGATCAGCAACAACAGATTGATAGCCTAAAGTCTAAAGTTGGTGAGCTACAGGCTAGTAATGAAGAATTGAGGGCAGAGAATTTGGCTAAAGATAAACAAATTCAACGTTTGAGCCTTGCAAGTGAAACTCAGAATTCAATGCTTGTGACGATGAGTGAGCAAATAAAATTTTTAATGGAAAAGTTTAAAGCTCAGGGGGAGATTGGTGATGGATCAGGGTGTCGAGAAGAGTTTATGGATTACTTGAATGATGATCCCGATCAAGATGATCAAGGGAATGTAGGTGGAGGATCAGGCCCAACTGGTAATGTTAGTTCGGGTGCTGGGACATCTACATCCCAGGGGGAGAAAGATTCAAGAGAAGCGATGCCGATTTCGTCAATCCCATCCAATCAAGCTGGTACTAGTTTGAAAGAATTCCAGCATATTATTGAAAATTTAGAAGAAGGAGAGATTGCTGGTGATTTAACAGCTGAACAGCTTAAAGCAGTGTTTGAGTTGAATGATGAAGAAATGAGGAAAGTTTCTGAAGCTGAACCAGAGAAATATGAATCATCTGATCCAGAGTCTGATGACGATATTGAAGGGATTTTTGAAGAAGAAATTGAAGTTGAAGACATTACATCAGAAGAATACCCGGATATGTATTCAAATGTCAACAATAATCAGTCTGGTGATGATTTTGAAGTATTTCCTGAAGAAAAGGTTACTGAAGCGGAGGAGAGACTGAAAAAGAAAGAATCAGAGAAACCTGAAGATCCAACGGTCAAGGAGTTTAAAGAACAGAAACAACGTTGGGTGATGGATGAATATATGAAAGAGTTCCATGCCAACTATGTTCCTCCTGCAAAGCCGATTATTCAAAGACCGTATTTTAAGTTCAAGGGTCAAGTCTCAGGTGATATAATCAGTTGGATGTATTCTGCAAGGTTGAAGTGTTATGGGATTAAACGTCAAAATGGAGTTCAGTATTTTAAACGTGCGAGAGATTTTAGTAGTTTACCAGTGTGGGATGTACGAGAATTGTCTAGAAAGCCATTCTGTAATTATGAGAATGATGGTGTGGGTTTTCATTTCAAGAAGCTGTTAGAGAAAGAATGCAGAGAAGGGTTTAAGTTTTTGAATCCTCAGAGACCTAAAAGACGTCGATCTCGCACCAGAATACATGAAAGAACTGGTAAGAAACTCATTGTTTTGGTGTTCAAGAAGAAACCGGTAGTGATGAAGAAAATTCCTCTCATGCCAATGGAACTTGATTTTATCAAGGACCTGCGTTGGTGGTATTATAATGAGAGTACCGGAGAAGCTATGATAGTGCTGGAGAAGGAAAACCGGGTTGTTCGAATCTATGATCCGATGTGGCTGATTAATCTATCCAAGGCTGATATTGAAGAGCTGTATTACAATCCGATTCTGTATCATCCTGACTATATGGAACTTGCATTGAAGTTTCAGAGGGTGATCAGAGTTTGCTTTGCTTTCAACATTTACGCAGGAAACAATCATGATTTGATTCGAGAAAGAGATGGGGTTGATGCTGATGTTCGAGGCTGAAGACGAAGGGTCCAGCTGTTGCCAAGGGGGAGTTTGTTGGTACATTATATGTGGCAACGGGCTGGATCGAATAGAGTGTTGAAGACAATGTTTGACCTAGTTTTTGTACTGGCCGAACCTTGGCCGAACCCAAGGTTCGGCGGCTCCGAACTCTGGCCGATCTCCAGGTTCGGAGGACAGGTTTTAGGAATCTATAAATAGGTCGTTTGTCTTGTAATTTACTAGTTGTTCATGAGAGCTTGTGTATGTGAGAACTAGTGTTTTGTACTCTGAATCTCTTGTAATCGTTCTATTGGTTAATGAGATTGAGTCGTTTTATTTACATTGATTGTTCTCATTGTTTTTCACGTTATTGATGTCGAACTAAACCGATCCACACGCTCCAGCGTTTTCAAGTGGTATCAGAGCTGTTGGCTCTTTCTATGGTGGAAATCTATCGTTTTCAAGTGGTATCAGAGCTTTCTGGTTGTGTTTAGGTTCGATTTGATTCAATTCGTGAGTCACAAAGCTCGGTTTCATCTTTGTTTTTCAAAATTCTCGTTCAAAACAGCATGTTTTACGTTCAATATGCTTGTTTTTGCTCGTTTTGGTTAGTTTGAGTGTCCACAGTTCGAGAGGTGTCATTTTTAGTGAGTTTTTCCGAAATTCTTTGGTTTTTCGCGTTCGGCCGAACTCCACGTTCGGTGTAACTGCTCCGAACTCCAGGTTCGGAGTACGCTCGGTATAACCGCTCCGAACGCCAGGTTCGGAGTAAGTTCGGTGAGGTTCGGTGAAGTCTCGGATTCCTGTTCATAGTTCGGTAAGGTTCGGAGCTCGTTCGGTGAGCGTTCGGACTAGATTTATCGTTCGGTGAGAGTTCGGACTAGGATCGGAGGATCTTCGGGGTTATTAAGGTTCGGCGAGAGATCGGAGGAAGTTCGGTGAAGTTCGGACCTAGTTCGGAGGAAGCTCGGAGGGTACAGTGGTTCGGACCAGTTCGGACAGATCAGATTTTTCAAATTTTGAACATGTCGGATTTTCAAGCGTTTGCTGCTATTCAAACGCAGATGCAAGCGTTACTCAACTATGACAATGAGATTGGAACAGCTCGATCCCAGCCAGGGGCTCTGCCCCTTGGACCCCGCCAGGGGCGCTGCCCCCGAACCCCCGTTAGGTGGGAATTTCAAAGAAGCGGATCAGCTATCGAGTTTACCCTTGATTCGGTAGTTGTGGGGTGTTATGTTTGAAGATAATCCAGATCATGATATTTGTTACGAGCTAGTGATCGAATTTCAAGAAATGGGTTTGTGGGTAGTCATTGTTCTTGATGATGGACAGAGATTCATGAACGGGTGTTTCTGATGATGGACAGAGATTCGGAGACATGGATATGATTACTTTGAGGCGATTGTTTGAATTCTGAGAAATTAAGTCTTTGTGATGGCGTTTATCAGAGTTTATTTGTCTACACAAACTGAAGAATATTGAAGATTTGAATATGTCACTTGTTTAGGGGGAAATGGGAACCCTAAAAACTTTCAAAGTTTCATTATTGAAAAAGTGAATATTCAAAAGCAATCTGTTCAGGGATGATGGTAATTTTTGATCTTCATGGAAAGGTGGTATATTATGATGTTCGTGTGAACCGATACGTCAAAGTTTTCGGTTATGGTTTGGAACTCTTTGTTATATGCCCGATACTTTCTTGAGTTGTGAAGACTTGATGAGGTTCTCGTCTACAACGAAATATACGTTTACCAGAGTTATATATTGGGATGGATTGTATGCTGAGGGGGAATTTCCATGATTGAAGATGCTGATTGTGTTTGTTTTCATAAAGATCAGAATGTATTACAATTTGATGAAGATTGAAGAGTTCTGTCAAATGCAGTGATGTTTGTGGATTTTGTTTTTTATTCACAACGGTTAAATGAAGTGATCCTGCATCTTGATGTCATATCCGGTGGTTTGAAGTATCTGTCTATGTGATTGATAAGTTCTCACAGTGGATGTGCTTGAAGAAAGGGGGAATGGCTCCGAACCTTGAGTTCGGCCGAGGCTCGGACCCCAGACTTTGTCCACTCTCAAATCAGTCTGTTCGTCAATTCGAACAGTAACGGCCACACAAGGTTCATACACTAACAAAAACGATTTTTTTAGCTTGGTTTTCACGGTTTTCCAAACTCGAAGAGGTTTTCATTTTATCATTCCTCTATATATATATATATATATATATATATATATATATATATATATATATATATATATATATAGAGGATCATTTGAGAACCAATTGGTTTTGAGAACTTTTGAGAACCATTCTGAGCCACTAGTTATCTATAGGGAAATCCCCTCCCATGAATTTGAGTGGTCCCCCCATGAAAATTAGTGGCCCATAATGGTTCTCAAAAGTTCTCAAAAGCAATTGGTTCTCATTTGAACCTAACCCTATATATATATATATATATATATATATATATATATATATAGGGTTAGGATCCTGCGAAAACACATCTTTTTGTGAAAACTGCGAAAACACATATTAAAACTCACGTAACTTTTTCATACGTTAACGATTTTTCATAAAATTTGCGCCAAAAGTCTTAGAATTACGTTATCTTTAAATCTGGAGCAAAATATTAAAAAAATAAACTGAACGTTTTTTTCCCGTGTGATGCACATGTGCATCATATAATTAAAAAAAGTTATAAAATGCTATTTTTTTCTTTAAATCTAAAGATAACACAACTATAAGATTTAGGGTGCAATTTCTTTTTAAACTATTAATGTATATCACATGTATGAGCATTTTTTTTGGTATGATGCACATGTGCATCATTCAATAAAAATGCAAAAAAATTATGAAAATATATGACATATGGTGCGACTAAGAAAAAAAATATATTAATTCATACTAAAAGTATGAGTTTTTTTTGTGATGCACATGTGCACCACACAAAAAAATATTTAAAAAAATAAAAAAAGCGTTAAGTTTTTTAAAACTTTTATAGGATTAAAGATAATATAATTTTAAGACTTTTGGTGCAAATTTTTTTTAAAAAATATTAACGTATGAAAAAGTTATGTAGGTTTTAAGATTTGTTTACGCAGTTCTCACAAAAAAAGGGTGTTTTCGCAGGATCCTTCCCCTATATATATATATATATATATATATATATATATATGTGTGTGTGTGTGTGTGTGTGCACACACACACATGTTCGTTAAGTTAATTCATCACGTTCAAACTTGTGCGTGAATGTTCGTGTAGTGCATGACACATCTAGTAACTCTAACTGGATATAATGCATGTATGTATGTTTGTTTGGATTCAAGTACTTTATGTTAATGTCTGCTTGTAATAGTGTACGTTTTGTTAGCCAAGAATAGCCTGGAAATCTCGAGTGTCACATCATACCCTTGTTGAAAGAACATACGTACCGAAATTGAGTAATGTTGCTAGTTTGCTAAAAAAATCCTCAGTTAGCACATCATCCCCTTGTAGAAAGAAATTTCGTATCGAAATTTAGCTAGTACTTTTGCTGCTCGACGTTTGTCTGTTTGAATAACTAAGGATACCTTCATATTGTTTGATCACCGCGTTTCCGTGCGAACTTCGATATGCACCTCAAGTTTCCAACGAACATTAAAGATTGAGATCTTGCAATGCTTGAGTTGTTTTTGTTTCTCAACTTGGTCCATCACTTACAATGGTTCCTCAGCGGAATGTAATTGTTCATCGGTTCCAACTCCTCGAGGAAAACAATGAGTGTTTTATCCAATAACCACTTCTCAGGTTAGATGCATGGAATGTGTTTCATTAACGTTAAATCCTCCCGGCGGATTCAACTCGTGTGCTACAGAACAAATTATATCCACAATTTGAAAGGTTCTACGTATCATAAGTTTGGTTTTCCCCATTATCCCAAAACGGTTTTCCCCTACCAGGATGGGACTCTCAGTAGAATGTTGGTCGACATAAGTTTTCTAATTATTATGAGATGCTGCTATACAGTCTCGGGTTTTCATGATCCTTTCTGTGGCCTCCTACATAGTTCAGGATCTGTGAGCTGGCTATCACCAACCTCTGCGTAGCAGGTGGGTGACCTACGATTTTGACTGTAAAATACATCAAACGGGGCTGTTGGTGTGCGTGTGGTGTATATAAAAATATATCAATATTAATGACATATTTTGTGCGTAAGCTTTTAAAATTATAAAACCTTGATTAACTACGACTACTATTTCACCACATAACACGGACAACTGCACCCATCATGGTGCAGTATAGTAGTGGTAAGATGACCGAGGGTCGTTCAAGGACACAAGGAAAATGAGGCTTTTGAAGAAGAACAATTGTTAACAGTTTAACCAAAGTTAATCATATGAGAGAGAGTTGGTTTTAACTAAGCTAAAGAAAGCAAGTAAATAAATTTTTTTTTTGTGGTTTAATCAATCAGAGGATATGTCACTTAGGGGAACTTCCTTGTTGACGCTAACTGAGCTAATTGGTCCTTATTGGTTCAAATTGTGCCAAATTGCTCCTCATTAACTCGAATTGAGCCATATTGGTACTTATTCTGAATAATTGGCCCTCATCGGTCCTAACTGGCTTCTAGGTCATAATTCATCCTTGTTGGTCCTAATTGAGCATATTCGACCATCATTGGTCCTAATGGGTCCTCATTGACCCTAATTGAAGCTAATTGGTCTTAATCGACCATCACAAACCCTGATTTACCCTTATTGGTATCATTGGTCCTCATTCAAACTAATTGGCCCCAATTGGTCATACTTGATGATCATCGATCCTCATTAGTCATGTTCCTTCATGCTTTGTCCTTATCGGTCCTATGAGCATAATCGACCTTCTCATTGAATTGGTCCTAGTTCGTATTCATTGACCATATTAATTGACCATAACTGGTCTTCACTAAAGTATCCTAAATGACGCTAATTGTTAGTATTTAGTCCTCATTGAGCATAGTTGGTCCTAATTGCTCATCACCATCCTAATTGGCCGTCGCTTAATATTTTTGAAATCAAAATTATTATACATGAGAAATTCGCAACATGGCGGTCTTTTCCTATTTTTGTTATGAATTGCATAGTAATTTATCATTTTCATTTTTTAGTTGTGTTTTAGTAATGTCACCGTCTTTTATAGTTGCGTTATCCCGGCCGTAAAGCACGTGTTAGTAAAATCTTGTTTATTATATCTAAAAGAAAATAATAAAATTAATATTAAAACATAATTTTTGTTATTAGGGCTTTTAACTCCGATCGTCGTCCAGATCTGCTTAAAAGATCATAGTTATGTCAACCGTAATTGATGTACTCGTACAATTTCACAATCTCATTATTTCAACACCTCAAGAGGATGAAGCTCCTGCTCAAACTCAGGGAGGAGGAAGCCTTCTGGAATTGGTCGTTCGATTATTACTTGCCCGAAAACCCACGAGAAGAGGCACTTGAAGACTTTTACGAACTGGATGATGAAGTTCATCTTGAAGAAGAACCCGCCGGAAGAGCCACGTGGAGACATTTAATTAATTAATTAATTATGTTTATGTTTAATTTTATGTTTAAATTAATTTTTGGTTTTATTATCAGTTTGAACAATTCCCCCCCTTGTAATTAAAAATTTTCACTAAAAAATTTGAATTTCCCACCATTAGTTCAACTTTCACCCAAAATTTTGAACTAAATTTACGTATTATCGATTCATCAGATATTTTTCCCTCTCACTTTATCAGAAAATTTCCAGTTAAACGCCTACACCGAATAACTAGGTCTTCTTTCACATCCATATCATTGTCATCTTCCATGGAGCTTCAACAACGAATAACTTTAACAGACAACACTAGCGATTCTTCAGAAGTTCCATGTGATTGGGAGACCAATCAGTCCAGAAAACGGTAATTATCAAGGTATTCCGTTTCATTAATTACAATCTGTTTTCATAAAATCATTTGTTTTGTTTATTACTGATACATGTTAACTTGGGATCCCTATATTTGTGTAGAGTTACAGTTATAGATCGATAAAATTTCATTTCATACAAAATTAATTAGGAAGGGGTATATATTTCAGAAATCCCCTTCATTGATTTCAACCCATTCATTTTATGCTAAATTAGTTATTTTTATGCTAGGAATGTTGATGTCAAGCATCTGCACATGTTTGTAGATTCATGTTACTAGTGTTTTTTTTTTTTTGGGGGGGGGGGGGGGGCGATACAAGAATGTTGAGAAACCTCCTTTCTTCTTTATGTACACTGCTAGACATGGTCAACTGTTTGTTTATATCCACTGAAGATATGATGTGTTCCACTCTTCCCTTTAGATGTCTTTAATTTGTGTATAGCATATCAAATAATTAATCAATAGGGTCTTTATTTGATATATTATTAATTAAGAACTAATTTATGTTACTCTGGTCATTACTAGGAAATGATCCTAGAGGACATATATAGGAATGTTTCCAACATTTTTTATAGGTATAGGTTCATGTTAGAGGGGACAAAATAAAGAAATTGTAGTTTAAATCCCCTCTAGAAGAATAGAAGAATGTTGATGTCATGCATCTGCTACTTTGCTATAAATGGTCAACTGTTTGTTTATATCCACTGAAGACATGATGTGTTCCACTCTTCCCTTTAGATGTCTTTAATTTGTGTATAACATATCAAATAATTAATCAATAGGGTCTTTATGTGATATATTAATATTTAAGAACTAATTAAGAAATAATAAATCAATAGGGTCTACATGCTTTCCTATTTATGTACTTTGTTAAAAAGAATCTAACTACATTCTGTTAATTGTACAAAATTCAAGGATCGATCCAACAACACTGATGGTCAATTGGAAAAACTTGAGTTCAAACTTAAAGAGGAGAGACTTTTTCGTGATGAAAAAAATAAACAAGTTAAGGCCCTCTTCTTGAAGATTGAAGAATCAGAGAAAAAACTTGATCTACTTATAGCTCATCTATTTGCACTTGGAACACCGTTATCACAACAACTTAATGCTCCGGCATCTACAGAGGTAAATTCTTTACATCACAACTTAATCATACTATTCTCAAGTACCTTATAATAACATATACTCTTGTTCTAGAAGAACACAATACGGATGAACTCTTGTTCCTGAAGAACACAAATAGATGCAAATTCCTGGTACATAAGAATATATACTTCATCTAAGAACACAATTATGAGTAAAATGGAGCTCTGCTATGATTCGTTAAAAATGTGTGTTAATATGAAAAAAAATAGAGTATATACATAAACTGTATGAATAAAACTGGAACAACTTATGTTAGATTAAAAAAACAGAATAAATACTATCGTATCGGGATCAACTCTTCTGCCAGCCAAGTTCATCCGGTTCCCATCTATTTCTCCTCTACAATATCTTGTAACCGAAATTTGGCCTTGTTACATAGGACACTTTCATAATAGGTTTGCGTCATTATTCTGCTCTCACTTTTTACCAATTCAAAAACAATGTTCTAGGTAAATTCTAAGGAGATTTATGTTGGATCTAGCCACAGCACTAATCATGCTGACATACACACAACGGTTAGTATTTGCCAAACTCATTATCGGTTTGATTGCTCATTTAAATAAAGTAATTAACTGAACTATAGGGTGTGAAATCGGTGGTCGATCAACCTCGTCTGAAGCGGTTGAAAAGAAAAAGGTAAATATTTGCCATTCAAGTTTCATCGCGTTCTATAGTTTCACGGTAATTTGTTTGGTAATGTCATGTAGTCCCCTTTTTAAATGTTATTTGGTACCTCAAACACTTGGGCTAGCTAGGGATTGCTAGAACAAATGGTGAGATGTGTACCAAATAAAGTTCAACTGACTTTGAAGTTGATCCGGAACTTAATGTGATGTTCATCCGGATGTCTTAAGTTCATTTGGAAATCAATTGAATTGTATGACCTGATAACCCATACTACTTGCAATAAAATGGCACTCCTCAGCCCATATTTATCATGGTGGTAAGTATTTCAAAATTTCTATATATATTATGATCAATTTCCATAACCTAATTATCAATTATATGTTTTGGTATAGGAAGGAATACAAGAAAGAATGATCCTAATTAAGCTCAAATCTGAACAGTTGAAGATGAAGATCACGTGGTAGTGTTGTTGGCTCTCGGATTGAAAATTAAATTGAGAATAATGCTTGTATGTAGTGTAATTTTCTTTAATTTTTTATTTGTATTTCATTTTCAAATGACTTGTAATTGAATTTTATTTGATTTGTAATAGGTTTTAAATTGGCCACGCATATAGCGAGGACACATCTGATTTCAACAACATTTTGGTCACTTTTTTTTCTTCCTGAATATATGTTGCTAAAACACATATATATATATGTGACCATATATATAATACCAAAGGCCACATTTTTTATATTTTAATGTGGTCGTTGTCACCCTTTGGCCACGCGTATTAGGGGTGTTCATGGTTTGGTCCGGAACCGTGAAACTGCCCAAACCGGTTATCGGTTCGGTTTCGCGGTCGATTTTTTATATGAACTATCGGTCGGTCGGTTTCAAAAGTTGCAAACCGTAGTGAACAGTTTGATCTACGGTTTATACGAAAACCGATGATAAAAAACCGGACCGGGCCGTATATATATATATATATATATATATATATATATATATATATATATATATATATATTATACTATACAATCCCTGGTTTAAATATACTTGTATATATAACTCATCAAAGCCTGAATTCAACTAACTATTATATGTATGTTATGATTAAAAAATGGTAACACGTTTAATTACAAGTGCAACTAATTAAACCCTTAAAAACACTTAACAAACAAACAAACATCCGTTCTCTATATATTTAAGTGTCATGGAAAATTTCAAAACCACAGTCTTCATATACCTCTTAAGTTTATTAAAAGTTCAAAAAATACAAACACATAAAGTTTTAAGTTAGACTATAAATAAAGTTTTAACTTAGACTAGAAATAAAATAGGAAAATTGGATTTTAATAATCCAAGTTATTACCAGTTGACCAATATTAATCCCAATTTCAAAATTGGCCTACATTAATCCCAATTATTAAGGTGATGGATTTCATTGGACCTCCGTTAGGTTTTTCTTAACTCTGTTAGTTGTTTGCTGACGTGGCATCCTACGTGGCTTTTATTAATTAGTGCCACGTCAGCAAAAAACTAACGGAGTTAAGGAAAACTTAACGGGTGTCCAATGAAATCCAACACCTTAATAATTGGGATTAATGTAGGCCAATTTTAAAATTGGGATTAATATTGGCTAATTGGTAATAACTTGGATTATTAAAATCCAATTTTCCAATAAAATAAAAGTAATTAAATAAATAACAAAAAATTAGATAAGGGGTTTTTAACCATCCCCAAATTTGACACCTTGTTTTGCAGGTTGTTTTGATAGCTTATTGTAAACAATTTTTGACAGTTTAGATCTTTAGTTCTGAAAAAAATAAAAAATCAATTTAAAAAAAAATTATTATTGCATAGATGCAATAATTTTTTTTATTATTATTATTGCACATATGCAATAATATTAAAACCTTTATAACTTTTTCATATGTTAAAATTATTTATAAAAAATTTCACCATAAATCTTATAATTCTGTTATCTTTAATTCTGGAGAAAATTAAAAAAAATAAACGTTTTTTTTTATTTTTTTTAGTATTGCACATGTGCAATAAAAAATCATTATTGCACATGTGCAGTAATATTAAAACCTCTATAACTTTTTTCATACGTTAATATTTTTGATAAAAAATTGTACCATAGATCTTATAATTTTGTTATCTTTAATTCTGGAAAAAATTAAAAAAAATATTAACGTATGAAAAAGTTATGTAGGTTTTAAGATTTGTTTACGCAGTTCTCACAAAAAAGGTGTTTTCGCAGGATCCTTCCCCTATATATATATATATATATACCACTCCGAGTTGGGAAAACTTTGATTACTCTTCAAAAACGGGGCCAAAAAGTTTTTTTTCCTTTAATTTTTTTATGGTGATTCTTTAGGTTATAGGCTATCCATAGATGGAAAAAAAAACCAAAAAACCGCCTCAGGGATTTTTTTTTTAAATGTAACAAGTTTTGTTGTTACATATGTAACAAACATATGTACAGAGTGTTACATATGTAACAAGGCCGTTTTTTTGAGATTTTTTTAAAAAATATCCCCGAGGCGTTTTTTTGATTTTTTTTCACCTATGGGTAGTCTATAACCTAAAGAATCACCATAAAAAATTAAAGGAAAAAAAAACGTTTTGACCCCGTTTTTTAAGAGTTTTTAAAGTTTTCCCAACTCGGAGTGGTTTTCATTTTACCCTTTCTCTCCCTCTCTCTCTCTCTCCCTGTCTCTCTCTCTCTCTCTCTATATATATATATATATATATATATAATATATATATATATATAGGGGAAGGATCATGCGTAAACACATTTATATTACGAAAACGCGTAAACACATATTAAAACCTCTATAACTTCTTAATAGGTTAACATTTTTCAAAAAAAAAATTGTACCAAAAGTCTTAGAATTATGTTATCTTAATTTCTGGAATTTTTTTTAAAAAAAGTTCAACGTTTCTTTTTTTTTCGTGTGATGCACATGTGCGGCAAAAAAAACTCATACTTTTAGCATAAATTAATATATTTTTTTCTAAGTCGCACAATATATCTTATATTTCTGTTACTTTTTCGTATTTTTTTGTATTTTTTTTAATGATGCACATGTGCATCACACCAAAAAAACCTCATACGTGTGGTATACATTAATATTTTTAATAAAAAAATTGCACCATAAATCTTATAGTTGTGTTATTTTTAGATTCAAAGAAAAAAATAACATTTTATAATTTTTTTTATTCTATGTTGCACATGTGCAATATGTACCATTATCATTAGTACAATAAATGTTTTATTGCTTTTTATAAGTTTTTAACATAAGGAGTGTTTTTTCGCATTATAATTTGTCTTTGTGCAGTACTAATGATAATGATGCACATGTGCAGCACACGAAAAAAACACGAAACGTTAATTATTTTCTACTTTCTTCCAAAATTAAAGATAACATCTTTCTAAGACTTTTGGTACAAATTTAATGAAAAAACATTAACGTATAGTTATATAGGTTTTAATATGTGTTTACGCGTTTTCGCAATAAAAAGTGTTTTCGCATGATCCTTACCCATATATATATATATATATATATATATATATATATATATATATATATATATATATATATACATATGTTTACGCAGTTCTCACAAAAAATGGTGTTTTCGCAGTACCCTGTTACATATGTAACATCAGTTATAAAATATATTTTTAAAAAAATTTTACCAGGCGTTTTTTTTTATTTTTTGCATAAAGGGGTTTTTTTTAACTTAAAGAATCACCACAAAAAAAATCGGAACAAAAATCGAATTTTTTAGCTTGGTTTTCACGGTTTTTCCAAACTCAAAGAGGTTTTCATTATATCCTTCCTCTATAGGTACTGTTGCATATGTAACCTCGGTTATAAAATATTTTTTTTAAAAATTTTTACTAGGCGTTTTTTTATCTTTTTGCATAAAGGGGGTATTTTTAACCTAGAGAATCACCATAAAAAAATCGGAACAAAAATCGAATTTTTTAGCTTTGTTTTCACGGTTTTCCAAACTCGGAGAGTTTTTCATTTTATCCTTCCTCATATATACCATTTTTTGTGAGAACTGCGTAAAAAAATCTTAAAACCTACATAACTTTTTCATACGTTAATATATTTTTTTTAAATGCACCAAAAGTCTTAAAATTATGTTATCTTTAATCCTATAAAAATTTTAAAAAAAATTAGAATGTTTTTTTTATTTATAATTAATGTTTTTTTTGTAATTTTTTTTTTGTGTGGTGCACATGTGCATCACAAAAAAAAACTCATACTTTTAGTACGAGTTAAAAAAAAATTCTAAGTCGCAGCACCATATGTCATATATTTCCTTCTTTTTTGTGTGTTTTTATTGGATGATGCAGATGTGCATCACACCAAAAAAACCTCATACATGTGGTATACATTAATACGTTTAAAAAGAAATTGCACCCTAAATCTTATAGTTTTGTTATCTATAAATTTAGGAAAATTGGATTTAAATAATCCCAACTTTTAAGGGTTAGCCAGCAATAATCCCACTTTTAATAATCACTCCAAATGGTCCCAACTTTCACTATATTTACTGATAGTGGTCCCACCGTTAAAAACTTAACACCATTAACTTTTTGATGACGTGGCAACTGATGTGGATATTGATTTATTTTTTTTATATTTTTAAGCCTCTTTAATAACACATGTGGCAATCCATGTCTACTTTCACCTTGTGGCCACCTGTTGGACCAAAGAGGGAGGCAAGCCTGGTTCTCGAGCGACCATTCCATTCCAGCGATATTCCGACCACTTCGACGACATCGTTAATTTATGAAATCTCCTGCAGAGAGGATGGCTATTGATTTGTTAAGCAACATCGAGAGTCCAGATCAAAACAAGGCACACATAGAGAATTTGACGAATCTAAAACTAGAAGATTCCGTGAAAAAACCTAATTCCGGTAAATCGGCTGCACCGTCAAAACCTAAAACTAAAATTGCACCAATGACTATATTTTATGACGGACGAGTGATTGTGCTCGATGATATTCCGGAACATAGAGCGAGAGATGTGTTGTTAACTGCCGTTGCCGGAGCCGGAGATTATCCTTTGTCTAACGGTAAAGCGAAAGCTCGTGTCCAATTGGCCTCAACTTCAACCGATCGAGTTGAAGCGAACGGTTTGGATCCTCCGATAGCTAGCGAGAAGAGCGTTTCTAGCGAAGTGGAAGGACAGATCCAACATACGAGCACCGTACCAGTTGCAGAATCCGTCGGCGGCTAAGCCGGAGCATAATTTCGACCTCAATTTATATAGGATTTAATTAACAGGTTTATTTACGAATTTCATTATATGACTACATCGCCGGATTTTGATGACAGACACCGTAGGCGGTAGGAGAGTACGGAGCCGGCGACCCAGCAACCCCTTCTTCGGTGACCCTCACTCGGAACCGGCGACCCGGCAGCCCCTTCTCTGGCGACCTTCTGTTGGTGTTTTACGACAGCAACCCGCGACGACCCTGTTCGAGCTCAGCCGCATCCTTCACTCCCTCCATCACATCTCCGGCGACCTTCTGTTGGTGTTTTACGGCGGCGACCTTCTGTTGGTGTTTTACGGCGGCAACCTTCTGTTGGTGTTTTACGTCCGGAAAAGACAACGAAAAGAGGATGGGGCTGTTGGTGTTTTACGGCGGCAACATTCTAGGTTATTATGGAATCTCATTTAGGCTTTTTTTTAGAAGATAAAACTTGATTTTTTTAATTGATAATAAAAGGGTATTATGACATGGAATAAAGATTTAAAACAAATTAGAAAAAATACACGTTAGCATGCCACGTAAGGTTACACTTAACGGTGTTAAAAAAAGTTAACGGAGGGTCCACTAGATATAAATTAGATGAAAGTTGGGACCGTTGTGGGTTATATTGAAAAGTGGGATTATTGTAGGTCAATACCCAAAAGTTCGGATTATTCTATTCCAATTTTCCTTAAATTTAAAGAAAAAAACATAACATATTATAATTTTTTTAAGAGTAAATTACGGCTTTCGTCCCTGTGGTTTGCACATTTTACGCTTATAGTCCTCAAACTTCATTTATTACGGCTTTAGTCCCCAAAGTTTATAGGCTCGTTACGGCTTTGGTCCCTCCTAATGACCGTTAAAAAAATCTGTTAAGTAGATGTGAATTGACATATATACCATTCTCTTTAAATAATAAATAAATAAACCCAAAAAATAAAAATCATAAAAGAAATGAAAAAGTAAAATTACTATTTTGCCCCCCCACCCTCGCTCAATGTTCGTTCCACCTCTCCTGTGTACCATCACCGGAGTAATTGCCGGAGTTCACCATCGCTACAGCCCCAAACACCATCATCTAACACCAATCAAACATCACAAAATACATCACGAAGAGGTAAGCTTCGAGGCTACCGTCGCTGCCTTAATCCGAGCAGAATAGCGGCTTCGCCGCTTCTGGGTTTTACTGTTGCTGCCACCAGAAACGAAGGGAGGAAAGGAAGAGAGGGAGGTCTATCGTCGCTCTGTGTAGGGGTTCGTCGGAGTGGTCGTCGAATGGAGAGGGGTGGCTTTGTCGCCGGAGAGGTGGTGACGGAGATTGGGTATAACTGGGTTTTTTCACCGGAGAAGATGGTGTGGTGGTTCTTCGCGGTGTTTGTGTTGATGACCGGAGAAAAACGCCGGAACGGTTGGTGTTGATGGCCGGAGAAGAAGTCGAAATGGGTGAATAATGGTGGTGGTGCACGAACACGTTGGTGGCGGTGGTGAACGATCATTCGCTGAAAATGAAGATTGGAATGTTGCGATGATGATAATGAATGTTTATGTTTTTATTTATTTATATTTATTTTGGTTTTTTAAAAGAGGGTATAATGGTCTTTTCATACACACTTAACAGAATCTATTAACGTCCGTTAGCCCCATGGACGACCGCTGTAACGGACCCCTAAACCTTGGGGACTATAGGCGTAAAAATTGAAGCCTAGGGGCTATAGCCGTAAAACGTGCAAACCACAGGGACTATAGCCGTAATTTACTCTTTTTTTAATTATATGATGCACATGTGCACCATGTATCATTATCATTAGTACCATAAATGTTTTAATGTTTTTAATATGTTTTTAACATAATGTTTGTTTTTTCGCATGATAATTCATTTTTTTTGCAGTACTAATGATAATGGTGCACATGTGCATCACACGAAAAAAAACGTTATTTTTTTAAAAATATTTTGCTCCAGAATTAAAGATAACGTAATTTTAAGACTTTTTGCGTAAATTTTATGAAATATCGTTAACGTATGAAAAAGTTATGTGGGTTATAATATGTGTTTTCGCAGTTTTCACAAAAAAAAATGTTTTCGCAGGATCCTAACTATATATATATATATATATATATATATATATATATATATATATATCTAGTTTTTTATCCCCGTGTGTTACACGGCCGAGTTTTAAAAATATATATATATATATACAATCATAATCTATGACAATTACGTATTTTTATAACTATCTAAAAATTTCACATTAATTATAGGTGGTCAGAGGTTTTACGACAGTAGGCATTTAGGCAGTGTGTTTCCTCTAGAATGGATGTGCAACACAGAGGGTCTTGGTTACTCGCACGAACTGCGGTCGTAACGTGTCGTGGGTAACTTCATTTGTCATGATGAGATCCCCGGGTAACCGGATGTTTGCAGTTAAAAAAATCTAGTCACGAAAAAGTAAGGATTTTGGGTATTATATTGAAATGAAATACCTGGTAAATTTAAATTTAAACTTAATTAAAGTTATAAAATTAAATAGAATAAAATATTTTATATTACATGTATGATACTTAATTAAAGGGAAATCGGATTTTAATAATCTCAAGTTTCATCTATTAGACGAGATTAATCCCACCTTTCGATATGTTTCTTACCGAGCCCAAGTTTCAAACTATTTTCTCTCACTGATCCCAAACTTAACACCGTTAGGGATCCGTTAGTTTGGGATCAATGAGAGAAAATGGTTTGAAACTTGGGTTCGACGAGAAACATTTCGAAAGATGGGATTAATCTCGTCTAATAGGTGAAACTTGAGATTATTAAAATCCAATTTCCCAATTAAAAAGAACAATAATTGTGTAATGATTAGGAGGGGCTCCATGAATACACTATATTGTTGGCATCCTCTTCGCCTCAATCCCCGGGTACGATTTCACCCAAGGATACGGGTACAATGCGTTTTCTCAACTAGCATCCCCTCCGCCTCTGTTTCCATCACCTCAACAACAGTATCAACAATCTCTACAATATGAACCATTTCAACAATATCAACAATCTAAAGCCTCTCAACCAGTGGATCCAGAAGTGGAGCCCGAAACACAAGAAGAAGCGGGGGGGGGGAGGGGGGAAGGGGGGGGGGGGTTGTCAAAACCAAGAAAACGGTCTCACAAGAAGAAGGTCACACCTACGTGAGAGAAGAATCTTTTTCAAGGGCGGGACCAAGATGTCGAATGCGTTAGCTCAAGCTTGGTTCGATGTGTCGGAGGACCCAGTTGTTGGTAATATTCTACTCATTTAAATTTAAATTTACAGTTTTTAAATTGAATTTTAATAATCCCAATTTTCACCTATTGGACGAGATTAATCCCATATTTCGAAATGTTTCTCACCAAGTCCAAGTTTCTAACTATTTTCTCTCATTGATCCAAAACTAACGGAACCCTAACGGTGTTAAGTTTGGGATCAGTAAGAGAAAATAGTTTGAAACTTGGGCTCGGTGAGAAACATTTCGAAATATGGGATTAATCTCGTCCAATAGATGAAACTTGGGATTATTAAAATTCCAATTTCCCTTAATTAAAATATCTATATCTATACTATATAATAAATAAAAAGTTTGATAATACTTTAATTAGTAAAAAAAGACACTTGTCATCACCACAAAATTTTGGATTAAGTCAAAATTTTAATAAATAATTATCCAAATACTAAATTTCCATATTAGAGTTTATTTAATTTAAACTTTTAATAAGTAATTATCCAATAAATAATTATCAAAATTTTAGTTAAGGGTAATATTTTATTCAAGATAATATTTTTATTGCATATATATTATATTTTATTAAAATAATTTATTTAATTACTTTAATACAATGCTTATAATACTTTAATTAAATACTCTACATGTAGTATAAAATATTTTATTCTATTTAATTTTATAATTTTTTTTTACTTTAGTTGAGTTTAAATTCAAATTTACTAAGTATTTCATTTCCATACAATAAACAAAATCCTTATTTTTCGTGACTAAATTTCTTATTTTTAAACTGCAAACATCCGTACACGGAGGTCTCATCGTGGCAAACGATGTTACCCACGACACGTTACGACCGCAGTTCGTACGAGTAACCAAGACCCTCTGTGTTGCACATCCATCCCAGATGAAACTCACTGCATAAATTTCACTGTCGTAAAACCTTTGACACGGGGTAAAAAAACTAGTTATTATGAATAAAGTATTATAGGCATTATATATATTAAAGTATATGCAATAAAATATATTATTTTAATTAAATATAATATATACGTAATAAAATATTAACCTTAATATTAAAATTTAGTATTTGAATAATTACTAACCTTAATATCATTTTTTTTATTTTAATAATTACTTATTGGATAATTACTTATTAAAAGTTTAAACTAAATAAACCGTAATACTAATATGAAAATTTAGTATTTTTTGGATAATTATTTATTAAATTTTTGACTGAATTCAAAATTTTATGGTGATAACAAGTGTTGTTTTTACTAATCAAAGTATGACAAAACTTTTTTTATTATATAGTATAGATAGATAGATATAGATATTTATTAGTGAACTAGGTTAGTAACCCGTGTACTACACGGGTTGAATAAATATTCATAATATGAGATAACTATAAAAAAATAAAAGTTGATATGAGATTTAAAAATTATGAGTGATATAATTGTGAGATCATACAAAATATTTATTTTATAGTAGTTAAGTAAAAAGTATATTTTTTTATAAAAATAGGAAATTAAAGTATTTCATATATCACGGTTAAAAAATATATTTGCTTAATGGTTTACTTTAAAGAGATATTAACGATTACAATAATAAAAGTTATTATTATTTAGGATTACATGAATTTTCCGAGAATGTTATAAGATAATTAGCAATGTTGAAGACGATAACTGAACCCATAAAAGTTATTTTTTCAAAAAATAAATGGGTGTTTGACATTTTAATATTTTAATTGAATAAATCAACCCTAATATATAAAATGTTAATGAATAAATATTAGTAACTATTATTAAAAATTCAAAAATTGAATGTTACATCTCTTAAACTTGGAAAATTCAAAATAATTTATGTAAATTTAGTAAGTTAGTTAATAAATAATTTATGTCAACATAGAGTTAATAAACATTAATAACTATCTATAACTAATTTTAAGTAATAATAATGTTGAATTTTAGATTTAGAAAGTTTAAATATTAAATTTGGAAAATTTAAATTCTTAAATGAAGAAATTTAGAAATTGAAAGTGGTATTGACAAGTGGACAATGCTTATGTGGAGGCCCTAAAAAAATGACATGTGGCACCCAAGTTATTGCTTTATTAGAATGAAAGAAGATATATTCAAACAAAGACAACAATTTTTATTAACTTCTTATTATCATTAACTGATATAAAACTTTATGAATTATTTACAGTAGGAAATTATCCTGTACGTAGTAGATATGCTTTTTATTAATATCCTCGAATATATTATTTATTAATTTTAAGATGCTTGATATTGTTCAAATAAGACTGTATATTGTGGCCGTTAAAAAAAAGACTATATTGTGGACACATCTTAAACGTGATTCCCTATTTGATATAATGTTGAGATATTTAAATAAATGTCGATATATTAGAGATAGCTTGTGTCGACATATTGAAATCAAAAGAAGAATGTTAGCTAAAAGATGTTCTTGTTTTCCTCTTTTTTTTTATCGGTAGTACCTATTATTAAAAAAGGTCAAAAGAGTAAAATTACATTACAAAATAATAAATGATTACTCATCCAGTCAGTCCAACAAATCATAGCCTTGTTGTTTTTAGACGAATACCAAGAAAAAACATACAAAATAACAGAATCAACTAAACTATCGTTCCAAGATTTGTCCGAGTGATAAATCATATTATTACGGGTCTTCCAAATAATCCACCAAGTAGTATAGGATAATCGTGAGAATCACATCTTTCTTTACTCTCGACACTTTAGCATCTTGATAACTTTCAACAATTCACGTGGAAGAGTCTGTTCAAGCCAAGCAACATCCAACCAAATCTTGATATGCTCCATGACTCTGACAAACAGGTTACACTCACCAAAAACATGAGTAGCTTCCGGTCTTATATTTCAAATGGGACAAATGGTCGAATCAAGTTCCAACCCACATTTAGATAAGTTTACACGAGTGGGAATTTGATCCATTAAGATACACCAAATAGCAATATTAACTTTTTTAAAAACGTACCTTAGCTATCTTGTCTCAAACTCACCCGTCGGAAGACGAATATCATCAATGTGATTTCTATCGATTTAACTGAAAAATTCGTTTCACCATTCAAGTGCCACGTCCACCTGTTATTACCTTTATCAAGAGTAATATTAGATAACCTTTTGTTTAACAAGTTGAACTGCTTTGTTTCAGCTCCACCTTGGATATCTCTCCACCAAGACCACTTCCAACTGCCACCATCCCAAAAATCACGAACGAGACCTTCCTTGTTACAAGAAAGCGTAAATAGACGAGGGAAACGAGAAGATAAATGACAATCATCAACCCAAGTATCTTTCCAAAATTTCGTTTCATTTCCGCATCCAACTTGTTTTCTGCACACGTTTTCAGGAATGGTATTTGTTTTATAGCATAACTCACAAGCTTTCATGATCCTAGTCCACGTGCTAGAGTAATTACCAATGTTAGCACCATGGATTGCTTTGATTAATCGAGCCCATAAGTTCTTCCCACAATTAAGAAATCTTCATCGCCATTTGAACAAAAGAGCCACATTCATCGCAAAAAGGCTCCCAAAGCCGAGCCCACCATGTTCCTTTTTAGCGAGAACGAGATCCCATTTAACCCACATAATTCTTCTATCTTTATCATTGAAGCCCCATAAGACCCTAGATCGAATCATCTCCAAAGTGTTATTTAATTCTCTAGGCAACGGAAACAAAGAAAAATAATATGAACCAATAGAACCCAAGACCGAGGTAACAAGAGTCGCTCTTCCTCCTATAGACAAGAGGTTTCTCTTCCATTTATTGAGACGTTTATTAACTTTTTCGAAGATGATATCCCAATTGGCGATGCGAGACATATTTTGACCAACAGGGAGACCACGGTAGGTAAAAGGCAAGCAATCCAACTTACATCCCGCAATTTTCGTCATCCGAACAGAATCTTCAGGAAGAACCCCAATCCCGTAGATAAAGGATTTCTGAAAGTTTATAGCAAGACCAAAAGCTCTCTGAAAAAGTTTGAGGATCCTCACTAAGTTCGACACATTGTTATTAGACCATTGACCCATGACGATAGCATCATCCGCATAAAAAGATGAGAAACATTCACGTCTTTAATTCGGATGCCTTTAAATAACCCCGCTTCAACGGCGTCTTCTAAGAAACGTGTAACTCTTCCATAATAAAAAAGAAAAGAAAAGGGGCCATGGAGTTACCTTGACGGAGGCCTCTTCCGCTTAACTGTTTATTAATCCTAACAAATAGTGATGGAACCAATAGTGTGATTCAAATTTGTAAGTACTAATAAATTATTTCAATATAAAAGTTATCTCAACATGATTCAGAGAAAGATTCGGATCATTATAATTTATATACCTATATGTTGTAATTCCAGTCCAAGTATTGGGATACGTTCTTATGCTCTTCATCCAAATAGGTAAAGAATATATATTTTCATTTGAGCCTGGCATTTTACTAATCATAACATTGATAGTCTAATCACAAGATCTTATATATGAAATCTTAATTCTTAGACCAAGTGTAGTGGGGTTATATGGTTATTATTGAGTCACATAACGCCTCAAACGCTGTCTTCAAGGGTTTGAGTCAAAAATTTACAAGAGGCGTTATGTGTATAGTGCCCATCTCTACCCACTCTTTGTTACCTAATTGGTCCATTTCATTTAGAAGAGATTAAAGAAAAAATAATGGGTAGCAATAAAAAGGGGTGCTATGAGGTGTTATGATTAAACCATTTTTAATCAAAACCCTCTTTAATGATATGAGTGTCACGTGACAGATAATGTCCCTCAAGGTTATAACTATATACAACCTTAGGCTATGTGTAGTCATAATGTCCCACCATAGGGCATTATGTGACATGTGGCAGTGACGTGGCAAAATGGGGGTTATGGGGGATGAGTGTGTAGTCATAAAGCCCCTATAATAATTACTTCAATTATTAATTTTTTTTATTTAACTAAAATCAAATAAAGAAATTAAAAAAAAGATATTTTTTATTTCTAAAAATAGAAATACAACTAGAAATACAATATAGTGAGAAAAAAAAACTAGTCATCGTCCGGTACGTCATCGTATGCTTCATCTTCATCACTTTCATCATCCTCATCGTCACTATCATCACCTTCATCGTCGTCGTCATCATCACTTTCATCGTCGTCCGCATCGTCGTTGTTTTCGGGTTGAGGTTGAGGGGCATTTTGCTGTGTGATTTAAAAGAAAAAAATGTGTAGAAGAAGAGAAGAGAGTGTAGTTTTTTTGAAATGGAAGATATATATATATATATATATATATATATATATATATATATATATATATATATAGTATATGATGGATAAAAAGAAAAAAAAAATTAATGTGGTCAACTAGCCGTTCAACGGCTAGTTTGAAATTGGTGGAATTTTTTGGGCGTGATGTGGGTAACGCCAGCGACAAAATCTTGCAACATAGCGCCCCGGGGGGTGCCCAGGGGCACTATGAGGGGCGACATAGTGGGTGTTTTGGGGCTATAACGCCCGATTACACATAGCCTTAGTAGAACACATGTTCGTCTTAAAGAGTTAAAATGCAACTTTCAACTCCTACGTGGACATAACATTATGATGCTATTTGTTTGTAGGCTAAGGTTATGTGTAGTCATAACCTCCATTAAGAGACATTAAAATTAAGTCATCTAAATTATTACCACACCCCCCCCCCCCACCCCACCCCCCACCCCCCCCCCCCCCACCACCCACCACCACCACCACCACCCTTATTACCTAATTATTATTATTATTTTTAAAAATCATCTAAATTAAATGGACCATTTTTTTTAACAACGGAAATTTTATAAATAGGAAGAACCTACAAAACGGCAAGCGTCAAACGGCGGACAAGCCAACTAACAAATGAATGGAAATTACATATGAAAACTAAAACTATCCCAATCGTCCCAACAAATTTCAAGATTCTTAGCACGATTAGAGATCCAAAAAAAGAAATCGCCTTTATTTCCCCAAGAATGGTGCCAACGTGGAAGCACTTCCCCTTATGAACCTTCTATTTTGGAGATTGCCTTCCATGGACCCGAAATGTTTTCCCAAATAGTTGAAGCATTAGCGTGTATAGCATCAATTGTTCATCTCCATGTATAAAGAGGGCTTCTCGTGATTGAATCTCTGCGTCCATTTAGATAGTAAAGCAAGGTTAGGAGCCCGCAGATAACCGATGCCCAAGTCCCCGGCCGGAAGTTTTAGGAGCCAACTAGCCAAGGCAGTTTCTCAAGGCTCATAACTTTGTATTTAGTAGAATTGGGTTTGCTATCCAAAAGGGCTCGCGGCGCAGCTTGTTGCCCACTTACCCGCCACCTCTTTGTAATTTTTTGTGTTGAAATAATCATATCTCAGATATAGTTCGTCTCAATCGTTAGCTTGGAGATGGAGGCGCTATGCTCATGATGCCAATGAGCATTTTTTAAACTATAACGCCTCGGGAGCGGTTTTACAGACGCTATGAAAGGCTATTTGGTGGTGATGACACCGGTACACATAGCCTAAAGACTTTGTTTGAATAAAAAATGAGTTTTGTCAAAGAATAGAAAGGATTATTTTACAATCTAATGATTAAGATTTAAGTGAATAGGTTCATTAACTTTGGAAAGGTCAATTGATGTTAGTTTCTTCATTTTTTAATATGAATGAATTTTTATACAATATTATTTTTTAAAACTATATCATAGAATTAAACATTAGACATTCTTTATCTTCAAATTTTGTTATAGTATTAGTATATTTAAAACACGGTATTGTGCGGTTTTACAATTATAATGTTTCAACATTTTTTTAACTATGTTGTTTACTATTATAGCGAAAATTATATGGTTGTTTACCATCTATAACCGTGGTGTTTTACCATCGTAACTTTGTCGTCACTAATAAAAGTTATATGGGATGCAATTGTAAAATTAGCACTTACTATCACGGTTATAATTAGTAAACTAGTAGTCTAGCACACTTAGACCTTATAATTGTGGTGTATTTTACGTGCATAATAAAAAGAACGCGCAAATACCTCTAGCTCATAAAATCAACAAAGCGTTATCATTTTTTCCTATCTTCGTCGAAGAAAACATACATTTTAGCAAATATGATCTAACTTAAATAAAATAATAATATACAACTAAAGATACTGACGTTAAACAAAAAAAGTAGACAAAATGAAAATATAATGAAAAATACATATTTTCTCAAAACACAAGTTTTTAATGCAAGAATATACACTTTTCTTTAAGCATGGTTTTAAAAAATATGTAATTTCTCAAGTTTAGAGAGAGATATATGTTGCCCTTTAAATGAATAATTGTGAACATGGTACTTATAAGATTTAAAGTTGGGATCTAATGTTTTATTTTATACATTTTTCCACCAAACTATCGAACTCATTTGTGAATTTAATTATTTTCACAAACATATATATACATGTATTTAAAAATTATATAAGATATATAAAAAAATCGGCCTCTCATTAGACCGAGTCCTAGGCGAGGCGGTCATCTGTGGCCGCCCCTCGTTCCCGGTTGATAAGAAATAGATTGTTACGCAAGATGGAGAGCACATGCGCTTATAGGGTGTGTGTTTTGAGTTTTAAGAATATAGTCTCATGTTGTAATACCAGGCCTTCTGGTTTTTTTTAGTTTTTTTTTTTTTTTTTTTAATTTCCACTTTTGTTAAATACAGTTTACAACGATAAATTAAACAAATGAGATTCAAGAGTAGTGGACCTAGTGGTCATCATCATTATTGTTGTGGTCTAAGGTCTTCGATTTGAAACCTGCTATATTCTTGTTTTTTGTTTAATAAATCGTGTTGTGTTAAAAACGTAACAATTACTTCTAAAGGAGTGGATAAGGTGTTGTATTTATTACTTTTGATTGTAGGTTCAAATCTTAATTGTCTTCCCTTGTATAATTTTCAGCTTTTTTTCTAGGTATGGTTTTAATAATTATCAAACAAAAAAAATTTATGTTATCATAATTTTTAGAATTCTTTTTGCTTCTTTGTAACTTTCATATAGTTTTAATTTTCGTTATCTTACTAGCTATAACTTTTTTAGGAATCTGTGTTATTAAGAAATCAATCAATTTTTGTTTATTTTCTTTCTTAGTTTTTGTTTTGTTGCATTGTTCATATCGTTTTGTCTTCATTTACATATAAACATCACCAATATGGATCCGCTATGTAACAAGAGCCTAAAACGCATTCTTTCTAATTTCGGCATGAATTGTATGCAAAGGATTTTCTATTTTACAACCAACACTACTCTACTCTACTCTACTCGTAATCTAACTCAAATCTTAAATTAATCTAAGCTTAAAAAAAAACCTCCAACAAAAAAAACACATTGATATATTAGTATAATAACTAGAAACAATGGAGGAAATGTCTTCTTGCATGAACTTTGTGTGGATCGTACTGATTTAAAAATGAAAACAAAATAAAAGAGACGTGTGGAATGCATGCTACAACATCCTCATAATTTTTCACTCTTATATTTTGACGTTACTATATGAGGTTTGACTTTATCTCATGGATACAAATTCGTCTAGTGCTATAAATATTTGAACCGATTAATCATCGACTAATCGTTTAGTGGTCTTTAACACATTACAGATTAATTATGTCAATGATGATTAATTACCGATTAATACCGAAGAATCGCCGATTAATTCTTTAACTTTAGTCGACCGTTGAGTTACCGATGAGATTTTTTAGGACCTTGGTTTTAATTACTTACTAAATAAAAGGTTAACAACTAGTTAATTACATCACACAGTGTGTACGTAGTATATATTTATTATGTAATTCTAAACTCTTACACATGGAGGGGCTTAATATAATCCACCTAAAATATTTGATACAACCCTTTCAATCAGTGACGAAATTGGATAAGGTCCGGGGTAATTCTTGCTAGCCTTAAACTCGTACGTGTAATACAAATTTTTTTTAGATTGTTCGGTTTTTATGTACGCATGTCATCACTAAAAAACCATTACATCATTACCTAAGCTAAATAACTCTTAAGAAGATGATCACATTATAAAATGAGAACATGTTTTAAGAAAATCATAAGTCAATTTTCGGTCAAATTAGTTTTTGATGCATTTTTCATTAAGCTATTTGATTAAAATTAAAAATTTCAGCTCAATCCCAGTAAGCCCCACTTCTCGGGGGCGCTATCTCCGAACCCCCTTCAAAAAGTTATGTGTTATCCCTTTAAAAAGTTTATAGTTCCACCTCAGCTTTCAAATAAAACTCCATTTCCGTTTTCATACTCTCAATTGTATAACTCGATTCAGCAAAAGTATACCCGAATGCTAAGTCAAAGGATTTGTTTCGAAAACTAGAAAAATCCAAACTTCTAACTCCGTCTAACCTAACAATCCATACGAACGAGAATGACATCAACATAGATGTCAATGAAAATGGAAGCAAAGATGAAGATGAAGACAACCCATCAAAACACCAACCTCTAATAACGAAAGGTCGAAAGTATATATCAATCGCGATTAATGGCGAATTGAAACAAACATAACAAACCAATATGTCAATCTAATACTAAAATACGTTATAAATGTCATAAACTAGCATATCTGATATCTAACCATTTGCCATCAATTTCATAAGTTTAATTTCTATACGTTTGATCTAAATAAATACACGTATTCCAAATCATACTAAAAACCAAAAGTGTAGTATATGTTTATATATAGGTAGATGGTGCAAATTAGCATGTGAATTGTGAAGTCAAGTTACCGTGAAAAAAAGTGAAGGGGCAAAATGTGAAAAATCGACTCCTGGCTCACCAAAGAGCCAACTAGACCTTCTATTTATGTGATGCCATAACCCAACCCTAACCCCCGACTTCTTTTAGCCGCCTTTTCCTACGGTTTTTGTGACCCTTTTTACAAACCACCCCACAGAAACCTAATCTAAATAAAGTAAACGACAAAAAAAGGATGTGAGGAGCAGAGCCGTTAGTTAGGGTTGGTTAGCGCCCCATGTTTGTTACGATTGGCCAGCCATTCGGTACACCATTCGCCACTTCTCAATCACACTAACCCCCAGATGCCAATATTTACCCCCTCATTTTTAGGAACCAATAAATGCTACTAATTATTTTATTTTTGGAATCATTTTCACTTTTTTATTAAATATTATCATCATCAAATCAAAGGCTTATATATATAAATAAAATTGTAGCTCCCGTTGGGACCTGGATCTGGATTATTTTTTTTTAATTAAAAAACATTTTGATTTTAATTTATACAACAATGATGGCTTGAATACTGATTACTAAGTTACTTTTTTTTGAACGGCAGATTACTAAGTTACTATTTGGTATATAAGAATGCAAGGGGAATTAAATGCGTCATTACGTCTAAATGAAGCGATAGCGTGTGTTGGTATCAACAGGATGGAATGCATCATTAGATAAGGAATGTGATTCTTCATTTCTAAGAGGTTTTTGGTATGCAGGAAAGTCAGTGTGAATGGAATGCTTCATTACCCATAAATGAAAAGATCACGTGTTTGATAGCCCGTATAAATGAAATCGAAGATTACATAAGGAATGCGTTTTATTCAATTCTAAAGATTTTCATTCCGTAAGGTCTTGGTGTTTCTTTTTCTTTCCTTTAATGATTGAAATGAATATTATTTTTATTCGGTTTAATTTCTTTTCTTAAACTTAATGAAAATAAAAAAAATAAGAATACAAATATTTTTAAAATTAAATAAAAGAAAAATAAATATATAAAAATAAAATTTACATAAAAACGTTTAAAACAAAAAATATATATGATAAAATATTAAAAAATAATAAAATAATAATAATAAAAATATATAAATATAAATATAGGATGAATATAAAATAATAAATAAAAACTAAAAAACATATAAATAAAAAACAAAATGCAGTAAAATAATATTAATTAAAAGTTTGAATAATAAATAATGGATATAGCCATTACGAAAAGAAAATGTCAGTAAAATTGTATTTCATTTTTTTAATTTTACCACTTACCAAACAATACGAAGTAATTATTCATTTTATTCCGATGAGGTAAACAAACACTAACAGGACAATGAAATAGTCTTGATCCATTTCATTTTCTTGACCATTTCATTCATTCTTTCATTTGATTCCTACACCCATTCAATTACCCCATACCAAATAAAAGTTAAAGTTTTTATTCTTTAAGGGAACGGTGTTTTTTTTATTCGTTTGTGGAATGGTTTTTTAATATAGTTTTCTTTAAGAAAAATTATGAAGTAAAAAAATTAAAAATTTTAAGTTTAAAAAAATTAAAATGAAACAAAAAAACAAAAAAAAAACTCAATTTTAAAAGTAAAAAAAACAAACAAAAAAGAAATAGAGGAAAATAAACATAAATAAATGCAATTTAAAAATATTATATATATATATATATCTATATTAAGATAGAAAATAAACAAATAAAGTTTTTAAAAATATAAAAAATGAATATAGTCATTCCGTAATGAAATGTCGGGATGTTCAAAAATATCCGAATCCGAATCCGAATCTGAAATATCCGAAATATCCGAAGTTAAAATATCCGAAAATTCGGATATCCGAATTTTCGGATATCCGAATTTTCGGATTCGGATATTGATTTTGAACATTTTCGGATATTCGGATATCCGAAAAATATCCGAAATATATATTTTTTAAAATATTAAATTATATATATTATTTAGTTTAACATACTTTAACTTAAGAAACCCTAGATCTAAAGTTCTAAACTCCGATTTTCATTCTCTTTGCATCTTTGGATCCCATCGTCCTCCAAATCTCGACCCTCACTGGCTCATTGCCTTACACCGCCGATTTGTAGTTTGTCATCGAGCTTGTTGCACACGGATTCGAGCTTCAAAATCGAGACATTTTTTATTTTTTGTTGGTATTTGACTATTTAATGTACTTGTATTAGAATATTTGCTAATTTGGATGTTTATCACTAGTAATTTTAGAGATTGAATGTATTTTTTTTTAACTTTTTTTTTATGTTTTGAAAATTCGGATATCCAATTCACTATCCGAATCTGTATCCGAAATTTCGGATATCCGAAATTTCGGATATCCGAAATTCGGATATCCGAATTTTCGGATATCTGGTTTTGAACACCCCTAGGTGTACCCACCTATTGGGTATGGGGGTCGCCCGCAACCAATGAAAAAAAAATTTATAGTGGGATATGTGCAATCCAATTTCGCCTGACCCCCAAGAAATTTTGACACCAACCCCTAAGAAAATTTCAGTTCGACCTACTGAAATTTTTATCAGAACGACACAAAGAAAATTATTTCAAAATATTAAGTTTGATAAATATAAACCGAATAAGTATAAAAAAATATTAAATCTGTTACTTTTTTAGTTCTTAAAGGTTATAAACAAAATTCAAGTGCCCACATAATCAATAACTATAAGTTAATATTTATATTTTAGCCCAGTTATTAAACTTATTAAACAAAACTAAGTTACTCAAATACCCAATAATTATTTAAAAATCTAAAATCATATTTAGAAATTTTTTTGCATAATCATTAGTTTATTAAAAAAACATATTTCATACTATTATATTAGCAGCAATTCAAACCATGCACAATTAAAACAAAAAAAAATCAACTTTCACCGTTTATGTTGTCTCGTCTTTAAAATCAAACATGCGTGCATCCCCTCTATCCTACACAGCTCTCACCATCAAATTCAATGTCGTTGTCGCAACAAATTAAACAGACCACTAACCAAAATCCTTGATGCTATCGGCAACACCTGTCTCTCAAATTAGATTTTATAGAGCCACAAATCTTTGTTTAGGTGTTTCTTTTTAGATTTTACTTTATTATTTGATAATTTGATTATTTGCTAAACTTTTTGAATGTTAAGTTGTTGGTTATTTGCCGGAAAACTATATTGTTAATTGAATATTTTATAGTTTTATATTAGTTTGTCGGTTAATTACGTGATTTGGGCTTGAATTTCTTAATATGACTCGACCCCGCCCGAATCTTACCAACAAGAAATTAATATTTAATGATATATAACTGACAGTAAAAAAATTTCGACTTCCATAAAAAATATTTCTGGGTTCGCTACTGGTCTGTATAATTATGACATTCTTTCATTTAACTATCTATTAAACAACACGATGTAATGATTCATTTTATCATGATAGGGTACCTAAACAGGACAATGTAATGGTAATGATTCATTTTATTCCCTCGACCATTCTATTCTCTCGTTCATTTCATTCATTCATCTATTCTATTACCTCCTACCAAGTTATTATTTGAGTTATAATACTTACATCTGTTAACTTTTCTATTTTAACTGGTGTAAGATATCAAAATACCATTTTATAACCAAATAGATCATTTATATCACTACTAGAAAACTTAACTTCCATTGATGGAACTTTTCTGATAAATGTAGCCGTCAGAAAAACGACGGAATCCGTCAAAAAATATCGATGTCATAATAGCGCATTGGTGATCTGAGGCTAATAAATATCTTTGTTGATACATAGTTTGTGCGTCGTGTGAAGTATCCAATCAGACAATGTCATGTTAAGATCCAAGAGTTCAAGTCCAAGGTTCAAGGCAAGGATTACTGCATGCCGAACCTCGTCCGAACCTGGAGTTCGGACCGGCCGAACCTGGAGTTCGGACAGGGTTCAGCCAGTCGCTATAAATAGGTTGCTTGAGCTTTGTTCTAGTTACGAGTGAGAGTCTGAGCTGATCTTAAGTGTGTGTTTTGTACGGTGTTTCTCTGTGTCAGTTTCTGAGTGTTTACTGGTTGTAATTGTTCATCTTTGATCAATAAAACAATCGGTTAATTACATTTTGATCTTCGAATAGCTAGATTGAGTAGACGATCCAATGCTCTCGCATTTTCAAGTGGTATCAGAGCTTTCTGGTTCACTCTACTGATCTGTGGTTGCTATTTTTGGAGTTTTTGAAACGTGTTGGTGTTTCTCGAGTTTGTTTACGTGTTTTCAATCAAATCTATCAAGTTTTATGTGTCAAACTTGCTCCTAAATTATTCCTTATCAGTTTTTCTGTCCTACTGCTGCAAAATTCGTCAAAATTCATAAAAAATCGAGAGTTTTAAGAAAATTATGTTGAGGTTCGGAACTTCCTGGTCAGGTTCAGAGTAACCGCTCCGAAGTTCAAGTTCGGACGTGGTTCGTTCAGAGTCCGGAGTGAGTTCGGTAGGAGTTCGGTCATTGTTTGGAAAATTTCTGGTTCGTGAGTGTTTCGGTCAAGGTTCGGGATCTTTTGTATTCGGACATTCGGACAATGTTCGGTGCTAGTTCGGCATTTCTAGGTTCGTTTGAAGTTCGGAGTTGTGTTTGAGGTTCGGAAAGAGTTCGAAACAAGTTCGGACAAGGTATTGAAGTTCGGATAGGGTTCGGACGATCATAATTTCAAAAATTTTTAACGATGTCGGAATTTCAAGCTTTTGCCGCTATGTAGAACGTGATACAGACTATGATGAACTTTTATAATGATTGGAACAAGTCAGAAAGTTCCCAAGTTGTTGAAGTTAGAAGATTATCAGAATTGGAAGCAATGATTTTCGGCTTATATAAGTACGAATGATATCAATTTGTGGATTCCGATCAAGAAACTTTATCAACACTCGACTGATCAAGGAGATTTCAAGGAAGTTCATACCTTCGACATTGCTGAAAGGAAATCATAGAGCTTCAACAAAAAGCTTTCGGTTATCTTACGATGGCATTACCCACTGAGTTGCTTCATCAATTTAGTACTTGCAAGAAGTCTAAGCAATTGTGGGATGCTTTATCAGCAAGATGTGAAAGAAATGATGATTACAAGAAGAGTCGAAAGAAAGTGTTGAATAAAGAATTTGATAATTTTCAACATTATGACAATGAGAACTTACTGCTCTTGTTTCAACATTTTCACATCTGATTAGTGAATTAAAGGTGGTTGGAATTGAGAAAACTGATGCTGATTTGAAGGAAAAGATTATGGAAGCATTGACTGAAAAGTGGGAGAACTATGTTTTGCTGGTCACTCATGATAAAGAATATTCTTCGTTAAGATTTCACGAGCTTACTGGAAAATTTCATGCTCGGAAAATGGAAATGTTAAACTCTAAGAAGTCAACTGCTACTTTACAAAATCCTGAGTTGTATCATGGTGAGAATTCTGCAAGCATGAATGCTAAAGCTAAGCCAAATTTGAGTTCTACACCGAGTGTTGCTTTCATGGCTGGAGTTTCTGGAGATTCTTATAACAATTTATCACGGGGTTGTAGTTTTACAATTCCAAATTCATCAAGTCATAATGCTTTTTCTGCTGAATCAGCAGATGACTATGCCAAAATGATTGTTGCTTTGATTTCATCGTCGTTTGGCTTGGTTATCAAGAATGTTGCTGATGCAAAAATAACTCGAGATGATCTTGATGCAGTTGATGAAGATCAATTGAATGAATTGGATCTATCTTGGCAATTTGCTATGCTAATTCAAAGATCGAAAAGGTTTTTCAAGAAAAATGGAAGAAATATTTCTAATTTTAATGAGAAATTGGGATTTGATAAGTCAAAGTTGAAATGCTACAAATGTTCAAAGCTTGGACATTTTGCTCGGGAGTGTCAACAAACATATGCTAGCAAGCCTGGTATCTCTCAACCATCTTCAAGTAATACAAACAAGACAGCCCTAACAGTTCAAGATGATGGTGTTTATGATTGGTGAAAACATTTTGATTAGTCTGCTTTGATAGTTACTCATGATCAACAAGAAGATTATTGTTCAGAGACAAGTTCAGATACAAGTTTCACACCAAGTTCTTATGAATCTGCTAAAAACTTGGAGAGTTTGTTGAAAGATAATGTTTTATTATTGAATAAAATTCAAAAGCTTTCTGAGGAATTCAAATTGGTTTCTTCGGACTTGGAAGTGTCTAAGGAACATGAGAAGGAATTGGGTGTGAAGAACGAATGTTTGCTTAAAGAGATCAAGTTATTGAATGAAGTTATAGAAATTTCAAAACTAGATAGAAAGATTGTTGAAGCTGCAAATGCAAAAGTCTGTGAAGAAAAGGATGAGTTGGTTAAGGAAGTAAAAAAATGGAAGGATGAAGCTAAAGATGCTGCGAATGATTTCCAGAAGCAAAATTAAGCTTGATTTGCTTACAAAAGATGCTGAAGAATCTATTGCTAAGATTGCAAGTTATCAAGCAGTTATGGAAAATATTTGGATGAGAAGTGCGAATTGGCCAGTGTTAATAAGGTTCAAATAGCAAATCTTGATATTCACAAGCAAAATGAAGATAAATTGAAGAAAGAATTGTTTAAAGGCATGGAAAATCTTCGATGCAAAAATTTGAAACTCACAAAGTTGCAAAGCGTCTGATTGCTACTGAGAAAGAGTTGGTTGATGCACAAAAGTTAATTTCAGATTTAAAGATTCAAGTGATTGATGCCAATCGATTGCTGAATAATGTCTCTAATTCTCAAGTATTCACGAGTTTTCTAGCTAAAGATGAGAATTTTGAAAAGATGTTTGATAAGATAGCTTCACATCCTGCTCATATCAAAGAAGCCAGGGGCGGATTTAAGCTTGTGTTAGTGGGGTCCTAGGCACCCACTCAACTAAAAAATAAGATGCTAATTAATTAAAACATTTGATTAAGGCACCCAAGGTTTTTTCTTAAAGGCACCCAAGAGTCATGGCTCAACCTAAAATCTTGAGAAGAAACAGAAAAATGTGATGCTAAACCAATGAGTATGAAGAAAGAAGCCATTGTTTCACTGTAAAAAAAATCAGTAAAGATGAAGGAGACGATGCTTTCATAGGGAAATGTTTCCATAGTACCACAATTATTAATTTGTGTCAGAGTTAAAACCCACCATTCAATTATTGTATACTTAATGATTTAAATTCTAACTCCCTTTCATACTTAAAACTCATGATTACTCTTTTTTCTTTTAAGTTAAATTTTTAAATTTCTTTTTTATAAAAAAATTATTCAAAATAGTCTATGTTTGAGCAAACATACAAATTTAGTATTGTAATCTAGTTATTTATGTATTTTAAATTATGAATTAATTGTAAAAACAAGGTTTTTTAAGTAGAATAGTAGACTATTATAATAAACTTATTTTGACCCGCTAAAATCCACCCGTTTGACCAGTTTTAATCGACCCGTCTTTGTCGAGTTATTTTAATCATCCTGTTTTTGCCCCCACTGAGAAAAAATCATGGATCCGCCACTGAAAGAAGCATTCAAAGAAGTGAAAGAGAAGGTTGAAGAGTTTGATTATTCAAATGTTTCATCATCTAATTCTGAAGAAGAGAAGGTTGTGAAGAAGAAGAAAAATAAGAAGCCTAAGAAGATGAAAGGCAAGAAATCTGAGATTCCTCCAGCTCCAATATTTGTTTCTGGTTCGTCATCTGCTGACAATGAGAAATCTGCTACTTCAAGTGACAAGATTCGTTCTCAACCTGAATTTAATGAGACGATCTTCTTTGAAAAGACAAATCTTAAAGATATCAAAGCTAAATTTTCTAAGTTTGGCAAAAGATAGAAACCAGAATTTACATTCTGAGAAACAGATTTCTTGAAAGCATGTTGGTCTGGGTTTTAAAGCAAAGAATGTGAAAGCTGAGGAGGTTCCAGCATCATCATTCCAAGATTTGAGGAAATTGAAGATGAAACAAGTGAAAAAGAAAGTTTTTAAAGCTGAAAAGGTTCAACCTGAGCGTTTCTACAAGCTCAAAGGTTCTGACCAGAGTTTCTCCGACAAAGAGTTTCCTCTTCATTGTGTTGATGCTAGGAAAATTTCTGAAGTTTTTGAGAAGAAAGATGCTTCAAGAACCTTGAATAATCAAACCGTTAAATGTTCTTCTGATGGTTTTCATTCTCGAAGCCCAACATCAGGTTCATGATCACAATCATTAGGTATATGATTCTAATTTTGATCATGTTCGGGATATTCATATTTGTGATTCTGTGCAGGCACCTAAACGGTGGGATAAATCTGAACGTATTTGTTATGTTTGCCGCCAAAAGGGCATATGGCAAAAGATTGTTCAATCCCTGCTAAATCAAACCAAAGGTTTCAAAGAAACCGGTTTTTGGTAAGTCTTCCAAACCAATGTTTGTTAATTTCCATGGCAGAGCTTTTGATGAATGTGAACCTACATTTTTTCTAAAACAAAAACGTTTTGTTCCTATGTTTCAAAAGGTTCAAAATGTAGGTTCTTCATCACAGTCACATGTGATTGATTCATCAAAAACTGAATTACCAAAACCACAACAATGGAAATCAAAGGTGGTTTCTAAGCAAAATCAGGACACTCGTCGCCCGGAAGCAGTCGCTTCGGGTCAAGTTAAAAACTGATGAGTTTGACCAGTGTGTAGGTACTTCTAGAAGACTTATCGACGATTGAAAAATTATTGATGGAGGAGTATTCTGCTTAACTTAAATTTCATGATATATCTTTTAACCCTGTAATTTTCCTGAAATTTCTAAAAACTGCAAAGATATCCGTGTTGATTGATCAATTTTACTTTCGTTATGCTTTTTCCTTTGATAAAAAATCAAACATAGCGTTGTGTTTTTTTAAAATAAAAATCCAAAAATAGAGTTTTCATTTTAAGGGGGAGAAATGCATGTAATGGGGAGAAATTGTGAAAATGCATGTTATGGGAATAAGGTGAATACATGCCAAATATATAAAGAAGGCGTATACATGCAAAATATATAAGGAAGGTGAATGCATGCACAATATATATAATTTTGAGAAATTGATCATTGGGAAATGATGGTACATTAGCTTACGTATCTGACTCATGGATAGAGTAGATGAAAGGGCCATAAGATCATCGTTTGATATGTTTGGTAGGCTCAGCAAATCAGAAAATATTCAGATGTGATATACACTAAATACTAATGCTTGACCATGTGGATAACATCTTGATGCGTAGTTCATGACAAAAAGAAAAATAAGTGTGAAAATAAATGAGAAGTCACCGTGTTTACATGTGTTCATTTTGCAAAGATTTAAACTTGTTTGATTTTCTTTATTTTGTCAAACGATCGGACTTTCTCTGCGTGTCCACAAGACCGACCTGATCGTTGTTCGTTTGACGTTCTACTTTATTTTCTTTGATGTTTTCGTATAACTCATCGGACTTTCTCTGCGTGTACGGGAGTACCGACCTGGTTGTTGTTGGGTTATACAATTTCAACTTGTTTTATTTTCTTTCTTTTGTTAAATCCGAGGCCTTATCTGCGTATCGAAAGATTGAACTTAAGGTAGACAATTTAACGCTCTTATCCCAATCATACGTTCCCTCGTTGTTCACCAGCACGGATGAGTCCGAAGAAGAATGTTTTGTTAGGTAAAAATATAGTGTGTTACAGACTAGGAACTCCATTCTGCTGACTCTACCAGATAGATAGAACCCGTCTTTTTTGTACTCCAGTTAAAAGAAGAGTTTGATCCTGACTCAGAAGGAATGCTAGCTATATGCTTAACACATGCAAGTCAAACTTTGTATTCGGGGAGCTGGGTAGAAGGAAAAGAGACTCGTAGGGTTTACGAGAATTATATATAAGATCTCGTCTAACCAATGGCATTTTATCGTAGGACCTTATGGTCAAAGTATCATTACACACGAGTACGTTGTCGTGAACCGGCAGAGAAACAACTCACACACCGAATTATATTATTAAGTGAAAACTTTTATAAGGAGTTAGGGTCCGTTTCATCCCCGCACCGCTCTCGCGTGTACGTGGTCAGACATAACCAAAACTAAGTTCACAAACACATCATTCTCGCGTGTACGAAGTGGCAGAATATTACTAACCCAGGTTCCCAAACCATTACCTCTAAACCGCTCTCGCGTGAGTAAAGTGATATTTACATCGACATAAAAACAAGAATGAATCACTTTCAGTGGGGTTGAGTTTCATCTTTATATGTTGCCACAGCCCCTAGTCGGGTGTCACTCACCAACTAATGTACTTTCGAAGGCACAAATGTTCCATGATACACAAGGTAAGTTTTGTTTTTAAGAACCAATAACTCAAAATCATTGTTACACGCCTTAAGTCTGGTTTATGGATTCTTGTTACTAACCATCAATGGTTTGTTTCATCCAAGTGAGTGTAAGGTTTAGCCACTCATGGCTTTAGTAATTTGCTTAAAAGAATTTGAGAAGTTCATAGACAAAGATTAACAAATTCTATTTAAGTTGAATGTTTACAATCTTGATCTGAAAACAACCAAAGCTTGAAAACAATGGCTCAAACAGAAAATAGAAGCTAAATACTACAAAGAATAGATAATTAAGCAATTAAACAAGTGGGTGGAGGCTGGTATTTATAGGCCTAAATTGTAAGGATAGCATGGAGCGTGCCAAGGTTGGGCACGGGTTGTGCCCTTCCGTAGATCAGCAAGAATCTTGATCTGACCGGCCAGGATCCGAGTCACCAGACACACTGAACACTCTATATGCTCGACAAAATGTTTAAAATCATTTTTCGTAGTTAAAGTTCTTAAATAGTTTATTAGAGTTAACAAAAGTTCTTAAAGTTTAGCGGCAGCATCTCATTAGAGTTTTAATCAAGTTTAACGGAAGCGACAATTAAACGAAGCAGTCAAATGTCTTTTCGCCCAAGGAGACAAAAGATAGTTAAGTGTTTACAAACCATGCAGATCAAACAAATGAATGATCCTAAACGTGTTCCTTATCGTACCTCCTAAGGACCTGAGAAGAAACATACTAAAAAGTGTCAACGTAAGGTTGGTGAGTTCACAAGTTTTAAACGGATAAATAAACATTTATCAAAACTGGTTGATAACCAGTTACCCTCAACGAGGCATAACCAAAGCAGGGACTTCACCCTAAAAAGCTAATTTATATACCCATGGATAGCTAGTCGATAATATTTTTATAACACCACAGGGTTCATGCAACCATTACTAACAGTTACTTTGCGTTCTAACCATATCGTTTGCAAGGGTTTATCAAGCCCAGTAGATCTACCTCATAATTCCCCGTTATCAAGTATTTATGATTCACTAAAGCAGAAGGACTTTCAGAGCAAACATATTCATTAATGGTTTATATAGTTTGGTATATAATATCAAGTTATGTTTGTAAAACAAGAGTTACCGTATGTCTTCTCCCCCCAAAAGTGTAAACAGTTAAAAAGTGGGGCGGTGAACTCGCCTTAGGGTGCAAATTTAGTATTTTGAATAATCAACCGACGAAAGCAGTGAATCCCTTAGACTTAACCTAAGACACATATCAATGTGAGTTGACTATGTTGATCGACATCCCAACAACGCGCAGACAATAGACAGCCTGACTTGAATACACATTTGTGATCGATTTAGGTTTTTTAACATTTATTCTAACAGGTATATCACATATAACATGTCCTATGGCAAAAAATATAGATACGCCACAACCTATTACGACATTATGTTGTATATACGATGTAAGTTCGACGGGGCGATCCTACAAAGTCGTGTCATTCCCACCAATACGAGATACCGGGGACTTGTACATACGTATTACTCATAATTAAATTGAGCTGAAGCATGTAAACATGTAGCCAAGCAATTACATGATCATATACATGCATTACATGATTATTTATTTTTCCGGAAAATATATATTTATTGCATTTTGGAAAGTTCCATACCAAAATCATCTTGTTATCATATCATAATCCACATGAATTCATGTTTAGCACATTTGAATTCGTATCATAGGTTTACACTTGCATGCATGACTATCTCATTGACCTAATTTCCCAATTACCCGATAAATTCACGTAAATAATTTCCATAAATTATTTCACATGCAATTAATCATCAAGTTTGCAACTTTATAGTTCATCATGCATCCATTAACCTAAATCAAGCATCTTTATTGTAGATCTATCATCAATCATGGACCTTTATTCAAGTTCTATCATGCATGGTCATCAAAATCAAGTTTTTATTATGAATCTTACGTAAAGTTAGCAACTTTATCGCATATCAACTTTAGATCTAACATTATCAAGCATCCATAACAGAAATCATGCACAAAATTTGGATCTTTACTTGCATGCAACCTCAAAAACCCTAGATCTATGCATGGATCATCGTCAACATCACATCATTTTTTGCTTTAAAGATACAAAATTTATCAATATAAACCCTAGATCTACACATGCATGCTTCATACTATCATATATCATTCTTGATCTAAAGTAAAGATCAAAGCTTGAAGCTTTTTAATAAGAAATCAAAACACATACCGGTGATCTACGATGAAACGAGACTTGAATCCTTAAAAAATTGATCAAAATGATGATTCTTGGTGCAAGAACTCAAAACCAGACCTTAGAGCATTATTTAGTCGTGTGAAGCTATAAAAATGAGGCGGTGGTGGCTAATGGTGCTTAAACAGTGGAGAAATTAGGGTTTGTTGAAAAAACTCATTCCAAGTATATCACTTAGAATGACTGACATTGTCACACCTCCAATTTCCACTAACGAAGTTTTACCGTGTGGGGTGTGATCCAGACCAGGACCCGAGTCATTAGTTACAATCAAACATTAAATAAAGATTTCAAAACATGAAACGAGTTCCAAACGAGAATAAGTTAAACCAGAGTTTTTAAATATTAGCGGAAGGAAAGTAAATAGTTTGCGCAGAACAAGGGGCCCATTATGAAAAGCATATGCAAATTATAAGTATTAAATGAAAATGCAAAAGACAAGAATTCCCCAAAAATTTTAAGGCATAGCAAAACATAGGCGTCCAAAATTGAGAACTCTTAGCGACCTGTAAAGTGTGCATAAGAGCAAGTGTCAGCTAATGCTGGTGAGTTCACATAAGGAGTATATACATACAATATACTAGATGCATACGAATACATAGTTTATTGATACGTAGTGTGTAAGTTACAAAGTTTATTCATACGTAGTGTGTAAGTTACAAGCAATATCCATATCATAGGTAGCTAGCCTAAGTTCATGTGACTAAAACCTGACCAATGCACACAAGATTGACCTACGCGTTTTGCCTTCCCCTTGTCTACCCGATCATGGTACGTATAAGCTGACATTGTTCTCAGTCCAACCGCCAGTCGGGTGGTGCATCTCGTGCCTGCTGAGTGGGGTTTGTCAGACCCCAGTAGTACTACTAAATATCACCTCGCTATTCAACTATTAACGATCCGATAAGTAAGGGCTTTAAGTGGATAAGCATTTAAGTGAACATGTGGTGATATAAAGTGGATTATTACTTTAACAAACAAATAGTACACCCTAAATAGGGTGTAACCTAAACATTAGTGTGTTATCATCCTAAACCGGATGTAATGAGAAAAACAGTTTGTATGCCACCATCCTAAACCGGATATAGTGTAACGGGGTTGTGAAACTCACCTTAGGGTGTGCAGCTACAAGCTGCACTTGAACTAAGTTCGTTGGGGTTGGGCACGACCAAATATGACGGACGTGCTCACCAATTAGATGAGTGCCGCTAGGATGAAACGTTTAGTCATAACAAGTAGTTCTACGTTGCCTCACAACTTAGCAATTTGGCAAGTAAGGACGTACGCCCGGTACACTGACCTAGGACACGATGGTTGATCATATATATTTAACATGTTATAATTTTTGACCCTACATGTATAAGCATAACGACTCACATGGTAGGACACGTAATACATGCATACATAACTAGCACTATTAGCACTAGAATCAATGCCCGAAAAATCCAGCGCGTAACCTGGCCTAAACCCGGAATTAAGTCATAAAATTTTACAGGTGACATTATTTCATTCCAAACACATTTCATGTAGAACCCGAAAATCAAGTCACATAGTAGCATGCCCAAACTTGTCATACAAAGTAGTAAGTCCTGGAAAGGTGTTGTTTGCACATTGATCTTGCTACCTCCAGTTCAGTGTCCAAACAGATGATTCAGTGTACCTAACTATAACCAAACTAAATCAAAGACACTAAACTTTATTTTGCAATCACTCAATATGGATAAAATTGAGTGAGTTATGATACTTTGAAGTTGACAAAAATTTCAGACTAAAGCTGTTAAGTAAAACTGTGAATGATGTTTTTAGTGACCCATAACTTGTTCAAAACCTAGATTTTTACTACCAAAATTTCCAGATCATTACTTCCTTATAACCCATACATTTTTCATTTGAAAATCACACACATAGCACACACACATCATGATCATACAATCACACAAGTCATAAATTTTGAAATAGGATAGATTCGCACACTTAAAGGGGGGGGGGAGTAAGAATGCCGTAAGAAAAAAAAAAGATAGAAAGAGGGAGATAGAGTGTGTGAGTCGTGAATGAGAGGGGGGATACATTTACACATGGATATATAGTTATGATGATTTGATTAAATAGGGTGCCACTCGTTATCCTTCAAATAGAGAATTTACTTTGTCGCTTTATTTCATTGACAAACCACCGAGTATGTATCATTTATTAAGATTGATTGCCATGACAAGTTTTAGTTGATGCTTAGTATCATAGTATGTATCATGTGGAGAAATAATTCACCGTTTATGTGATGACAAATAATAATGTTGAGACAAGTTCGATGCAACAAAGGTAAATGTATGTTCTTATAGTATAATTAGTTGCACGGTTAGTTAGTTTTTTATGAGATTCCAAGGTCTGTCTGGAAGACCGATAAAGAATAGAATTAAACCAAATGATGAGCCTAAGAAGAGACAAAAACATGCACTTTGTGGTGATTATGGACATCGTAACAAAACATGCAAAAATGCACTGTCTGAAGATGAAGTCTCAACAAGTAAAGGGGACGAGAAAACTAATTAATCTAAGTGGAGAGATTGAATTTTTGATATTTCGATATGTACTTGTTTAAGACGTTGTGGTTAATTTTTGGCACTTTGTATTTCGATATGCACTTGTTTAAGACGCTCATCAATTATGGGTGATTCTTGTTTTGAAATGAATTTTGAATTTATATTAGTTTTTTATTTACAGATGTTTTCAAGTCATTTAATATGTTAATTTTAATGATATATATAAATCTTAATCTTAATACTAATAAAGCAATAAAATTTGTGCCACATGTCTCATTTATAAATGGTCCACATCACCACTGCCACATGTCAAACTCACATTGAATTACTAATTTAGTAAATCATCAATTAAGATTAATTACCAATTTGGTCAAAGCAAAATTTTATTTTAAAATTTTGATAAAATTAATGTAGATTTGATTGATTTACTCAATAATTTTACTCTTTTTGTGAAAAGTAATCAACAACTTATCAAAGATAATAAATTTCTTAAATGTATTAAATAATTATTTAATATATTGTAAAAATTTTATATCAATCATAATTTTCAAATTTTTTATCATTATCTTTTTCTTTGTATTTATCTAATATTATAAATCTATATTTAGCCCGTGTAGTACACGGGTTACTAACCTAGTATGTAATATAGAAGGTGAAATATGTAATTTATGCTTTTCTTAGACAAATATGTAATTAATGAAATTAGAATGTTATGTAAATATGTACTATATAAGGTAAAATATGTATCTTTTTATTTTTTTATAGATAAATATGTAATTAATGATATTAGAATGGAAAATATATAAATACTCATTAAGGGTATAATAGTCATTTAAAGGTTTTTTTTAATGAATTGGGTAAATATGTAATATATATAGTTTAGGAAGGGGATATATGTAATTAACGTTTAGGTTTGGATATATATGTAAATGCCCCTACTTTGATTGTCTAGTGTGAATATAGTCCACCATCTTCGAGACTAGTTTACTTCCTAAAGGATCAGATCTACTTCGCTGACCAGTCGTTTAGGTGATGATTTATGCCCCCTGGTATTGGATGCGTGTCCCTTATTTGATGCTTGCCCTGGTATTAGATGTACGAGTAGTTGTAAACTTGGACACAAAGTTTAATGTCTAGAATACATAGAAAAATGTCACACTAATGATGTCAATGTTGCTACCTAAACCCGCACATGGTGGTTATAGACTTGAGCTACACTGGAATCGCTGGGTGTATATGAAGTCTTGGCTGAAACCTACAAAACCTACTATATACAAGTCACCCTCATACTACTTATTCGACACAAAGTAGTTATAGACATGCACACAAAGTTTAATGTCTAGGATACGTAGAAAAAGGTCACACGAATGATGTCAATTTTGCTACCTAAACCCGCACATGGTGGTTATAGAGTTGAGCTACACTGGAATTGTTGGGTGTATATGAAGTCTTGGCTGAAACCTACAAAATCGACCACGATTAGTCTTGCTGTGGAGGACCCCAAAGGGTGTCAATTGCAACCAGCCTCTGGTATACGATTAAGAATCGGAGCTTTTGACAATGTGCATAAGGGAGATTATATTATAACGAGAATGTAAGTAGTTGAGGGAATAGTGAGCACTAAATACAAGTCACCCTCATACTACTTATTCGACACAAGTCTTGTCATCAACAAGAAGTTATCGGAGACTGTAGGTTTTCCTTGAGGACCTTAGCATCTTTGGCCCTTGTCTACCTATAGTTCTCCTATGTGCAAGATCCTTGCCATCAACGCTAAGATCGTCGTTAATGGCTGAAAGGAATTCCTTAGTTTTTTTATTGGACTTCTTGGCATTTACTGTTGTTACCATTATCTTTGTGTTCTTGCACCTTTTGCTTGGTCTGTATGGGTTTTTGGCTCAAGAGGCCTCCTCACATTGCTTTTCTCGCTGATGGCCTTTGAGCTCCTAACCTCCTAGGTTTTATGTTGAGGCTATGGATAAGCTCATCAAGATCCCTAATACATTATTTCTAATTACTCTATAATCTGGATTGTCAGCTTTTCCTCTTTAATCAAGATGAGTGTCACATTTAAAACACTTCTTAATCATTGTAGGGTTCACGTGTCACTAATACATGATTATTGGAAAGAATATTAATGTGACACCCCACTACCTCTTTTAATAAGTTTTGATGTATAAAAAGTTGACCCATATTTTTTTTCTTAGAACGGATCCATACTTGACCATAGTTATCATAAAAACCTATTTAATCGTTAGTTCACCCTAGAGTACACAGTTTTGGGTAAGCAAATAGGATGACAACTGTCTCCATCAAAACTCCCCTTTTTAGTGTTCGGTTCTTCATCTAATTGCTCAATCCAGACCCGTTACCTTCCCATCCCTAGTACCTGTCATCATTTACCAGTAACGTATTAGTAAATAATGATCTTTCAATAAATTTCTCTTAGCTGATAGCAATAACAAGCAAAAAAATTGAAAAACATGAAACTGCATAGTTAGGCGTATCGCAAACTATCTTTGTTCTAGGCGATACGCCATCCATTTTCATGTGTATCGCTTACGGCTTCCACCTCTCCAAGCGATACGCTAGGAGAGGAAGTTCCATGGATTCAGCCGAATTTTGGTTGTTTTATACTTAGCCAAATTTCTCAGGTTTTTCCCAATTTTCATAAATCACTTCCCAAACCTTTTCAAGCATTCAAACCAAACTTTTATAAAAAATAGAGACATTACTATCCTCCATCTTTACCTTCTTACTAATGGGTCAAATATTTTGAAATTGTTTTACTGGATATCAACCCGTTTGACCCATTAGAAACTTCTAGTGTAAAGGCTCATAATAAGTCTTACCTATCTTTTGTCAACCTTTTCCTAGCACGCAAATAAATCATTTTATTAGTTCCACTTTCACCCAAATGGTGCTTGCGTAGTTCCATAATCGTTAGTTTATTATCTTACCCGAAGGTCCCACTTAAATTCCCATATGTTATCATCTTACCCAAACGGGTCACACACAAACTCCTGCATTATCATTCATTTGAGGTTGAATTCAATATACATTATCATCCTTGAATCAACCCAAGTTCTTACTTATCAAGTTTGATTCTAGTGAGGGAATAATATCATTTTTCATTCATATAAAAAGTTCGAGCACACTAATGTTACTCATCTTAACCCAAGCGGGTCATAAGACATCTTTTACATAAACATTCATTGGTCTACCCATCTTACTCAAACGGTTCTTATTATACACTTTGTATAACACACATTGGTTCTATTCCACCTTACCCCAACGGGTCATAATACACACTTTACATAACACACATTGGTGTTATTTCATCTTACCCAAACGGGTCATAATACATACTTTGTATAACACACATTGGTGTTATTCCATCTTCACCCAAACGGGTCACATTACACAACTTATGTGATCATACTATAATTTATCTTTTTTTTTTAACTCAATGGTCAAATTACACACTTAACTAAACACACTTTGATACTATTCATCTTAACCCAAACGGGTTCATTCAACATATACTATATTAGTGCACTTTAGCTCATACATCTTACCCAACCGGGTCAATTTTAATCCATCTTACCCAAACGGGTCATTCACTATGATTCACCTTCCGTATCTAACATAATATATGGTTTATAAATAACAAGAACCTTACTTGCTAATTAGGATAAGATTAATCACCTATTATCATGAATAATCAAGACACATCTTACGTTACCTTAAAGGTTTAAGCTTTAGTCTTTTCTTCCCGTTGGTGAGTCGAGCTTCCATTTGCTTCACCTATATTTCCATGGTTGTTGGACTAGCCATCTAAGTTTACATACTTCACAATTATGATCATTCATGACACTAGGAAATACACCATGCATCACTTTAATCTTAACCACAAACTTTCAAGCTTCATATTCCTCTTAAGCATTTTCACAACACTTAGTGTGTGTAAAACACATAATCCTTTGTATACATAGTTAGCATACCAATTTACCCATCTTTTATATACAGACTTGCATTCTTCATAATATTTTACACCCATTTGAGCACCACAATATACATGAGATTCACTAATCTTCATTTAGGCATTTTATCAAACACTTAGAGTGCATACTTCAATTCAACTATCATACAACCATGAGATTCACTAGATTATCCATCCTAAATTCATGTCATGAAGTTTTCTTCTAACTCCACATCAATTACCACTTTTAATACATAATATACATTCTTTTAAGCCAAGACAAGCAACACAAGCCATACACACATCCTCATTTTCGAATTCCACTCTTAGGGTGAAATTCTTCAACATAACACCTAACAAAACCATGGATTTATAGTCATGCAAAGGAAACTCATGGCATATCTAACCTCATACACCTTTAATTCACAGATTTTACATCATAATTTGGCCTCTAGATTAAAATCAAGAATTCACCTATCAAAGGGATCACTTACTTGTTTTGTAGATCTAGAATTAATAAGAATTTTGTGGCCTACACACCTCCTTTGTCACGAATTTCAGCCCCCATAACTCAAATTTCCATCTTAACACTCTCAATTTGATGGTGAACCTTCAAGAACTAGGTCTCCTTTCCCCCCCCCCCCCCTTGGCTCGCGACGTACAGACCTGGGAGTTTCCCAAGTCTTTTTTTTTAATCACCTAGTTACAATTTAGGCCCCTCCTCTAGTTCCCAAATTACATCTTTTAACCACCAAGTTTATTTTGCACTAAAGACCCTCTAACCCTCTAAATTGTCAAATTCCCAACAAACTTTGACAATAAACATTCTATCACTAATGTCAGGTTTTTATTTTATAATACCCTCTTACCCGACACACACACACCACCCTCCAACACATGACAATATAATAATCACGAAAAAATAGCAAAACGAAATTGCGACGTTACAATTAATTACACAATAGTCACTTAACAACTTATCTTTCGCTATCCATATCTTGAATATGCATATGAGATATGTTTATATACGCGGGTCATTGAAGTCTGACGATGATTAGGAAACATGAGATTTCGATTTACAAATTGTTGAGTGGTCACATGGTTAAGTCATGCATGAATCGTACTTCCCTCGTTTATAAAGCTTTTTATTCTCATAAATTTTAGCCTTTAGCTAGGTTGGCTCCAAAACTGGAATTGTGGAGCGCCCTGCGAGTTAAGTTGGAAGTTGCCCTCCAAAGGGTGACGTTGGAGCTTGGGGGAGGAGATTTATAGCATGTTAAACGTCACCAATGGCGTTGTGCCAAATGTAGGCCCCACTTGCATATAATTAAATAAAATTAAAATCAAACATAAATATAACTAAAAAATAATTATACAAAATAAACATAATTAATATTAAACCTATTTAAGCACAATTAGACCTACTTTAATCAAAATTTAAATTAATTAAACATAATTAATAATTTAAAATACTAATTTCGTTCATATTCATCCTAGTAATCCGAGTTGGTGTCTTGTTCATCCTTCATGGGTCCCACAAGGGTGATCTTGATTTAATTTTTCATGGGTCATGAGGCACGTACTCCTCTTCCGGTCAATCTTCATCCATTGGTTCTATCGTATGCAAGTTGGACACCGCTTTTGAACACGTAATAATTTTCTCAGTGACTTTGTAAGTGGCTATTCCGATGAATAGTAATCAAATGCCCAGATTCCAAAAGGGATCAGTCAGTGATCGTCCCACGGATCATGAAGCTGGGGTTTGCAGGCGTTCGAGGTTGAGGAGAATGCATCGGACCGGCGGAGGTTTAACATGATATAAATTTAATTAATTATTCAACTAAACTTTTAATTTATTACTTTAATCAGTTCTTAAATTTAATATTTGATTTGATTATTAATTTAATTATTTAATTATTTCTTTTCAATATTTATTTAGTTATTTTTAATTGGTGATGAGTGAAAATCTAATAAGGTTATATGTAGAAGGTTGCTTTGGAAAAAAAGCTATATGTGAAAGAATTGTTCGAAAAAAACGATTTGGTATTTGCCTGATACTCCATATGAAAAGTCCTAACACTTTAGTCGTGCGGAGAGACTGTTATGTTTTCACTGAAAATACAATTTGTACGTCAGCTAGTTCTGAACAGTGAGACAAAATCTATAGCAAACATCCCTTTGACCAAATTG
>JBCNJP010000015.1:20246970-20262410 GCA_039602395.1 Deinandra increscens subsp. villosa | reverse complement strand
GTTGTGAATTGTGATGCATGGGTAATAACATGATATTTTATATTTGTTAGATTAGTATTATGGTGTCTTGAAGGTCAATGTATTGAGAGTGGTGAATTCAGAATTTTTTTTATTAGGGTTGGAAATTTTTGAGATTCGGTTGTCCATTACTATATACAAAATTTTTTAGACGAGTTCAGTTTGGTTCGGGTCAGGTCACGTTACACGATAAAAATGGCTAACTAACATCTGAAAACGCATAACAAAAGTAGTAGCACATGTCATTCCTCATTAGGAAATAGAAATACAATATATCTTAAAGTTGCTCTCTATGGGTTTTCATTTTTTAAAATTTATCCAACACATCATCTATGAAAACATTTATAAACAACTCTTTCTCAATGTATCATTACAACTATCACTCAATATTATTGGGCTTCAAAAATAGAACTATGATTTAGGTTATTTATTTATTAATTAATTGGCAATGGGTATAAGGTATCGCGTAATATATTGAGTTAGAATATTAATATTCTTGGGCTTCGTTTAGTGTTGGATATATGAATCTTGAATCAAGTGTATTGGATATTAAGAGTGGGGGTTATTATGAGAAGTTTGGTTTAGATAAGAAGAATAAGAAGAAATTATTACCATTTGATTTTTAATTAAATGAAAATCTATGCCCCAAAGTTTTTTTTTTTTTTTTTTTGTAGAATTAGAGAGAAAAACAAAAGATGGAAGGACATTTTTTTTACTGCTTATCAAGTTCCTCTCATTTTTAAATTTTCATAACTCTTAGATACGATATTATTATTTTTTTAAATTGCACCATAAAAACGAGTGTTTTTTATCTTTAAAACACATATAGTGTTGTTATATATTTTTAAAACGTGTACAGTGTTGTTATATAAAAATTACTCATTTAGTAGTTTTGATGAAAAAAAAAAAGAAAACGCCGAGTGGATTTTTTTTATAATTTTTTTTAATTTAATAAGTTTTTACATATATAAATTTTTGTTTTACATATGTATTTCCCGAGAACGGTAATTTTTTTTATTTTATCGGAAATTAAAAAAAAAAACTAACCATTAGATCATCATCATTTTTCAGATCCTGTGCCGATGATACATGTAGAACATTTTAATAATTTTTTTGTTTTTTTCCAAGGGAACATAAGGGTTTTCGGGATTTTCATAGCTCAAGTGGGTTTTAATTGTAGACCCCTCCAGTGGCGAAGCTTGACTTAGAATTTTGTAGGGGCGATTCTCTCTATATATAATCTTTTTGAACAAAATCGTGAAAATTAGTACTACCGAACAAAAAAACCGGAGGGGCGGTCGCCCCCACCCATCCACGAAGCTTTGCCTATGGACCCCCCCCCCCCAAAAAAAAACTGTAGACCCATAGACCTCTTTTTCATCATTGGATCTTTTGATCTAATTGTTTTGGTTAATTCTTTTTTCCCAAATTTTCCTTTTTTTCTTTTTTTAGAAAATTTCATATGTGAAACAGGTTGTTTCACATGCGAAAAAGGTCTACAATGAACCCCTTCTTATATATATATATATATATATATATATATATATATATATAGGGTGAGGTTCATTGTAGACACTTTCGCATGTGAAATAGCTCTTTTTCACATGTGAAAGTTTTTAATTAATGAGAAAAAAGAAAAAAGAAAAAAGAAAATTAATCACAACCATTAGATCAAGAGATCTAATGGTGAAAAAGGTGTCTACCTGTCTACACTTATGGGGGTGTCTACAATGAACTTTTCACTATATATATATATATATATATATATATATATATATAGGGTAAGGTTCCTTGGAAAACTACTATTATTTGGAAAACTGGAAAACCAAAGGAAATGTTATATTAAATGAAGGCTATTTGTGTAATTTGACAAATTTTTTTTTTTTTTTGGTTTCACATATATCCACATGATAACTTTTTAAAAAACAAACAAAAAAAGAAAAAAAAAGACAAAAAAACAAAAAAAAAGAGAAAAAAACGTTTTTTTTTTGTTCATCTTGTCCATCCGACTATGTTGCATATATGCAACATAGTATGTTGCATACGTTGCATATATGCAAAATAGTATGTTGCATATATGCAACATTGTATGTTTCACATGTTGCATATATGCAAAATAGTATGTTGCATATATGCAACATTGTATGTTTCATATGTTGCATATATGCAATATAAAAAACATACAATATTGCATATATGCAACATAGTCGGACGAACCCATAAAAAAAGAACGTTTTTTTTTAGTTTTTTTAAGTTTTTTTTTTAGTTTTTTTTATTTTTTTTAAGGTCGTAAGGTGGAAATTAGTTGGATAGACACGGAAATTTAAAAAAGAAAAAAAAAGGAGCACCAAAATGACCTAAATAGCCTTCATTTAATATATTTTTCCTTTTGTTTTCCAGTTTTCCAACTAAAACTTAGTTTTCCATTGAACTTAACCCTATATATATATATATATACACACACACACACATGTTCGTTAAGTTAATTCATCACGTTCAAACTTGTGCGTGAATGTTCGTGTAGTGTGATGTGTTCGGAACGTACCTAAAAATGTAATAAAAACCTAGACCTAAACCTAGACCTAGACACACCTAATTTTACCGAAAATACCTAAACTAAACCGAACCCTAAGGCAAGTGTACCTGTCGGATTGTAGCTAAGCTAAGGCAAGACCGGAATATCGAACCTAGGACACTCTATAGACAAGACTTAACCTAGACCTATAAATTGGAAATACTGAGTAATTTGGGTTTTGATTTGAATTAAGATTAACTAACGCAACTAACAAACGGATAGCAGGAAAACTCAGGAAACAAACAGATATGAGAAAGACACCACCTAGACCTAGAATCCCAACCAACACCTACAACTTCATTTGGCTATGATAACTCTGATGGTAGCTAATTCACCTCTCAAGTTCTTCTTAGCAAATGTTCCTAATGTTCGGACAGGAGTTCACCTTTCGAGTACATCCAACCTCAACTAGACCTAACCACCCTCGAAACAATCTTAGGCACCTTAAGCTAGCAGGAACCACCACTAATCAACACAACTGAAACGGAATAGCAAGCTAACTAATTTCCTAGGGCATCCCTCTCCCGATGGCAATGTGATCCTAATCCACTAGTCAACTCGACTACCCGACCTAGCTATCACCTTCCGGCTTGTCTAACTAGAGCAGCACACTAGACTCAAGGAGATCACTAAAATACTAAACTATGATAATCAAGACAGATAACCAAATCAATCACAAACACACAGTCACGCAATCGATTACCCAACCCAAACCGAAAGACATTCGCAGGCTAAGTAGTTTAGTAAATCAATTCACACCCTAAGGCTAGTGGTCATAAGCATACAATCATGTTAACAATGGAATTGAATAGAAACATAACATCAATCAAGTTGTCAAAAGCCAAACAAAGTTATAAATATCAGTTGTTCATCAGAACGGTCTAGGCAGTGATAAATGCCTAGCCTACAATCATGTTCATAGCATAAGAACAAATAAAGTTTGAATCTTTAACAATAAACATAACTGAGTCTAGAAATTAAAACGAGAAACAAGAGAAACCGGATGATTTGATGATGAATTGCAATGTAGAATTGATCACCCGTTGATTCCCTTGCAGTTCCAGCCCTTCCTTGCCTCTAAAAATATCGCCTGAAATCGCACCTCTGCCGTCTGGAAGTCGAGTTCTCTCGAATAAAACCCTTAAAGTTGTTTTTATATGTTGAAACCTGCTTCTGCGGGTTATTAGGCGGCAAGCGTATCGCTTGCTACCTCTTCTTCTCCAGGCGATACGCCTACAGCTCGAATACGCCAAAATAGTCGGGTCAACCGACTTAACCCTTCGGTTGACTCCCTTTCCACACGCGTATCGCTTATAACTTCTCAGTCTCCAGGCGATACGCCTGGAGACACCTTTTCAACACTTCTTCTCAACTTTTCTCTCAACTTCTCACTCAGCCTCGAGAATCCACACCAAACCTGAAAAAACTCATAAATACATAAATACTGACTTCAAGAGACAACTTAACTAAAAACAGATAAAAACAAGACAAAACCGACTCAATTAGACTCAAATACAAAACAAAAGACATATGAAAACAGGATGTGTTTGCAACACATCAAATATCCCCACACTGACTCTTTTTTCGTCCTCGAAAAATACTGCAATGGAATCATAACCAGGAAATTGACTCTAAACATTTAACATTTCAAAATCACAGTCCACCAAAACAATTCCACATTCCATACGTACTAACACACTAACTACGATTGCCGATATTTCGATCCGCTTAAACCCAACCACCAACCTTTTCTTTCCCCCCCACGTGTTTATGAAATTACCGAATATAAGTTCAATCGCCTATGGAACCCACTAAAGAAAGCTCTAGTTCAACCTACTACCGAATCTTATTCAGTCAAAGCAAAGGGTAATACTGATTTAAATTTATATATTTTCTCCAACCCCCCTTAAACCAGATACTAAGATGTCCAAAGAATAACTATTTATTTATATGCAACTTCTTGAGCATTTACTCTCTAATCTATCATTTTTCTCTTTTCTTCTTTTCCATTTTTTTTTCAATTTTATTTTATTTTATTTTATTTTATTTTATTTTATTTAGTTGGTCACTTTTACTTAAAATTACCAACGGACATCATCAAAGGTACTTTTTCACAAGGTCTTACCCCCGAAATCATACATGAGTATTTTGCCCGCGAGATCCAGAACATCATCAGAGGTACTTACCACGGGATACTATCCTTAGTTTGTACATGAGTATTCTGCCCCTTCACTCTAATTCATTAACCAGATTATTAACTACTATGCTCAATTGAAATTCTAAGGACATAGGAGTATCTAGCCTAAAGGGGTCTCTTTCCTCTTAATCATCAGTTTCAGCATCACTATCACTCCTAAAATGGGAACCCACTAGCAACTGATTAGCATATTTATACAACAATAAACACATAGGCTATTTAAGCTACTCCTAGGTCAGCTGGGCCTACCGACACATCATAGACTAGAAATGCTTTCCATTCTCACCATACTTTACCACATTTCCCAATTATTCATTATTGATCATTTAAGCACACATTAGAAAATTCAATTCCCAGTTTCCTATCATTTTCCATTTAAAATTGCAGCCAGAATCTTGGACATTTTTGGACAATTTTTCAAATTTTTTGACTCAATAACACACCAAAAATAAACGACTGACTAAGAATGACTCAATACGAAAGTATCCCATCCCCACACTTGAATCACACATTGCCCTCAATGTGGAATGGAACAAAACAAATCAGAAATAAAATAAATAAAATAAAAGAAGTTGAAACGCGTTCACCTGAAACTCCAGAGACTCAGCACATCGACCGCAGCGAACCACCACAAACTCGGTAAACAGAAATAAAAATTTGAAAAGTAAAAATTTTTCTAACTTACCTCCCCTAGGCGTATCGCCTACAACCTTGCATCCCCCAGGCGATACGCCTGGAGCTGCACACAACCGGCCCGCCAAAGGATGCAAGCGTATCGCCTATAACCTACCAACCTCCAGGCGATACGCTTGGAACGTGATTTCCAGAGAATTTTTGTGGAATTTGACCCCAAAAATTTTCTATCTCTTTTACTCTCCAGGTCCCATAGTCGAAATTCTCAGTACAGAACTGCAGTTTTGGTCTGCACACTCCCCTTTTCCAAATCTTGAATCTCCAGAATTCCCTGCGAACACCAAAAACACAAAACCCAACAGACGCAAAAAAAACATGAAAACCAAAATTTGCAGAAATAAAAACACACAACTACACTAATATACACCCCGGGAACTTCATCATTTCAGCACAAAACAGAAAAACAACCTCCCACACCATCCGGAGGCTTGGATTTCACATCCTTAACCACGAAACTACCTGATTCCGCCCGGTTTCTATCCAAACAACTTCTAACCAACTTCCTACCCCATAAAGCACTGAACTTTACTGCTCTCAACAACCTCTTAACCTTCCAATGCTTATACCTATCCGGAAGAAATCGAAATTTTCCTAGAAAACTCATTTCCGGGTCATGGGTAGCAACAATCACATCTAACCTCCCCACACTTGGACTAAGCACAATCCTATCATCAAATTCACCAATGTCGCCAAGTGTGGCTCTCCTCAAACTATCCTCAACTACCAAACACTCTCCAACCACTAAATCCTCACCGGGTTCTACTAATGGGTCAACATCCGCATTTCTATCAATCAACCCATCTAGCCCCCCGGGCTCCTCCCCACACTTATCCTCAACTACAACCGCACCCTCCAACCTATTTCCAACTACCAAGTCCTCACCAGTGACATAACTAACACAACTATCCACCAAAGATATAAAAGATCCTAGAAAGCATACGGACTCGCTGTTCTTGTCACCCGACTTACCAACCTTAAACTCAACCGATTCATCATCTACCCTCAAAGTAATTGTGCCCGCGAAAACATCAACTAACGCCCGAGCAGTCCTAAGGAAAGGCCTACCTAAAATCAACGGGCAGCTAGCATCATATGCAGTATCAACTACCACAAAGTCTATAGGGAACATAAATTTATCAACTTGCACAAGCACATTTTCCACTATTCCTTTGGGTCTAACCACCGACCTATCTGCTAAAGAGATCGTCATCCTAGTCGGCTCTAACTCACCTAATCCTAGATGCATGAAAACAGAATATGGCATCACATTAATACTAGCACCTAAATCCGCCAAAGCACATGTAACAGATGAATCACCAAAAGAGCACGGAATGGTAAAGGTACCAGGATCAGTCAATTTTTCAGGCAACCTATTCTGAACTACAGCAGAACAATTAGCATCAAGAGTAACATCTGAAAAACTTTCAAGCTTCTTCTTATTAGTTAACATATCTTTCAAAAACTTAGCATACTTACGCATTTGTTTAATAACATCAGTAAAAGGTAAAGTGACCCTAAGTTGCTTAAGAAGCTCTAAAAACTGATTATACTCACGCGCATTCTTCTGTTGAATCAGACGTTCAGGATAAGGCACTTGCTTCAGGTCATCAGCTGTGATTGGTTTCGGCGCGAACCTCACTCTCTTCTTCTCCTTAACAGCCTCTCACTTCAGCGGCTTCTCTCTCACTACCTCAGCCTCGACGTTTGGTGCGGTACTTGCTGGCGTAACGCTCTCGTGCACCCTCCCGCCAGGCGTCTCTAATTCGATCTCCTCATCGACCGGCTCTTCTTCTACAACTGCCGGCGATGGACTCTGAACGACTCTCCCGCTCCTAGTAGTGATGGCATTGACATTGGCATTGGGGTTTTTATAAGTACTACCGGAAAACTGACCCCCACGGGAATTGAGCTCCTTCAGCTGCTTCGCTATGTCACCGACTGACCGCTGCAAATCCAGGAACGAAGCTTGTTGATTTCTTAGCAACGTGTCATGCTCCGCCAGCTTCTTCTGTGTGGCCTCATCTCTTGCGTTCATCTGCTGCAAAATCTGCGTTTGGTTCATGACCAGCTCTGTAAGCTCCTTCATAGTCGGCCCTTCAGTTCCTCCACCACTCTGATTATACCTCGGCTGAAAACCAGGTGGATTGCCTCCCTCTCGCCATCCTGAATTTTGGCCACTCCTCCACCCAGACTGGAAAGAATTACCGAACTGGTTTCGGTTTCCAATGTAATCCACCTGCTCAGCGGGAACAAGCGGGCAGTCTCTAGTGTCATGAGCGCCTCTGCACAGCTCACATTTGGCTTTGATGTGGAGTTTGATTTCTTCTAATGTTTTATAAATGTTTTCTAACTCCCTAGGTGACATGGTTTCTGAGCCAATGTGATTGACACCCCGGGTGGATGTAGATGGTGCGAGTGATCTAGTCGGGGCCAAGGTGGCTCTCCGACCTCCGGGTGCCTGCTGTTCAGCAAGTGCGAAGCTCTCAAATAATGATTTGCATTCGTCAACAGTGAGCTTCTCCATCATATGCCCTCCAGCCGAAATATTGAAATCCTTCTGAACAGAATAAGGAAGTCCATTATAGAACTTTTCTATGATCGCCCAGTCCGTCAACCCGTGTTGCGGACATCTACTCAAAAGGGTGTTGAATCTCTCGTAAGCAACAGAATAAGGCTCATCGGGGTCCATCTTGAACGAGTGGATTTCCTCCCGAGTACGTGAAGCCTTTGCTGGAGGATGATACTTCTTCAGGAATTTCGCGGTCAGATCGTCCCAGGTGGCGATTGAATTCGGCGGAAGCGTCTCAAGCCACTCGGCGGCTCGAGACGTAAGGGAGAATGGAAATAAACGCAAGTAGATGATTTCGTTCGCGACTCCGTTGAGTCCGAACGTGTTGCACATACGAATGAAGCGGGAGATATGCGTCGGTGCATCTTCTTCCTCACGTCCATGAAACTGAATGGAATGCGTCAAAGCGTTGATGACGTGGGACGGAACTTGCCAATTCGCGGTGTTGGCAATAGCAGGCTGTGCAATAGCAAACCGGGCCTCGGTGACTCCGGCGCTAGCCTGCTCGTTGACGGTGCGACGTGCCGCCATGGATGAAAGATCGGGGAATGGAATGGGTTTGGTGTCGCGTGTGGTTTGTGTGGAAGAAGATGGTTTGGAGTGAGCGGTGGAAATGATGAAAGCCTCTAGCTCGGTGCGTAGAAGGCGAAACCATTCACGAATATCCGCGTCGGGATCAGAAAGTGGTGACAACTCAGGAGGACCTCGTGAACGGGTGTGTGGCATAAAATGGGAAACTGACTCGAAGAAAAATTAAAAGGAAAAATAAACCTAAAAATCTAGACTCAAGAACGGGAATCCTAAGACTCTAGACACGGAAAAACCAAAAAGACTCAAAATTTCCTAACGACGACCTAAGTTAATCTTGCTATTGCCAAGTGTCCCCGGCAGCGGCGCCAAAAACTTGATGTGCTCGGAACGTACCTAAAAATGTAATAAAAACCTAGACCTAAACCTAGACCTAGACACACCTAATTTTACCGAAAATATCTAAACTAAACCGAACCCTAAGGCAAGTGTACCTGTCGGATTGTAGCTAAGCTAAGGCAAGACCGGAATATCGAACCTAGGACACTCTATAGACAAGACTTAACCTAGACGTATAAATTGGAAATACTGAGTAATTTGGGTTTTGATTTGAGATTTGATTTGAATTAAGATTAACTAACGCAACTAACAAACGGATAGCAGGAAAACTCAGGAAACAAACAGATATGAGAAAGACACCACCTAGACCTAGAATCCCAACCAACACCTACAACTTCATCTGGCTATGACAACTCTGATGGTAGCTAATTCACCTCTCAAGTTCTTCTTAGCAAATGTTCCTAATGTTCAGACAGGAGTTCACCTTTCGAGTACATCCAACCTCAACTAGACCTAACCACCCTCGAAACAATCTTAGGCACCTTAAGCTAGCTGGAACTACCACTAATCAACACAACTGACACGGAATAGCAAGCTAACTAATTTCCTAGGGCATCCCTCTCCCGATGGCAATGTGATCCTAATCCACTAGTCAACTCGACTACCCGACCTAGCTATCACCTTCCGGCTTGTCTAACTAGAGCAGCACACTAGACTCAAGGAGATCACTAAAATACTAAACTATGATAATCAAGACAGATAACCAAATCAATCACAAACACACAGTCACGCAATCGATTACCCAACCCAAACCGAAAGACATTTGTAGGCTAAGTAGTTTAGTAAATCAATTCACACCCTAAGGCTAGTGGTCATAAGCATACAATCATGTTAACAATGGAATTGAATAGAAACATAACATCAATCAAGTTGTCAAAAGCCAAACAAAGTTATAAATATCAGTTGTTCATCAGAACGGTCTAGGCAGTGATAAATGCCTAGCCTACAATCATGTTCATAGCATAAGAACAAATAAAGTTTGAATCTTTAACAATAAACATAACTGAGTCTAGAAATTAAAACGAGAAACAAGAGAAACCGGATGATTTGATGATGAATTGCAATGTAGAATTGATCACCCGTTGATTCCCTTGCAGTTCCAGCCCTTCCTTGCCTCTGAATATCGCCTGAAATCGCCCCTCTGCCGTCTGGAAGTCGAGTTCTCTCGAATAAAACCCTTAAAGTTGTTTTTATATGTTGAAACCTGCTTCTGCGGGTTATTAGGCGGCAAGCGTATCGCTTGCTACCTCTTCTTCTCCAGGCGATACGCCTACAGCTCGAATACGCCAAAATAGTCGGGTCAACCGACTTAACCCTTCGGTTGACTCCCTTTCCACACGCGTATCGCTTATAACTTCTCAGTCTCCAGGCGATACGCCTGGAGACACCTTTTCAGCAATTCTTCTCAACTTTTCTCTCAACTTCTCCCTCAGCCTCGAGAATCCACACCAAACCTGAAAAAACTCATAAATACATAAATACTGACTTCAAGACACAACTTAACTAAAAACAGATAAAAACAAGACAAAACCGACTCAATTAGACTCAAATACAAAACAAAAGACATATGAAAACAGGATGTGTTTGCAACACATCATAGTGCATGACACATCTAGTAACTCTAACTGGATATAATGCATGTATGTATGCTTTTTTGGATTCAAGTACCTTATGTTAATGTCTGCTTGTAATAGTGTACGTTTTGTTAGCCAGGAATAGCCTGGAAATGCCGAGTGTCACATCATCCCCTTGTTCAAAGAACATACGTACCGAAATTGAGTAATGTTGCTAGTTTGCTAAAAAAATCCTCAGTTAGCACATCATCCCCTTGTCGAAAGAAATTTCGTCTCGAAATTTAGCTAGTACTTTTGCTGCTCGACGTTTGTCTGTTTGAATAACTAAGGATACCTTCATATTGTTTGATCACCGCGTTTCCGTGCGAACTTCGATATGCACCTCAAGTTTCCAACGAACATTAAAGATTGAGATCTTGCAATGCTTGAGTTGTTTTTGTTTCTCAACTTGGTCCATCACTTACACTGGTTCCTCAGCGGAATGTAATTGTTCATCGGTTCCAACTCCTCGAGGAAAACAATGAGTGTTTTATCCGATAACCACTTCTCAGGTTAGTTGCATGGAATGCGTTTCATTAACGTTAAATCCTCCTGGCAGATTCAACTCGTGTGCTACAGAACAAATTATATCCACAATTTGAAAGGTTCTACGTATCATAAGTTTGGTTTTCCCCATTATCCCAAAACGGTTTCCCCCTACCAGGCTGGGACTCTCAGTAGAATGTTGGTCGACATAAGTTTTCTAATTATTATGAGATGCTGCTATACAGTCTCGGGTTTTCATGATCCTTTCTGTGGCCTCCTACATAGTTCAGGATCTGTGAGCTGGCTATCACCAATCTCTGCGTAGCAGGTGGGTGACCTACGATTTTGACTGTAAAATACATCAAACGGGGCTATTGGTGTGTGTGTGGTGTATATAAAAATATATCAATATTAATGACATATTTTGTGCGGAAGCTTTTAAATTTATAAGACCTTGATTAACTACGACTACTATTTCACCACATAACACGGGCAACTGCACCCATCATGGTGCAGTATAGTAGTGTAAGATGACCGAGGATCGTTCAAGGACACAAGGAAAATGAGGCTTTTGAAGAAGAACAATTGTTAACAGTTTAACCAAAGTTAATCATATGAGAGAGAGTTGGTTTTAACTAAGCTAAAGAAAGCAAGTAAATAAATTGAGTTTTTTGTGGTTTAATCAATCAGAGGATATGTCACTTAGGGGAACTTCCTTATTAAGGCTAACTGAGCTAATTGGTCCTTATTGGTTCAAATTGTGCCAAATTGCTAGCAAGTAAATAAAATGAGTTTTTTTGTGGTTTAATCAATCAGAGGATATGTCACTTAGGGGAACTTCCTTATTAAGGCTAACTGAGCTAATTCGTCCTTATTGGTTCAAATTGTGCCAAATTGCTCCTCATTAACTTGAATTGAGCCATATTGGTACTTATTCTGTCTAATTGGCCCTCATCGGTCCTAACTGGCTGCTAGGTCATAATTCATCCTTGTTGGTCCTAATTGAGCATATTCGACCATGATTGGTCCTAATGGGTCCTCATCGACTCTAATTGAACCTAATTGGTCTTAATCGACCATCACAAACCCTGATTTACCCATTATTGGTATCATTGGTCCTCATTCAAACTAATTGGCCCCAATTAGTCCTAATTGGTTATACTTGATGATCATCGATCCTCATTAGTCATGTTCCTTCATGCTTCATCCTTATCGGTCCTATGAGCATAATCGACCTTCTCATTGAATTGGTCCTAGTTCGTATTCATTGACCATATTAATTAACCATAGCTGGTCTTCACTAAAGTATCCTAAATGACGCTAATTGTTAGTATTTAGTCCTCATTGAGCATAGTTGGTCCTAATTGCTCATCACCATCCTAATTGGGCGTCGTTTAATATTTTTGAAAACAAAATTATTATATATGAGAAATTCGCAACATGGCGGTCTTTTCCTATTTTTGTTATGAATTGCATAGTAATTTATCATTTTTATTTTTGAGTTGTGTTTTAGTAATGTCACCGTTTTTTATAGTTGCGTTATCCCGGCCACAAAGCACGTGTTAGTAAAATCTTGTTTATTATATCTAAAAGAAAATAATAAAATTAATATTAAAACATAATTTTTGTTATTAGGGCTTTTAACTCCGATCGTCGTCCAGATCTGCTTAAAGGATCACAGTTATGTCAACCGTAATTGATGTACTCGTACAATTTCACAATCTCATTATTTCAACACCTCAAGAGGATGAAGCTCCTGCTCAAGCTCAGGGAGGAGGAAGCCTTCTGGAATTGGCCGTTCGATTATTACTTGCCCGAAAACCCACAAGAAGAGGCACTTGAAGACTTTTCCGAACTGGATGATGAAGTTCATCTTGAAGAAGAACCCGCCAGAAGAGCCACGTGGAGACATTTAATTAATTTATTATGTTTATGTTTAATTTTATGTTTAAATTAATTTTATGTTTAAATTAATTTTTGGTTTTATTATCAGTTTGAACAATTCCCCCCTTTTAATTTAAAATTTTCACCAAAAATTTTGAACTTCCCACCACTAGTTCAAATTTCACCCAAAATTTAGAACTAAATTTACGTATAATCGATTCATCAGATATTTCTCCCTCTTACTTTATCAGAAAATTTCCAGTTAAATGCCTTCACCGAATAACTAGGTCTTCTTTCTCATCCATATCATTGTCATCTTCCATGGAGCTTCAACAACGAATAGTTTTAACAGACAGCGCTAGCGATTCTTCACAAGTTCCATGTGATTGTGAGACCAATCAGTCCAGAAAACGGTAATTGTCAAGGTATTCCGTTTCATTAATTACAATCTGTTTTCATAAAATCATTTGTTTTGTTTATTACTGATACATATTTAACTTGGGATCCCTATATTTGTGTAGAGTTACAGTTATAGAACGATAAAATTTCATTTCATACAAAATTAATTAGGAAGGGGTATATATTTCAGAAATCCCCTTCATTGATTTCAACCCATTCATTTTATGCTAAATTAGTTATTTTTATGCTAGCAATGTTGATGTCAAGCATCTACACATGTTTGTAGATTCATGTTACTAGGGTGTTTTTTTTTTCTTCGGGGAGGGGGGGGGGGGGGGGGATAAAAGAATGTTAAGAAACCTCCTTTCTTCTTTATGTACACTGCTAGACATGGTCAACTGTTTGTTTATATCCACTGAAGACATGATGTGTTCCACTCTTTCCTTTAGATGTCTTTAATTTGTGTATAACATATCAAATAATTAATCAATAGCGTCTTTATGTGATATATTATTAATTAAGAACTAATTTATGTTACTCTGGTCATTACTAGGGGACATATATAGGAATGTTTCCAACATTTTTTGTAGGTTCATGTTAGAGGGGACAAAATAAATAAATTGTAGTTTAAATCCCCTCTAGAAGAATAGAATAATGTTGATGTCATGCATCTGCAACTTTGCCAGAAATGGTTAACTGTTTGTTTATATCCACTAAAGACATGATGTGTTCCACTCTTCCCTTTAGATGTCTTTAATTTGTGTATAACATATCAAATAATTAATCAATAGGGTCTTTATGTGATATATTAATATTTAAGAACTAATTAAGAAATAATAAATCAATAGGGTCTGCATGCTTTCCTATTTATGTACTTTGTTAAAAAGCATCTAACTACATTCTGTTAATTGTACAAAATTCAAGGATCGATCCAACAACACTGATGGTCAATTGGAAAAACTTGAGTTCGAACTTAAAGAGGAGAGACCTCTTCGGGATGAAAAAATGAACAAGTTAAGGCCCTCTTCTTGAAGATTGAAGAATCGGAGAAAAAACTTGATCTACTTATAGCTCATCTATTTGCACTTGGAACACCGTTATCACAACAACTTAATGCTCCGGCATCTACAGAGGTAAATTCTTTACATCACAACTTAATCATACTATTCTCAAGTACCTTATAGTAACATATACTCTTGTTCCTGAAGAACACAATACGGATGGACTCTTGTTCCTGAAGAACACAGATAGATGGAAGTTCCTGGTACATAAGAATATATACTTCATCTAAGAACAGAATTATGAGAAAAATGTAGCTCTGCTATGATTCGTTGAAAATGTGTGTTAATATGAAAAAATAGAGTATATACATAAACTGTATGAATAAAACTGGAACAACTTATGTTAGATTAAAAAAACAGAATAAATACTATCGTATCGGGATCAACTCTTCTGCCAGCCAAGTTCATCCGGTTCCCATCTATTTCTCCTCTACAATATCTTGTAACCGAAATTTGGCCTTGTTACATAGGACACTTTCATGATAGGTCTGCGTCATTATTCTGCTCTCACTTTTTACCAATTCAAAAACAATGTTCTAGGTAAATTCTAAGGAGATTTATGTTGGATCTAGCTGTTGGATTAGGTGTCTAAGCCTATAACTATAATTGATAGCAGCACAGTCCTTTTGGGTTGCCCTCAAGACTCGACATATGGAGAATTAATAAAATGGGAAAAGAAATAGTTTGTTAATTATTATGGTCTAATAATTAACTAGACAAAAACTATTTGGGAGGTTAATTAACAGTTTGTTAATTGAAAGGGATATATAATAATTAATCAATAGTTGGTTAAATTAGGAAATTATCTATCCCACATGGAAGATTTCAAAAATCCCTTAGGCATAAGGGAATTTCGAAATTTTGCATGTATCCCACATTGGTGGGATTACAAAGTAAGGAGGTTATCCAAGGCTATAAATAAAGGCTGTCACACCCCCAATTTCCACCTAACGGAGTTTAACCGCGTGAGGGTATGATCCAGACCAGGATCCCAGACTTCAGTTACAACCAAGCCATA
>JBCNJP010000015.1:20220470-20246470 GCA_039602395.1 Deinandra increscens subsp. villosa | reverse complement strand
CAAAACACTTCCCCCGTTCTAGAAGGCCATTCGACCCGCAAGCCTGCCTTCTGATATCCTCCTATCTATGGCTGCATCGATTGAGCTCATCTGAAAAGCCATGGGCCCGCCACAAAAGTAATCAGAAATCTCCATATCAAAACTCAAAATATGGACATCAACATTTGATAATATATATTTCGAACCTACAGCTTTGCATCTATGCAAAGAATCAGAATTTTCTAGAAGAATCTGACCTGGGCCAAATTGGTATCGACTGTCGACTATAAGGATTTGGAGGATGTGCGGAATTAAACATATAAACAATTCTAGAAAGCAAATACATACACTTGGGTTGGAGAGTCCTCAAGTTGATCCCAGCAACCTCAGCAGAATTATAATTAATTATATGTGCAAACTTACTAACTAGAAACAACAGAACATAGATACCTACTTGAACTTTGATGCTCAGAAAATTGGTGGATGGCTTGCCAACCGGAGAATGGCCAAAAAGAAGTTGAAGAGCATAAGGCTCAGATAACTCTTCTCCACACATTATTATTTTGAAATAAGCAATAAAAAATGAAGGATTACTTGAATACCTTTACATTTGTGGAAAAATATTTTAAACCGAAATCTGAAAACGTAACATGTGAGGTGTAAAAAGAGTATGGTACGAGGTACGACTTACCTGGCTTGTTTCATCATGCACCTGATACTTTGGTAAAGACATTCTTCTTTCCTCCTGTTAACAAATCAATATATATGATCAAATCAACAATATTAACTATCAAGCAAAGAATGAAAACAAGAAAAACAAAACAAAGTACAAACCATGGACATCGCCTCGTCATCCCACACCAGATAGACCTCGTTTGTTGCCGGCTGAATAGCAGGAGCTTTATTTGCAATTACAGGCGGTGGTCCAATTGAAGGACCGCCAGTATTGGGGCCAGAAGCATAGGAATGTGAACTTGGAACTCCACCTGCACAAAAATTAATACAAGAATATTACAACTGAAAAGGCAGCAGAAATAGTAATATTCTATGAAGTATAATTTGTAGACAAACCTTGGAAACCTGGGGTAAGGTAGGCGCTTGACATGTTAAAATTACGTGGATCTGTTGCGTTCTTTAAATCTGATGGGGAGGTTAATGGAATGCTTGTTGGAGCAGAATACGGTGAAGATTGAGAAGGCATGCCGGTACTTGAAACAACAGGAAATAATGGCTGAGACACAGGAGGAGCAACGGGAAATGACGTTTGTAGCCCTGGTGGTGCAGTAGGAGGCCGCATGCCTTGAACTGGGAAGAGGGGCTGCTGAACCATTCCTAAGGGTGCAGTAAGAGGGACAGAACCAACAGGAGGCTGTGTGTACCATGTCTGCGGGCGAGGTGGACCTGGCCAACCAGCACGAGGGACAGCTAATCCGGGGTTGTATCTGCCATAAAATCTCAGAATCAGCTACATCACATTCACTAATTTATTTCATAAAATCACAGCTGTCAAGAAGGTTAATGTAACTTATTTCATGAGAGGCAGTTCAAAACTTCTATTCTCATTGTCAATGATGATTAAAAATTTATTATTCACAATACTACATGCGAAGTTCATCAAAACCCAGGTCCAGTAAACTGATGGATAGAACTTTATTTACATATGAAACAGGCCCATTCAATTCGGGTTTTCTCCTTAAAGGGTCAAAAGGATAAGACCAAAAAAAGAACCTAAAGAGAGTATATTTTTCAGTTCATAGAACCGTCAAATCATTTTGTTACAAGAATTAATAATAACTAGGTATTATCATTTAGTTTACCATGTCAGTTCTGACACACATTTGTTTATAGAAACTTAAATTTGTTTTGGACAAAAACTGTTTGGATCAACCAACCCAACCCGACAAGTTTCAACCCATTTAAAAAGGGTCATTTTTGTCATGTTACCTGACAAGCCCAATTTGCCACCTCTAATAAGACATTTCTCCGTAACTGTCAACCAACATATATTTTTTGAAGTAAATTAATGCCCTACGTGAATTTTGTATAATAAAGACTCCAACACTCCAATATATGCAAAAGCTTGGAGCAAAACATCTACCAATAATTATATTCTAGTAAACAAAGAATTGAGGTGTTAGCCATGCCACATCATCAGTATCCTGACCAAATTCACTTTTCTGACGATGAATTCCAATGCAAGAGTGAGTTCTTGACGGCCATGATTATATTCTAGTAAACAAAGAATTGAGGTGTTAGCCATGCCACATCATCAGTATCCTGACCAAATTCACTTTTCTGCCGATGAATTCCAATGCAAGAGTGAGTTCTTGACGGCCATGATTGAAAATTTCAGTTTGACATGTTAACTATCATTATATGTAATAAAGATATTATACAGTTTGGATAGACTTCATAGTTTATTTCAAGTTGAATTGCAGAGCATATTGGGTTTCTGATATCAGCTTATGAAATAAGCTGACGTTCCTGTCATCAAAATGACTTCCCTTCACACTGCAACCCATTATATAGCAGTGATGTGAAATAGGTCACTTCGACCATGCATCTCTTTCTGCAACTTCTGCTCTTTCATCTATAAATCTCCAACATTATTCGTTTCTCTCTTGTGATTATGCTATCCTAGTTTCACAATCAAGTGAACAATTCATTTTACGTATCCACGCACAATTGTTTGAGGACTTCAAATGGGGTTCCGATTGTCTCCAACTACCAAAGGAAAAAATGGAGGATGATGCCATTTGTGGTCGCATTCAAATTGAAGATATGTGAGTCTAATTCGCCAAGCTTTAAAAATCACCGCAACCTACCTTTTTTTCTCTTTGTTTCGGTTAAGTACTTAAGTTAGATGTATATGTTTCTAATTTCTTAAGTTCAGTTCTTAGTGGCAATTTGAAGAGTGAGTATCTAGAAAAGATTTAATTGAAAGCTTAAATATAAATATAAATATATAATAGAGCCAAACTAAATTATTTTTGTGGTAATAATTTTTGTTAGTTCTACCAACTCTTCTTTCTAACACATTTGATTTACACTGTAAGTTCTAAGATATGGTGAGATATTCCAATTAATTAAATACTTGCCAAGACCTTTTTTCTCTCGAACTTTCATTAATTTGAGCTATTTCATCTTATTTTTCCTGACAATCCTTCCAGAGTCTGCTTAAGTTTGAGCCTCTGAAGTTTGTTGATGGCGCGCTAAAGTGATAAATCACTAAGTAAGAACCGTTTTTTACGTTGTTTATAATAAGGATGCTACTGAAGCTGGTTGTTTGACGACGAATATTACAGACTTTATTTCCTTTGAAATTTTCTTTGTTTACTGACAAATATAATTCTTGACAATTGCTGGTGTTGTTTCTCACGAACATCATGTTAAAAGGTCAATGCTCAGTAACCCTAGCAATGAACTTACACACACAGGTAAAAACAACTTGTTAAAACGATGAGCAAGCACCAAAAAATATCATCTTTTTGGGTCCTTTCTTCATAATTATGGTTGTTACACTATGTTCTTTTAATTTTATCACATTATATCATGTGCCTTATCTTAACACACACTCAAACATTCTAAGGAAAAACAATCTACTTTATCTCCTAAATCAAAGAAAACTGGTAGGATAAATCACTAAACTTAATGCTAATACTTGATTTAGAAGGTTCACTTTCACATAACTCGTAATAAGAGCATACAGATTAAATTTACCCACATGTTGTGCAAACTTAAGAACAACATCTATAACAAAGAGACATTCTTTGACTTTTTGATATAGACCTTGTCAAACTTATGACTGAGTTCCTTTCAAGAAGGAAAGAACAACTGACATGTTACTAAACACATTTTGACTCATTACCTAGCCTGACCAGCCCATTTTTCCACCTTTACATGGCTTCATTGATGATGCTTTCAGAATTCAGATACTTGCAGGCTAGGTTTTTTTAACTTGTAAAAGGCTCATGGCAGCAGGCAGGTGATAAACCTTCTCTGTGGAAAAGCCAAAGTCTAAAGTATTGTATCGCATATTTTTCATAAAAAACGTCCCAAATAGATTAACCCAAAATTACGAATTTATTATTTTTTTTATAAACTTAATAAGTCTTTTTTTCAGTACTGTTAACAGATGGATCTTCAACTGTAGGTTGTTGGCACAATGGCCCAAGTTTCAGTTACCAAGAAGCCAATCTTTAACTTTGTAGTCTGTAATAAACGTTGTTAAAATATTTGCACAGGCATGAGCAGACTTGATAGGGAGAGTAACTTATTGGCAGGTCTAATTCATCTTACAGAGAATCAACCATCTAAACAATGTAGGAAGATGTTTGTTTAATACTTTAATGTATTTAAAAGTTTGGCAGTAGGTTAGTGGAATGGGTTTGACTACTGCTACAGGCTATGGCTATGTACGTCAAATAAATTTTATTTGATGTTATAGGTTAAATATAATTCTGCCCAGGTAAAACATTGGTCTATAACATAGTTAGTAGTTACTTACATAGACTGCATTGTTGATGGACGATATCCTAATGATCCTGGTACCATGCCAACTTGTGAAGAAGGAATCTCCAATTTTCCAACTTTTGATGGATTATCATTGTCTGCAAAAGATAGAAATGAAAAAAAATAGTTGTTATTTATCATGTAAAGAATAAACAACTAAATGAAGATTTATCACTTCTTTGACTAAGCAACTTAATTAGACTAGACTAAACTTCATCATCAACCATCATAAGATCACAATCTTGTATTAGGACCTCAATCAGTAAGAAAGATGGAAAGGCCATGTGAATTGAGAAAGGATTTAAAAAAGAAAAGCAACCATCTCTTGAGTGTAGAAAGTAAAAAGAAAGTCGATAACCACTTCCTATCAAGTTAAGAAGATTACATAATGAAATCAGAAAAACAAATATATATGTTATGTGACACTCAGATTAGGCCAAAGCAAACACACAACTTCAACCTCAACCAGCCATTCATATATGGTTACATCCTTGTGAAATGTGAATGCAGAATAACAAAAGCTACAATCAATATTGTGTTCTACAAAAAAAGACACTGACAAGGTATAACAGACTTGGTTTTCTTCAGAGATAAGTTCTAAATTATGTAAATAAACTACATAACTATTAATTACCTCTAAATAAAACAAAGTTGAGTACTCCTAAAACAATATTACTCCCACCAAATAAAATAGTACATCACAAACACTTACTGGATCTGGAATAGCACATGTGAGACTATTTGACCTTTTTTAGTCACTTTTACCAATAATGGCAACATATTTCAAAATTACAAATTTAGTATCATATCATTTTATCAATCACAGCAAAGTAGTTTTTTTACTTTTTGTCAATAATAGTAATGCAATTTACCATGTCCATATGCCTGCTATGATTGGTAAAAAACAAAAGTATGTAGGTATTTCTAGTAGTTTTCAATTATGTTTCTACTATTGGGGAAAATGAGATACAGAGATAATATGTTGTTTTAAAGAAATAACATTTTAAAAATTAGACGTCTATGCATCTCAATATCAGATAAGGAGCAACGGACAATAGATGCAATTAAAATGATATTGAAGAAGTAAACAGGAAGTGCCAAATAAATACCTTCCTCTCCATAATGTGCTGCCAAGACATCAGGTGGGATCCCCTGCATGCCATATATTTCAATATCAGTCGATTCTCTTCCATCTTTAGCATTTGGAACCCTGTAAGAGATGTAATTTAAAATATGAAAATGATGTTTTAATCAAAAATGTCAAGAGCAATAAATAGAAAAGAAATATAGACTGAAGGTCAAGAAATATCAAGTAACAAAAAAAAAAAATCAGAGAAATATCCCCTTTAAGCAAAAACAAACTGAGTAACAAAATAAAAATTTTTTGCTAAAACAGATTTAAGCAAGGTATGATAACTTCATTCAATACGGTATATCAGATTGCATAGAAAAAGGAAGCGCCATTCCACATGGACAAAGCATACAGCCTGATAGTAATAGTATGACACAAAAAAAGATGATAATGAAAGAAAACTTCAGTATAGCATCCAGTTTTTCTTCTTGACAGTAAAACCAAGTGAGAAACTAAGAAGGGTGATGGATGTTAAAAAACAACAGTATTTTTATGAGCCAATGCAAGTATGCAACTTTAAGTGCCTGATGACCGTTTAATATATAATCTATTCACCTTGCATAACAACAGTGTTTAAAGAGTCAACACCAACCGTTTTACTGAAGTATATATTACACAGATGCAAATCAGTCAATAAACCTGTCATTCAAAAACGTAGATTGGCAAAGCTTCGGCCGAAAGGGAGTTGGGGACGAAAGGTAGGGGACCAAAAAGGATGAGGCCGGACTAAGTATATAAAAAAAAATCGGAATGAACGATTATAAATTTACACTGCTGAGCGAAAAAACGGATGGGGCCGGGGCCCCGTCTGACCCAAGGTAAGCTTCGCCAATGGATTGCACATCTATAAATCTTGAATCTTTATAATGAATTTGTTTCCTCTGTCGTAACGAGTTCATAATTATTAGAAGATGGGATCAGTGGCATATGCATCAAGATCAAAACAGATTTTACATCCTACGTATCAGGCCAATCCAAGCTGCTTGGCTATTGAATAGCAATTGATGTCTTACTGGATTTCAGAATATTTTGAGACTTGATACACCCTTCTGAAGTGCAAATTCCAAAACATACAAACTAACATAAATGTATACAATGTAAACTACTCTATTTAACTTTTAAAACACTCTTTACAAGGAACTGTCTTTGCCAATCCCTCTACCAAACCAATTTGATTGAAGTCTTCATACTATGAGCTATAAAGTCTAGTACTAAAGTAAAATACAAGGCCACTACACCTGTCCTTCAAATAGAATTACTGAAAGAAAATTAGAAGTTCAATAAGAGATTATCTCATGTATTAGTAACAGCAGATTGTGATCTTATACTCTGGTATCCTAAAACAGACCAATGAAAGTTAATTCGAAATTAGGGCTGGAAGAGTGAATAACGAATTGAAAATTAGGGCTTACTTAGAGACGGTTTCCTTGTGCACCTGCAACACATGAATGGCCATACCGCCGGCGGTTGAAAGCTTCTTATGGCAGACATGACACTTAAAATGCTTCGCCTTCTGGTGCTGAACCAAGATCTTCTCGTCATCGAATTCTCTGTCACAATAATAACACCATACATCTGACGATACTCTCTTCTTCTTCTTCCCCATCTCACCAAACTCAAAAAACACACACACACGCACACACAGAACAAAAGAGGAGCTCGCTAACCAGATTGCCGCTCGCTCCGGGTGAGTTTATTCGATTTGATTCGTAGGAGAAAAAGGAGAAAACCGTTCTAGGGTTTCTACTGAAGCAGCCTGTTTCACGTTTGTGAATCGCAAAACCTCCCCCTCGAAGATATTGTGTTGGAAAGCACAATTTAGTGATTTAGGGGCTAAATTGGACAAAAGTAAAGTTTGAGGGGTCAATAGGTAACAATGTAACATCCATGGGAAACGCGGAAAGTTGAAGAGCAAGATGAATCGGGTGGATCATAGATGGAACCCAGCCCACACAGTTGGATTTGGAGTAAGCCCGTTAAAATTAGTTGGGCTAAATCCAATTCACAGTTTATATGGATGATGTAGAGGTGCAAATCTCAAATCGGTTTTTCGGTTTCAAACTGGTTTTAAACCGGAACCGATCAAAATCGGTTTTAGACCAAAGCGGTTTCCAAACCGAACCAGTTCTAACCGCTTTCTCCCTTCGCGTACAAACCGGGTCCTTCGCGTCACAATCTGGCGGCGCAGCTTGTTGCCCGCCTTCCCGGCATAACGACTTGATGTCGTGTGTATTTTCTTTTTCGGGTTGTATGCTTTTGTTTAATTATATATGTTTTAAAAAAAGGTTAATCCCTAAAAAATATATATATATTTAACCCTAATCTTTTGTATATATAGCCACATGGTGTGTTACAAAATGTTATCTCACTTCTCTACCTCTCAAAAACACTAAAGCACACTAATTTTTTCACACCAAATGGCAAGTTTTAGTGCTCAAAGTAATGTCAACGTTGTTTGGTGTACATTTCGACTTGATTGAGTTGAAAAACGATCTCGAACAACTTGTGTTTGTAACCTATCTATCTCGAACATCTATCTTTGTAACATATTTATCTCGAATAACTTGTGTTTGTAATGTTTTCAAGTTTGAATTCAATAAAAAATATATTCTATTAGTTTATATAATGATTTAAGAAATAGAATTAAGTGAAGGAACCGGTCCAAAGCAGTTTGGGCCAAGAACTGGTTTTGGTTATAAACCGTAAATTTAAAGGGTAGTACGGAGTACCCCGGCTCCATGTTAGTTTCGCCTGTACTTAACCTCTTTAAAAGAAATATCTTAAACAACACTAAAATATCATTGACCTAATGGTCTCTTGATACTTATATAATAAATAATATATATCATATTTTATATAACAAGAATATTCAAATATTCAAATTATTAAAAGTGAAAGTCAATGCCTTAACGTATATGTATGTATAATTCACCCACTCCGTACATTTTTGAATATTTAAATTATTAAAGTAAAACTGTAAGTCAATGCCTACGTATATGTATGTATATTTAGGGGCGAATTTTTAGGTGTACGGTCACTGCTGATTTTTTGTCCAGAGCTACCGATTATTTGTGTTTTACGAGGATTTTTTTATATATATTGTATCAGTCATCACTAAATTGTGTATTTAAGAGCTATTAAATTAAAGAGATAAAAAGAAATGTAGAAAAATAAAAAAAGAAAATCCAAATTGAAGGCTTCTTTCTAAACTTCCAGCCGATGACTATTATGGAGTTCCCTACATATTATTATTTTAAATTTAAGTATTGGTCAATAGTCAATACTTAACCATAATTGTAGATTTTTTTTTTTTTTTTTGAAACAGCAAGATTTATTAAAAGGGCCCAGCAAGGAGCATGGGCCAGGAGTACAAAGGTTCAAGAAAAAAACATGAAACTACAACTACAACATACAAGGTCCAATCTCAAAGAGTTCTTCCCACATTAGATCCAACATTTGTGCTCTATTTTTCAACCATAAGTAAGCCTCCAACTTGATGTTCTCAAGGATAGTTGTTGTAGTTATGTTCCTGCCCTCGAATTCTTTTGCATTACGAGCTTTCCAGATATTCCATAGACCCGCTGAGACGATTGCTTGTATGCTTTCCGATCCTTTCCTGGAGGTAGCGATGTTTTCAGCCCAGGATAGCAGGTTTATGATGGAGTCTCTTGAGCCTAATAATTTTGTAATTTCTTTCCATAATTGTAGATAATTTTGTAATTTCTTTCTATGTATTACTCCTAATTTTCCTCTGTAAATTGATTATATTATTAACCTTATTCAATGATAATCTATCTATATCTATCTATACTATATAATAAAAACAAGTTTTTTATGTCTAGGTGGCACAATTTAAAGTATGCCACCTAGGATTAGCTTATGTGTCATTTTTATAGATTTTTGAATTAAAAAATTAAATTGTATTTACAAAAAGGAAAGACCTTATAATTAAAAATAAAAAACTAAATTCTATCCATACAAAACTTATCCATATTTGTTTTACAATACCATAACTTTGTTTCATCATATCTCCTTCATTTCTCAGTAAAAATTTGATCCGTAAATTGCTTTGAGTTCGTGAAAAAAAACCTAACAAAACTAGATCCATATTGCTTAGGTTTTGATCAACGAATGATTGTGAACGAATCAAAAAACAAAGTCGCGACTTTCTAAACCCACCATTGATAAATTTGAACTCCAATTCGATCAATCATTTAATAGTTAGAAAAAAAGCTTTAATCTTTTCTTTCGTTTAATTCTTTTTATATCACATCCCCGGGTATTTACCCGGGACACTAACTAGTTACATACGAAGCATAAATCTCATATGGTATTCAGAGTTTGTTATCTCACGAGAATAAACTCGTCGATCCTTCTTCCTCATTATTTCATATTTAGATAAACCTATTTTATTTCAAAAAGTTTTATACACTATAAGGCACTCATTAATTCATTTACAGCTTTTATTGTTTGAACTGACTCGACCCTGATTTGATATTTTTTGTTTTTATTGATTGACCCAACCCGAACTCGTTACTTTTATATATTTTTGTTTGACCCGACCCGAACCTGACCGCCGATCTAAACATAGACTTCAGAACATAGCAATAAAAAAATATTTGGTTACGTAACTTTTGGTCACCCAAGAATAAAAAGTCAAGCTCTGCCACTGTGTATATTCACCGATTTCGTACTATTGGTGATAAACTAAAATTTACACATTTTACCTCTACAACAAAGAAGTTTGGTATAATTTCATTATGCATAGTCTAATGAGCCGACGTCTCTTTTTGAGAGTTGTCTCTCTATCTTATAGATAGAAGTAAGGTTTGTTCTAATCTTACCCCTTTCAGATCATATTCTCTGAATGAGATTTTTACCGGATATGTTTGTTTGTTCATTATGCATAGTATACTTATCTTTTATGCATGCTTATTGTGTAAGTTTTTGTTTATATTTATTTATTATTAAATGTCTAAGCTTAGCTGTACACTAAATAATCACTGTGTAAGCCACATGGCTTTTTTCCGTTAGCTTTTCTGGGCGGTGCATATGCCTGATTGGTTCTTCCACGCGTTTAAAATTATGAGATGCCACGTTTTGATTTTGGGATCACGTCTCTCACTTTCCCATTTAACAATACCACCTCTTTTTATCTCTCTCTCTCTCATCTAACTGCGCCTCTTTCACCCTCTTCAAACTCTTTCTCTCTCTACAAAATTGCAAGCTTTTGAGGCTTCTGATAATCGATTTTGTTGTGCTTAGTCGGTGATTGACTGTGAAACACCGTATGTTTTTTCTGTTTGGTTTTCCGATGGTAATGTCTTCTTATTTGGTTTTCCGGTGACCGCCTCTTAACCATGGTGTTCTATTTTAGGGTTTTTAGCCCTTTGGTGGTTTTCCGGTGGTTATGTGTTCTTATTTATTTTTCTGGTGACCGCTATTTTAGGGGTTTTAGCCCTTTAGTGGTTTTTCGGTGGTGATGGTTCTTATTCGCTTTCCGGTGACCGCCTCTTAACTGTGGTGTTCTATTTTAGGGTTTTTAACCCTTTGGTGGTTTTTCGGTTAGCCATTAAATTCCTTCTTTCATTGTTTACTATTTTTTAAGATCTGGAAATCTAAGATCCGGATATCTAAATGCTGTTGATCGTCGTTTGTGGTGTGTACGTTTTGGGCGGTGACGGTCGTTCGGATCTGAGCCTTTTATGTGTTTGTGGTGGGTACGTTTTGGGCGGCGAAGTCCGTTTTTAATTGATGAAAAAGCCTTACCGATGTGTCCCTTACTCGATGACAATATTCTTCTGCTGTATTGAAATGCAGTGATGTCGTTTATACTCGATGTAAATACTTTACTGATTGGAGCCTTACGGCGATGATAATATTGTTCTCTATGTTAAGGCTATGATGATTCTTGCTATGTATTCTTTTATCTTTAGGTTGCGTTCATTGTGTTGACGAGGAGGCGTGGATCATCTATTTATAACAACCGACACAACGATCAGCACCTTAGATTTGGTCTGAGCCTTAACGGCTGTGATGATCAGCTGTATTCTGAGCCTTTTGTGGATTTCTATATGTTTAGATTTATGTGTTATCAAATGTCCAAGCTTAGCTGTACACTAAATGATCACTGTGTAAGCCAGATGGCCTTTTTCCGTTGGTTTTTCTGGGAGGTGCATATGCATGATTGGTTGTCCCACGCGTTTTGGCTTGCTGTTTTGATTGGTGACATTAGAACTGGCTTACGGATCAGAAATAATTGAAAGTTTTATCTAAAAGTTTTACATGATGAGAATGGCTTATGGATGCTTAAAGGATGGGTTATGGATGGTTACTTAATCAGTTGGCTATGATGATTTTGTATCTGAGCCTATAAAGCTTCATCAAAAAATTTTACATGATGAAATATAGATGGTTTATGTTATGGATGGTCCATGGATGGTTTATAGATGGTTACTTCATTATTTGGGGCTATGATGATTGCAAATCTGAGCCATGCTTTCAACTTTGAACCCATAAAGTTTTATCCAAAAAGCTTACATAATGAGCAATATCTATGGATGGTTAATGGATGGCATATGGATAGTCACTTGATTATATGGGGTTTTTGATTTATGGATGGTATTTCTTTCTTTTCTTATAAGTTTCCCTTATGTTGTTGTTGCAGGTTTTAGGAGATGTCTGGTCACTTCCATCTTGCAGGTTTTAAGAGATTTGTGGTCACTTGCATCTACTGTTTGCTTTCTCCATTTGTGTATGTTGTTGTTGCAGGTTTTAGGAGATGTCTGGTCACTTCCATCTTGCGGGTTTTAAGAGATTTGTGGTCACTTGCATCTACTGTTTGCTTTCTCCATTTGTGTATGTTGTTGTTGCAGGTTTTAGGAGATGTCTGGTCACTTCCATCTTGCAGGTTTTAAGAGATTTGTGGTCACTTGCATCTACTGTTTGCTTTCTCCATTTGTGTATGTTGTTGTTGCAGGTTTTAGGAGATGTCTGGTCACTTCCATCTTGCAGGTTTTAAGGGATTTGTGGTCACTTGCATCTACTGTTTGCTTTCTCCATTTGTGTATGTAAGTTTGTGCCAAGACATGTAGATTATGTGTTTCATAAAATGTGCACTTAAGTTAAATTATGCGTTTTGTACTTCGTGTCGTCTACGTTTATGGCAATGTATTAACGAACGATACCTTCATCTTTGTGTGGCGACTAAGTTGCATTAACTACAATTTTTTTTTATTATGCCTTCAGACGCCGATGGTACCGGCTGTTGTGCTGATGGTACGAGGAAAGGCCATTTTGAGAATTGGGCAGTGTCTGCTGTTGCACATAACGGCCAACAAACTGACACTTCTACTGATATTGACGCCGATGATATAAATCAGGTCTTTATCTTTATGGTCAAAAGAGAATTTTAAAGAACTTTTATGTTAAGATGGTTGAAAGATAGGGTTCTTAATGGGTGTATAGATGATGCATGAATGGTCAATAACACGTAAGCGTACTAAGATTTTTAGTTTTTTGGGTTTATATCTTTATACCTGATTAGTGCTTACTAGATAATCTATTAATATTTAACTATCTGATTCATTAGAGTGTGTTCAATCCTAGATTTGGGATTGCATAATATGTTGCAGTTAATTTGCTTTTATATACTAGATTAGGTATTACATAATATGTTGCAGGTTTATGGTTGAAGCGTGCTTTCATTAAGTACCTGTTATTTTTTATGTTTTCTTTCATGGTTTTCTTTATTTTTTCCAGCCACATCATTAAGTATCTGTTTTTTTGCCGTGTTTTCTTCCATTGTTTTCTTGATGTTTTGCAGCCACAACAAGAGTTGTCAGTGTGGTTTTGCATATTGGGTACTAGATAAGACAGGATGATGAGTTCGATATGATTCTCGATTACACAGCAGGAGGTTTGAATCTCAATATTCCTCCTCTGTTCACTTAATTTTTTTTTGTTCCAATGGTCAATCTCTTTGTTGTAAATTTAATACCAATATTAGCATCTTGCTGATTCTTAAAGGGCTGGAGTGTAAATCGTTAATTCTCAACGACTAGTTTTAATTTTTCTGTTAATTAGTTTGTTAGTTTGTTAATTCCTTTGCATTAGTATTAAAACCTTCAGCTGGTAATCGAGATGTAATCTTCTTCTTTTCTAATAAAAAGTGTGTGTGTTTCTTAGAATCGATCCAATTTTCGTTTGATTTGGTATCAGAGCTTCAAGGAGCTCTTGATTCACCTTCGCGATCAATATTCCTGTTCTCTCGTTTTCTTTGTTTCAATCGGAGAAGGGGATTTGAAATCCCTTTCTGATCGATCGCAAATATTCATCGATTAGTGATATCTTCTCCTCGGAGATCTTCCCCTCGCCGTATTCCTTCACCGGAAGTCAGACCTGCAATGGGTGATGTAAACGCTGGAAGACCGGTAGTCAGAGAAAACTATACCACGATTCCTCTACAGTGCCCGGTTCTGAATTCGACGAATTACTCAATTTGGGCAATCAAGATGAAGGCCATATTTCAAGTTCATGGATTATGGGAGACAATTGATGATGCTCAAGGTGCTGCGGTGGACGCGAAGAAAAACAGCGCGGCTATCGCCTATCTATTCCAATCTCTTCCTGAAGAATTGATTATCCAAGTGGCGGATAACAATACTGCAAAGGAGATATGGGAAGCTGTCAAAACCAGGTTCATTGGTGTCGACATGGTGAAAAAGGCGAGGTTGCAGACCCTAAAAAATGAGTATAATGCCCTAAAGATGAAGGAGGAAGAAGGGATTGATGAATTTGCTGGAAGACTAAGTGGATTGGCAACAAGATCATCAAATTTAGGATCTCAGATTGAAGATTCTGTATTGGTAAGAAAATTACTTGATAGTGTTCCAGATAGGTTTATTCAAATTGTGGCATCCATAGAACAATTTGTAGACCTGGATACTGCCCCATATCAAGAAATTGTAGGCAGATTGAAAGCTTTTGAGGAAAGGATTCAGTCAAAAGTAAAATCTGTAGGAGTAAAGGAAGAGAAACTCCTTTTGACATATGGAGAATGGCAGGCAAAGTATAAAGAAAATCAACAGAAGAAAAAGAAGTGGGAGAAAGGAACCAGGAATGGGAAAGGAAATCAAGAAAGAAACAAGGGACATCAGAAAGGAAAAGAGGAGGGTAACAATGTTGGGAAATCTGGCACTAAAGGGAAGAAAGATAAATCAAGCATAAAATGCTTTAAATGTGACAAGTATGGTCACTATGCAAGTGAATGCCCTTTGAAAAAAGGAAAAGAAGATGAAGCCCACTTTGCAGAAATAGAGGATGATGATGAACCAGAACTGTTGTTTATCTCTGAAGATGATAGGAAAAGAGAGGTTCTATTGAATGAGATGAAAATTGACCCAACCAAGTACATAGCAGATGAAGGCAAATAGGTGTGGTATTTGGATAATGGTGCTTCCAATCACATGACAGGTAACTCCTCATTCTTTTCCTTCCTTGACAAAAATGTAACTGGTAAGGTTAGGTTTGGTGATGATTCAAGTGTAGCTATAAAAGGAAAAGGCTCAATTATCCTAGAAGGGCAATTTGGGAAACAAAAATTATTGACAAATGTGTATTACACATCTAGTCTAAAAAGTAGTATCTTAAGTCTTGGACAGGCCACTGAAAATGGCTGTGAAATTAAGATGAAACAGGCTTATTTGTGGTTCTATGATAGGAAATGAGAACTGCTTATGAAGGTAAAAAGATCACCTAACAGGTTGTATAAGGTTAGCTTGGGGATAGGAAATTCTGACTGTTATCTGTCAAGGGTAGATGATATGAGTTGGTTATGGCATGGCAGATTGGGTCATATAAGTTTTAGCACTTTAGAAGCTATGGCTAGGAATGAATTGGTCCTAGGAGTTCCCAAGGTTAAGACTGTTGAAACTATGTGTGATGCCTGTTTGGCTGGTAAGCAGACTAGAGTGAGCTTCCCCAAAGAATCAAAATTTAGATCTAAGGAACCATTAGAAATGATATCTATGGATTTATGTGGCCCCATTAGTCCTGAGACTAGTTCAGGAAATAGATATTTCTTCCTTCTTGTGGATGATTATTCTAGATTTATGTGGGTGTACATGCTAAAGAGTAAAGCTGAAGCTTTTGGATATTTTCAAAAGTTTAGAACCATAGTGGAGGGAAGGTATGGGAAAAAGATAAGGTCCCTAAGATCTGACAGGGGAGGGGAATTTGTGTCACAGGAATTTGAAAATTATTGTGATGACCATGGGATAATTAGGCTCCTTACTGCTCCTTATTCCCCACAGCAAAATGGTGCTGTGGAGAGAAGAAATAGAACAATCATGGATATGACTAGAAGCTTGATGAAGTCTATGGATGTTGATGATAAACTGTGGGCTGAAGGAGTTAGGCATGCAGTTTACTTACTGAATAGGCTTCCTACCAAGGCTCTAGATAATAAGACTCCTTATGAGGCTATTAGAAATAAGAAGCCAAATTTAGGACATCTTAAGACATTTGGATGCATAGGTCATGTAAAAGTGGTAAAACCAGGGTTAAGAAAGTTAGATGACAGAAGTGAGCCAATGATGTACCTAGGGTTTCAAGAAGGGTCTAAGGCTCATAGGATGTTGGATGTTAAGAGTCAAAAGATTGTGACTAGTAGGGATGTTACTTTTGAGGAAAATAGAACATGGAAGGATCTGCAAAAGTCAAAAGAGAAAAATAGTCAACAGCAGGGTGATGTCATGATAGGTGATCCTAGTGTTAGGCAGGAAACTACTCAAGTCACTTGGGGTGATGTGGGGAGTGATAGTGAAGGAGATTCAGGAAATGAATCTGAATTAGAAACTACTCTAGGAACTAGTGCTCTAAACTCTGAAGAAGACCCTGTAGGAATGGTTGATCAAGATATACCCCAGGATGTTGATGCTACTGTAGAAACTAGTTCTAGAAAGTTAAGAAGAACTCAAACTGTGCCTGCTAGGTTGCAGGAGTATGTCCTGGATAATAGGATAAAGCAAAGGCAGCATAGGCAGGAAGAACTTGATCTTGTAGAGCTATTGTTGACTCAAGAGGATGAGCCAACTTGTTTTGCTGAGGCTAAAACTCAAAGGAAGTGGTTAAAAGCTATGCAAGATGAATTAGATTCTATAAATAAGAATAGGACTTGGCAGTTAGTTGATCCCCCTAAGAACTGTAAACCCATTGGGCTTAAGTGGCTATACAAAGTTAAGAAGGATGAGAAAGGAGATATAACTAAGTATAAGGCCAGACTTGTAGCTAAGGGATATGTTCAAAAATTTGGGATTGATTATGAAGAAGTGTTTGCTCCTGTTGCCAGGATAGACACTATAAGATTGATTATTGCTTATGCAGCCAGGATGAGGTGGAAAATATATCATTTAGATGTTAAGACTGCTTTTCTTCATGGGGATTTGAAGGAACAAGTCTTTGTTGAGCAACCAGATGGGTTTAAGGTTAGAGGTAGTGAGCACAAGGTGTATAAATTGGACCAAGCTCTCTATGGGTTGAAGCAGGCTCCTAGAGCCTGGAATCAGAAATTGAATAAGGTACTTAAAGATAATGGTTTTGTGAGATGCAAGCATGAGCAGGCTGTTTATACTAGGATTAAAAGGGATTCTAGCTTAATTGTTGCTGTATATGTAGATGATCTATTAGTGACAGGTAGTGATCAGGCTGAAGTTAAGATCTTTAAAGATCAGATGAGAACTAGTTTTGAAATGACAGATCTTGGATTGCTAAAGTATTACTTAGGTATAGAAGTAATTCAATCAGAAGAGGAAATTCAAATAAAGCAGGCTGCATATGCTAGTAAGATAGTTGAGTTAGCAGGCTTGAGTGATTGTAATGAATCAAAAATCCCAATGGAACCAGGCTTGAGGTTAAGGAAGGAAGAGGGATGAGAGGTTGTGGATCCTACAAGCTACAGGAGGTTAATTGGGTCATTGAGATACCTGACTCAAACCAGGCCAGATATTACATTTGCAGTTGGTTATACTAGCAGGTTTATGCAAGAACCAAGAAAAGAACACCTGTTGGCAGTAAAGAACATTATTAGGTATGTAAAAGGGACAATTGATCATGGTTTAATTTACAAGAAAGGAGAAAAAGGTGAACTTGTGGGTTATTGTGATAGTACACATAGCATGGGTGCAGAGGATGGTAAGAGCACTTCTGGTCATGTTTTCTTTTATAATGGTTCTTTGATTTCTTGGTTTTCTCAGAAGCAGAAAATTGTGGCACTTTCATCATGTGAATCTGAGTTTATTTCTGCCACACAAGTTGCCTGTCAGGCTATATGGCTCACAGGTTTGCTAAGTGAATTGACTGGCAAACAGCAAGGGAAATCTGTGTTAATGGTAGACAACAAGTCTGCAATTTCTTTAATGAAAAATCCTGTGTTTCATGGTGGCTCTAAGCACATCAATTTAAGGTTTCATTTTATTCGTGAGTGCATTGAGGAAGAGCAAATTGAAGTCAAGTATGTGTCAAGCAAGTTGCAGGTTGCTGATGGGTTGACAAAACCACTGGCTAGGAATAGATTTGGAGAGATGAAAAGGATGTTAAAGATGAAGTATTAAGGTAATTCATCATTTCTCATTGGAATGGGATTTTAATACATCAACACAAGTACGTTCATTGAACCATTGCTGTGTGATGATATTAACTTGTCATTACATTGAAATGTATGAATTATTCTGTGAAAAGAAGAGTTTATGAAGATTGGTATTAAGGGGGAGTTTGTTGTAAATTTAATACCAATATTAGCATCTTGCTGATTCTTAAAGGGCTGGAGTGTAAATCGTTAATTCTCAACAGCTAGTTTTAATTTTTCTGTTAATTAGTTTGTTAGTTTGTTAATTCCTTTGCATTAGTATTAAAACCTTCAGCTGGTAATCGAGATGTAATCTTCTTCTTTTCTAATAAAAAGTGTGTGTGTTTCTTAGAATCGATCCAATTTTCGTTTGACTCTTTACATAATTTATATATATACATATGAAAAAATTACGTGAAACAAGATTTATATATGTATGCAGGAATTACATGTATACAATATTTACATAGTGGAAAAGATCTTCATTGGAAAAGCTTACTCAATAAACTGTATTTGTAGTCGTGTCTTTCTAATAGTGGCTATTTCATTGACTCACTTATATATTTATCAAAATCATGAGATGCTTTGAATTTTTAGGATGAATAGTGTTGATAAATCAACTTTCTATACATACACAGGTGAAGAAATTGCAATTGAATTTTGCAATTGCTTCTTTGGTTTGTAAAATGGAACCATCATACATACGGCTGGTTTTATTTATCTTTTTCACGACTTAAGTAATTTTATAGTTTGTGTATTTTTTGTTGTTTGTAGTATTTGATGTCATTTTCCTTTCTTCTTTGACTGCAGGTTTAGGGTGTTTTCTTGTGAGGTATTAGATTTACTCTTGACATTTACACACTTTTTATATGAGGCATTATATTTAGTTTTGATATTTACACTCTTTTTTTCACTTTAATTTGCAGGTATCAATCTACTGCAACAGTTATCTAATTTTTTAACTTTGGATTATAATTGTATTTTGGTGATCATCATTGTGATTATAATAATCATTGTAATTATAAACATTGTAAGTTGGAACCAGGTTTAGCCCTGATGATCTCTACCGAAGAAATTGTTAACAATATAAATACACATGGAAAAGTGAGAAAAACGCATGACCCGCGGCAGCGCGCGGGTCAGTTTACTAGTAATAAGTACATAATTTATGATATCTTGTAGTTTGTTATTTATATTTTCAAACTTATTTTCTAAATTCTGCTATTATACAAATTGTTTAAAGTATAATGAATAAAAAATAGATTACCCAATAGGAATACGTCACATGACGATTTCGGTACATGAAATTGAACATGAATAAAATAAATTTTGAATTAAACCCATAACAATGTTAACACATGATTTATTGTCTAAATCATTTTTTACACTGTTTTCTAAGTGTTTAATGTCCGTGTGACAGTATTTATTATTTTTTATATCATTTTTAATTAGTTTTTAATCGTTTTTAAGCGTTTCATGAGTTTTAGTTTTACAATGTTGCCTTTAGGTATCTACTTTCTTATGTGTTGTATTTAAATAGAACTATAATTTTAACGCTCGTTACGTAGTCTTTTTATATTTTCGGTTTTTAATTGCGTTTTAACAATGTCATTTTTTTGTGTACCTGCATTATCTTCGCAGCAACACACGAGTAGTAAAATCTAGTTTTTGTTCAACACTTATCGAAAATTTTATATGAGAATTATATATTTTTATCATCAGAATGTCTCTTTAAAAACAATTACATATATATATATATATATATATATATATATATATATATATATATGTAGGATCATTTGAGAACCAATTGGGTTTGAGAACTTTTGAGAACCATTCTGAGCCACTAAGTTATATATAGGGAACATCCACATGCCATGAATTGGAATGCTTCCTATATATAACTTAGTGTCTCATAATGGTTCTCAAAAGTTCTCATTTGAACACTAACCCTGATATATCAATATATATATATATATATATATATATATATATATAGCTTCTAATTCTAATAAATAATAAATAAGTATCTTAGAGTGTAATGTTTTATTTGTTGGATTTAATGTGTAAAACGATTAAGATAATCGTTACACATCAGAAGCATTTCACAAGAATAGAAAAGAAAAATGAATGTCTAACCAAACCGACGTTGCGGTGAAATGAAGCAACACACGAGTAGTAAAATCTAGTTTTTATTCAACACTTATCGAAAATTTTATATGAGAATTATATATTTTTATCATCAGAATGTCTCTTTAAAAACAATATATATATATATATATATATATATATATATATATATATATATAGGTTTGGGTTCAGCTAATAAAAACCATTTCACCTTGAGAAGGCTAGAGAAGCTAACCACGTGCTGCACATGTGTACATAACACACTAACACAATGCATAAAAAGTAAAATATGCTGACACACTAACACACTGGATACAGTGTGTTACAGTGTGTTAGTGTGTTATTGTCCACGTGTCAGCTTGTGATTGCTTCCTAGCCTTCTTAGGTGAAAGTATTTTTTTAGATATAACTTTACTCTATATATATATATATCTTTTAATTCTAATAAATAATAAATAAGTATCTTAGAGTGTAATGTTTTATTTGTTGGATTTAATGTGTAAAACGATTAAGATAATCGTTACACATCAGAAGCATTTCACAAGAATAGAAAAGAAAAATGAATGTCTAACACTCTAACCAAACCGATGTTGCGGTGAAATGAAAATAAACCGAACGGATGAAGCAGGAACGATCCCTGTAAATAGCAGACAGAAAACGAAAGGAATAGGGCTTGTGTTTGACATAATTCCATTAAACATATTCGCCATTTGTTCCCACGGTACACCGGTTCGAAGCAGCGTGTAGTGTCGGACTATGGTCCTTGCCTGAAACGTGATCGGAATGAAGCAGCATGAATAATGGGATCGATCAGAAAACAGCAGCAGCAATATATGTTTGCACTTTTTATGTGTAGTTCGTATATGCACATCTTGATCAAAACCGTGTACATATAATACATGTATGTTAATGTGCATTATGATCATGAAACTAGTTTAATGATCCACATTAATAATCGGTTTGTAATGCAAAAGTTTTTTTTGCAGTTTTGGAAGCCAAAAAGTCCCTTCTAGAATTTCCTCAAAACAATCTGGTAACAAGCAAAACTCGACTCGTGCAAACCCGGTGTTTCAGAGCTGCATTTGTGTCCGCCATAGCGCGGGTATGAGTTCAGAATTACGACCCAAATAGCCATTTTTCACCCCCACCCCCCCCCCCTGCGCAAGGCTATGAGCCTTAGTAAAATATGACATTAGAGTTGTCAATGGCTTGAGGTTTACCCTTATAAACTAGAACTTTTGTTCCCCCACCTATGTGGGATAGAATGCATCACATTTCTAAACTTGAATCAAATGTTCTTTGAGATTAACATCTCATTCACACACACTTTTCCAACAATTCCCCACATGAATGGAGGTTGATCTCATAAGCAACTTAATCCCAATCGAATTTCAGCAGTTGAATCTTGCATGAAACACACTTAGTCTACTGGCTCTGAGTAGGCGGTGATGCCTTTGAATCTCGTCTGCCGTTTGTGTAGGAGAAAATGTGCAGAAAATATGCATCACACAAGACTCTCCTTGACAATATCAAGTCCTCATAGTTATGTTTGTTATGGTCATGAAGATTAGCCTGGTTCTGCGAGAGCTCTTAGGTATTGTGCCCCCTCTCAATACCCTTCGAAGTGAACCCAATTTTCTCTCACATAGGTGATTCACCACGTATGGCTACCTCAGTCGAATCATTAAAAGCCATAGGCTTAACCTCGTACTTGTCACTTTTAGGAGTGGACTGGGAGATGTATCAATTTCAATTATACATCCCCTTCTTAAAGTGTGTGGGTTTATCAATGTGTCCCCCCCATAGTGGCCTCACTGGTTCATACAATTAGGTTGTCCTATTAAACTCAGATCTTGGGATCTCCAATCAACTGAGTTAGGTTTTCCTTCATATGAACCTTAATCTTTCAAGGGCTTCAGTCCCATTCCCATGGACAACTTCTGAACTAACTCTCTGCTTAAGCCTTTTGTTAGCGGATCCGTAATATTATCCTTGGACTTCACATAGTTAACCGTGATAATTCCAGTAGAGATTAGTTGTCATACCATATTATGTCTACATCTTATATGTCTATTTTTACCATTATACATTGTGCTATGAGCTCTGCCAATTGCCGATTGGCTATCAAAATGTATACATATGGCTATTGCAGGCTTAGGCCATCTTGGTATATCCTCAATTAACGTAGCCATTATGCCTCTTCACCAGCTTTATCTAAAGCGATGAATTCTGCTTCCATCGTGGATCTAGCAATAACTATTTGTTTTGAAGATTTCTATGATATGGTTGCACTTCCAAGTGTGAATACATATTCACTTGTTGCTCTGGAATCATTCGTATCAGATATCGTATCAGATATCCAACTTGGATCACAATGTCCTTGAATCACTGGTGGATATCTGTTCTAGTGCAACCCGTATTCCCTTGTGTACCTTACGTACCTAAGTAACCTAATCACACAACTCCAATGAGTTCAGGCTGGATTACTTGTGTATCTACTTAGCTTGCTTACAACATATGCTAAGTCTAGTCTCGTACAACTCATCGGATACATCAAATTGGCAATAGTTCTTGAGTACTCTAATTTGTTAACATGCTCTCTTTGTTCTTAGCAAGATGCTGACTCGTGTCACTTTGGAGTTCTAGCTACATTAGACTTATTTGCATCTAGCTTCTCAAGAATTTTGTCCACACGGTGGGTTTGACTTAAAACGAGTCCACTTTGACTTCGTGTGATTTTGAATTTCTAAAATCACATTTGCCATTCTCATGTCTTTCATGTCAAATCTTGCTTTCAAGATGTCTTGTCATTATTCACATCAATGAGCATATCATCGGCATGGGAGCCTATGGATCTTCGCTCGGGATGCCAACCACTCGGTTATCATAATCTAGATGGCTCCCGTACTTTGTCAAACCAACCAAGATAATTTGCAGCCAATATTTATAATCTTAACTTGCAATTTTTATTATGTGTTATTAACTTGCAATAAGCACCCTTTATGACCACATTTTAGTCTTTCCAAGGTGAACACATTTTCCATTACGGTTGTGTACTCCACTTAGTTATATGATTGCAATCCTCATTGCCAAACATATATCAAATGCAAACCACCCCCACATTTAAGTGTCATTGGATGACATCTAAATGGGGTGATGAAAGGTTCTCCATTTCTTTATGATTATACCATTTCAACTACCACACTGGTTGCTTCTTAAATGGTCTCTCCCCCCCCCCCCACATTGCTTGCACTTTGATAAGCTTTATGTCACATCACTTATGATCACACTTAGACCCTCATGATTTGAACAACGAATGTATCATTACGGTTCATAAGTTCAACTCATTATATATTAGCTCACGAGAGCTTTAGGGTTGATGCAAGCAACACATGTTTTCCATAAGTTTGTTCACACAAGCATCGTATACTTAGAATAATTCTAAGTCAATCTTCTAGCACAACTCTAGAAATTATGGAAGAACCACATGAGTTCGGAACAACCTATCTGGAAGAACCGCACGATTCTGGAACAACCTATCCGGAAGGACCACACGAGTCCGGAACAGCCTGTCCGGAAGAACCAATGATCCGGAAGAAATCAACAATTGCTATAGGCGTCGAAAAACTAGGTAATATCAGCATTAATGACCTAGTCAATCATGTTTTCCATATGTTATATCATGTTCCTTAGATCGAATGTAGATTTTCTTTGGACTTTGTCTATACACAAATCTAGTAATGTGTTCATGTGTATCTTGAAAGTTATAGTTGATTAATCTTCACAGAGCATCACAATCAACCAATTACTAATCTAGCATGACTTAGATTACAATACTTCAGCATGTCAACAGAAGATGCATCATTTTGATTCGTCACAGCTTCAATGGATATCTCAACATCCCTTTCCCACTTCACACACCCATTTAGACAAGTCCATGCTACATAACCATACATAACCCATTATTCGGTTTTAGGATCATAACTTATTTTCCTTAATATCCAAATAACCAATGATACTTGAAGGCCTCATCATGAGCCTTAATTAGATTAAATTTGGTGAGTGCATTCATAACCAATATGAATGAATCCAGGATACAATCAATAGGTTTTGAGATGTAGTCAAACAAATTGACACTGAACAACCACGACAATATCCATTGCACAAGCGATGTATCATCCTTGTTTTTTTGAACTATATGTTTTAGGATACTCTCCCAAATGAAGATCAAGTCCTCAAATAGTCCAACAACATTGAGGTGGTAGACGCATCTACTTAACCTTCATAAATCTCTGAAGATTTATAGTCTACAATACCATATATTGTAATTCATAGTAACATATCTTGTATTCATATGTCACAATTCACACTTGTGTATCTGTTTATGTTGAGCACATCAACACTACAAGATATACCATGTTCGTGTATTTTAATACACTTTATCATCTACCATTATGTGGAGGTGTTTCATATATGATTTATATGTTTAATATTAACTCACAAGTTTTACAAGTACAATTACTAACTTCTTACACTATCCGATTGGAAATAATTTGAATAAACATGTGCATTCTAATGATCAGACATCAAAGCAAACATTAAAATAATTTCAAACCATAAACACACTTATTCCAAAACATAACACAGTCTTATTTAAACCAAATATATCATAACGAAACAAAGTCTTATTTATTAAAAATAAAATCATATAAAGTTATTGTCACCAACACTCTCATCATCAGGTATCTAGATAACCTCTTTAATATCACTCAAAAGCGTAAATCGATGTAGTTCTCCCACAACAGTTTCAGCCGCATGGAACTTAACCGATTTTTAATGACGAAACATTCTCCATTAATTTGTAGATGCAAATAATATCGACTAACCATCAATATTCAACTTGCTCACCGATATAGCATTCTTCTTAATGCTAGGGACATGGACAACATCTTCCAAGGTAAGGGAACATCCTGTAGACACCTTTAATTCTACAGTCCCGATCCCAATTGCCTTTTGTTTAGTGCCATCTAGCAGCATTATGCGACTTTTGATAGAGTGATACTCTTTAAAGGAATAACGACTGGAGCACGCATGAACTATTGCTCCAGACGTTATGAACCATCCTCGATAGGCAATCACTCGAGTCATTCCTGAAAATGAAGGAGTGAACCCTAAGATATTTCTGTGAGTCCTGTCTTGAGGTACTCCCTTAGTGGAACTCCACGTACTCATCTCTTCATGTAAACTTTAACCAAATAAATGTATTTGAGAACAACACCAAGTTGTTTTTCCCAATTGTTATTTCTCGCAAGAGTAACAATATGATTCAAGGAATTTCAACAATTTGTTTAATTCTTGTGATGACCCGTTACAAGGGTTGTAAACATATTAGACAAAAAACCCTTTCTTTAATAATAAAATATTAAATCAACGGTGATCGCCATCACATCAAGACAAGTTCGAAAAACGAGTTTACATAAAATTCGGTTTTTAAAACATCGTCCTTTGTAGCACTCACGTTGGACAATAACATTTATATATTATTTATACGTTTGGTATAAAATATCCAGTTGTAACACGCACGTTAGAACCAACAACTGGACAAGATGGAGATTAAAACGT
>JBCNJP010000015.1:20115688-20219970 GCA_039602395.1 Deinandra increscens subsp. villosa | reverse complement strand
TATACATACATATACGTAGGCATTGACTTTTACAGTTTTACTTTAATAATTTGAATATTCAAAAATGTACGGAGTGGGTGAATTATACATACATATACCTTAAGGCATTGACTTTCACTTTTAATAATTTGAATACTTGAATATTCTTGTTATATAAACTTGACAAAACGTATATGATATATATTATTTATATAAGTATCAAAAGACCACTAGGTCAATGGTATTTTAGTGTTGTTTAAGATATTTCTTTTAAAGAGGTTAAGTATAGGCGAAACTGACATGGAGCCGGGGTACTCCGTACTACCCTTTAAATTTACGGTTTGAAACCAAAACCAGTTCTTGGCCCAAACTGCTTTGGACCGGTTCCTCCACTTAATTCTTTTTCTTAAATCATTATATAAACTAATAGAATATATTTTTTATTGAATTCAAACTTAAAACATTACAAACACAAGTTATTCGAGATAAATATGTTACAAAGATAGATGTTCGAGATAGATAGGTTACAAACACAAGTTGTTCGAGATCGTTTTTCAACTCAATCAAGTTGAAATGTACACCAAACAACGTTGACATTACTTTGAGCACTAAAACTTGCAATTTGGTGTGAAAAATTAGCGTGTTTGAGTGTTTTTGAGAGGTAGAGAAGTGAGGTAATGTTTATAACACACCATGGGGCTATATATACAAAAGATTAGGGTTAAAATGATTATCTTAAAGGTCTTAATTTTTTTATCAGGGATTTGCCTTTTTAATTTATTTTAAAACATATATAATTAAACAAAAGCGTACAACCTGAAAAAGAAAATACACACGACATCAAGTCGTCATGCCGGGAAAGCGGGCAACAAGCTGCGCCGCCAGATTGTGATGCGAAGGAACCGGTTTGTACGCGAAGGAAGAAAGCGGTTAGATCTGGTTCGGTTTGAAAACCGGTTCGGTATAAAACCGATTTTGATTGGTTCCGGTTTGAACCCAGTTTGAAACCGAAAAAACCGATTTGAGATTTGCACCTCTACATCATCCTTATAAACTGTGAATTGGATTTAGCCCAACTAATTTTAACGGGCTTACTCCAAATCCAACTGTGTGGGCTGGGTTCCATCTATGATCCACCCGATTCATCTTGCTCTTCAACTTTCCGCGTTTCCCATGGATGTTACATTGTTACCTATTGACCCCTCAAACTTTACTTTTGTCCAATTTAGCCCCTAAATCACTAAATTGTGCTTTCCAACACAATATCTTCGAGGGGGGAGGTTTTGCGATTCACAAACGTGAAACAGGCTGCTTCAGTAGAAACCCTAGAACGGTTTTCTCCTTTTCGCCTACGAATCAAATCGAATACACTCACCCGGAGCGAGCGGCAATCTGGTTAGCGAGCTCCTCTTTTGTTCTGTGTGCGTGTGTGTGTGTGTTTTTTGAGTTTGGTGAGATGGGGAAGAAGAAGAAGAGAGTATCGTCAGATGTATGGTGTTATTATTGTGACAGAGAATTCGATGATGAGAAGATCTTGGTTCAGCACCAGAAGGCGAAGCATTTTAAGTGTCATGTTTGCCATAAGAAGCTTTCAACCGCCGGCGGTATGGCCATTCATGTGTTGCAGGTGCACAAGGAAACCGTCTCTAAGTAAGCCCTAATTTTCAATTCGTTATTCAGTCTACCAGCCCTAACTGTGAATTAACTTTCATTGGTCTCTTTTAGGATATAAGATCACAATCTGCTGTTACTAATACATGAGATAATCTCTTATTGAACTTCTATTTTTCTTTCAGTAATTCTATTTGAAGGACAGGTGTAGTGGCCTTGTATTTTACTTTAGTACTAGACTTTATAGCTCATAGTATGAAGACTTCAATCAAATTGGTTTGGTAGAGGGATTGGCAAAGACAGTTCCTTGTAAAGAGTGTTTTGAAAGTTAAACAGAGTAGTTAACATTGTATACATTTATGTTAGTTTGTATGTTTTGGAATTTGCACTTCAGAAGGGTGTATCAAGTCTGAAAATATTCTGAAATCCAGTAAAACATCAATTGCTATTCAATAGCCAAGCAGCTTGGATTGCCCTGATACGTAGGATGTAAATCTGTTTTGATCTTGATGCATATGCCACTGATCCCATCTTCTAATAATTATGAACTCGTTACGACAGAGGAAACAAATTCATTATAAAGATTCAAGATTTATAGATGTGCAATCCATTGGCGAAGCTTACCTTGGGTCAGACGGGGCCCCGGCCCCATCCGTTTTTTCGCTCAGCATTGTAAATTTATAATCGTTCATTCCGAATTTTTTTTATATACTTAGTCCGGCCTCATCCTTTTTGGTCCCCTACCTTTCGTCCCCAACTCCCTTTCGGCCGAAGCTTTGCCAATCTACGTTTTTGAATGACAGGTTTATTGACTGATTTGCATCTGTGTAATATATACTTCAGTAAAACGGTTGGTGTTGACTCTTTAAACACTGTTGTTATGCAAGGTGAATAGATTATATATTAAATGGTCATCAGGCACTTAAAGTTGCATACTTGCATTGGCTCATAAAAATACTGTTGTTTTTTAACATCCATCACCCTTCTTAGTTTCTCACTTGGTTTTACTGTCAAGAAGAAAAACTGGATGCTATACTGAAGTTTTCTTTCATTATCTTCTTTTTTTGTGTCATACTATTACTATCAGGCTGTAGGCTTTGTCCATGTGGAATGGCGCTTCCTTTTTCTATGCATTCTGATATACCGTATTGAATGAAGTTATCATACCTTGCTTAAATCTGTTTTAGCAAAATTTTTTTATTTTGTTACTCAGTTTGTTTTTGCATAAAGGGGATATTTCTCTGATTTTTTTTTTGTTACTTGATATTTCTTGACCTTCAGTCTATATTTCTTTTCTATTTATTGCTCTTGACATTTTTTATTAAAACATCATTTTCATATTTTAAATTACATCTCTTACAGGGTTCCAAATGCTAAAGATGGAAGAGAATCGACTGATATTGAAATATATGGCATGCAGGGGATCCCACCTGATGTCTTGGCAGCACATTATGGAGAGGAAGGTATTTATTTGGCACTTCCTGTTTACTTCTTCAATATCATTTTAATTGCATCTATTGTCCGTTGCTTCTTATCTGATATTGAGATGCATAGACGTCTAATTTTTAAAATGTTATTTCTTTAAAACAACATATTATCTCTGTATCTCATTTTCCCCAATAGTAGAAACATAATTGAAAACTACTAGAAATACCTACATACTTTTGTTTTTACCAATCATAGCAGGCATATGGACATGGTAAATAGCATTACTATTATTGACAAAAAGTAAAAAAACTACTTTGCTGTGATTGATAAAATGATATGATACTAAATTTGTAATTTTGAAATATGTTGCCATTATTGGTAAAAGTGACTAAAAAAGGTCAAATAGTCTCACATGTGCTATTCCAGATCCAGTAAGTGTTTGTGATGTACTATTTTATTTGGTGGGAGTAATATTGTTTTAGGAGTACTCAACTTTGTTTTATTTAGAGGTAATTAATAGTTATGTAGTTTATTTACATAATTTAGAACTTATCTCTGAAGAAAACCAAGTCTGTTATACCTTGTCAGTGTCTTTTTTTGTAGAACACAATATTGATTGTAGCTTTTGTTATTCTGCATTCACATTTCACAAGGATGTAACCATATATGAATGGCTGGTTGAGGTTGAAGTTGTGTGTTTGCTTTGGCCTAATCTGAGTGTCACATAACATATATATTTGTTTTTCTGATTTCATTATGTAATCTTCTTAACTTGATAGGAAGTGGTTATCGACTTTCTTTTTACTTTCTACACTTAAGAGATGGTTGCTTTTCTTTTTTAAATCCTTTCTCAATTCACATGGCCTTTCCATCTTCTTACTGATTGAGGTCCTAATACAAGATTGTGATCTTATGATGGGTGATGATGAAGTTTAGTCTAGTCTAATTAAGTTGCTTAGTCAAAGAAGTGATAAATCTTCATTTAGTTGTTTATTCTTTACATGATAAATAACAACTATTTTCTTTCATTTCTATCTTTTGCAGACAATGATAATCCATCAAAAGTTGGAAAATTGGAGATTCCTTCTTCACAAGTTGGCATGGTACCAGGATCATTAGGATATCGTCCATCAACAATGCAGTCTATGTAAGTAACTACTAACTATGTTATAGACCAATGTTTTACCTGGGCAGAATTATATTTAACCTATAACATCAAATAGAATTTATTTGACGTACATAGCCATAGCCTGTAGCAGTAGTCAAACCCATTCCACTAACCTACTGCCAAACTTTTAAATACATTAAAGTATTAAACAAACATCTTCCTACATTGTCTAGATGGTTGATTCTCTGTAAGATGAATTAGACCTGCCAATAAGTTACTCTCCCTATCAAGTCTGCTCATGCCTGTGCAAATATTCTAACAACGTTTATTACAGACTACAAAGTTAAAGATTGGCTTCTTGGTAACTGAAACTTGGGCCAATGTGCCAACAACCTACAGTTGAAAATCCATCTGTTAACAGTACTGAAAAAAAGACTTATTAAGTTTTTAAAAAAAATAATAAATTCGTAATTTTGGGTTAATCTATTTGGGACGTTTTTTATGAAAAATATGCGATACAATACTTTAGACTTTGGCTTTTCCACAGAGAAGGTTTATCACCTGCCTGTTGCCATGAGCCTTTTACAAGTTAAAAAAACCTAGCCTGCAAGTATCTGAATTCTGAAAGCATCATCAATGAAGCCATGTAAAGGTGGAAAAATGGGCTGGTCAGGCTAGGTAATGAGTCAAAATGTGTTTAGTTCAAAACATGTCAGTTGTTCTTTCCTTCTTGAAAGGAACTCAGTCATAAGTTTGACAAGGTCTATATCAAAAAGTCAAAGAATGTCTCTTTGTTATAGACGTTGTTCTTAAGTTTGCACAACATGTGGGTAAATTTAATCTTATGCTCTTATTACGAGTTATGTGAAAGTGAACCTCCTAAATCAAGTATTAGCATTTAAGATTAGTGATTTATCCTACCAGTTTTCTTTGATTTTAGGAGATAAAGTAGATTGTTTTTCCTTAGAATGTTTTGAGTGTGTGTTAAGATAAGGCACATGATATAATGTGATAAAATTAAAAGAACATAGTGTAACAACCTTAATTATGAAGAAAGGACCCAAAAAGATGATATTTTTTGGTGCTTGCTCATCGTTTTAACAAGTTGTTTTTACCTGTGTGTGTAAGTTCATTGCTAGGGTTACTGAGCATTGACCTTTTAACATGATGTTCGTGAGAAACAACACCAGCAATTGTCAAGAATTATATTTGTCAGTAAACAAAGAAAATTTCAAAGGAAATAAAGTCTGTAACATTCGATCGTCAAACAACCAGCTTCAGTAGCATCCTTATTATAAACAACGTAAAAAACGGTTCTTACTTCTTAGTGATTTATCACTTTAGCGCGCCATCAACAAACTTCAGAGGCTCAAACTTAAGCAGACTCTGGAAGGATTGTCAGGAAAAATAAGATGAAATAGCTCAAATTAATGAAAGTTCGAGAGAAAAAAGGTCTTGGCAAGTATTTAATTAATTGGAATATCTCACCATATCTTAGAACTAACAGTGTAAATCAAATGTGTTAGAAAGAAGAGTTGGTAGAACTAACAAAAATTATTACCACAAAAATAATTTAGTTTGGCTCTATTATATGTTTATATTTATATTTATATTTAAGCTTTCAATTAAATCTTTTCTAGATACTCACTCTTCAAATTGCCACTAAGAACTGAACTTAGGAAATTAGAAACATATACATCTAACTTAAGTACTTAACTGAAACAAAGAGAAAAAAAGGTATGTTGCGGTGATTTTTTAAAGCTTGGCGAATTAGACTCACATATCTTCAATTTGAATGCGACCACAAATGGCATCATCCTCCATTTTTTCCTTTGGTAGTCGGAGACAATCGGAACCCCATTTGAAGTCCTCAAACAATTGTGCGTGGATACGTAAAATGAATTGTTCACTTGATTGTGAAACTAGGATAGCATAATCACAAGAGAGAAACGAATAATGTTGGAGATTTATAGATGAAAGAGCATAAAGAAGTGACCTATTTCACATCACTGCTATATAATGGGTTGCAGTGTGAAGGGAAGTCATTTTGATGACAGGAACGTCAGCTTATTTCATAAGCTGATATCAGAAACCCAATATGCTCTGCAATTCAACTTGAAATAAACTATGAAGTCTATCCAAATTGTATAATATCTCTATTACATATAATGATAGTTAACATGTCAAACTGAAATTTTCAATCATGGCCGTCAAGAACTCACTCTTGCATTGGAATTCATCGGCAGAAAAGTGAATTTGGTCAGGATACTGATGATGTAGCATGGCTAACACCTCAATTCTTTGTTTACTAGAATATAATCATGGCCGTCAAGAACTCACTCTTGCATTGTAATTCATCGTCAGAAAAGTGAATTTGGTCAGGATACTGATGATGTGGCATGGCTAACACCTCAATTCTTTGTTTACTAGATATAATTATTGGTAGATGTTTTGCTCCAAGCTTTTGCACATATTGGAGTGTTGGAGTCTTTATTATACAAACTTCACGTAGGGCATCATTTTACTTCAAAAAATATATGTTGGTTGACAGTTACGGAGAAATGTCTTATTAGAGGTGGCAAATTGGGCTTGTCAGGTAACATGACAAAAATGACCTTTTTTAAATGGGTTGAAACTTGTCGGGTTGGGTTGGTTGATCCAAACAGTTTTTGTCCAAAACAAATTTAAGTTTCTATAAACAAATGTGTGTCAGAACTGACATGGTAAACTAAATGATAATACCTAGTTATTATTAATTCTTGTAACAAAATGATTTGACGGTTCTATGAACTGAAAAATATACTCTCTTTAGGTTCTTTTTTTGGTCTTATCCTTTTGACCCTTTAAGGAGAAAACCCGAATTGAATGGGCCTGTTTCATATGTAAATAAAGTTCTATCCATCAGTTTACTGGACCTGGGTTTTGATGAACTTCGCATGTAGTATTGTGAATAATAAATTTTTAATCATCATTGACAACATAAATGAGAATAGAAGTTTTGAACTGCCTCTCATGAAATAAGTTACATTAATCTTCTTGACAGCTGTGATTTTATGAAATAAATTAGTGAATGTGATGTAGCTGATTCTGAGATTTTATGGCAGATACAACCCCGGATTAGCTGTCCCTCGTGCTGGTTGGCCAGGTCCACCTCGCCCGCAGACATGGTACACACAGCCTCCTGTTGGTTCTGTCCCTCTTACTGCACCCTTAGGAATGGTTCAGCAGCCCCTCTTCCCAGTTCAAGGCATGCGGCCTCCTACTGCACCACCAGGGCTACAAACGTCATTTCCCGTTGCTCCTCCTGTGTCTCAGCCATTATTTCCTGTTGTTTCAAGTACCGGCATGCCTTCTCAATCTTCACCGTATTCTGCTCCAACAAGCATTCCATTAACCTCCCCATCAGATTTAAAGAACGCAACAGATCCACGTAATTTTAACATGTCGAGCGCCTACCTTACCCCGGGCTTCCAAGGTTTGTCTACATATTATACTTCATTGAATATTACTATTTCTGCTGCCTTTTCAGTTACAATCTTTACAATATTCTTGTATTGATTTTGTGCAGGTGGAGTTCCAAGTTCACATTCCTATGCTTCTGGCCCCAATACTGGCGGTCCTTCAATTGGACCACCGCCTGTAATTGCAAATAAAGCTCCTGCTATTCAGCCGGCAACAAACGAGGTCTATCTGGTGTGGGATGACGAGGCGATGTCCATGGTTTGTACTTTGTTTTGTTTTTCTTGTTTTCATTCTTTGCTTGATAGTTAATATTGTTGATTTGATCATATATATTGATTTGTTAACAGGAGGAAAGAAGAATGTCTTTACCAAAGTATCAGGTGCATGATGAAACAAGCCAGGTAAGTCGTACCTCGTACCATACTCTTTTTACACCCCACTTGTTACGGTTTTCAGATTTCGGTTTAAAATATTTTTCCACAAATGTAAAGGTATTCAAGTAATCCTTCATTTTTTATTGCTTATTTCAAAATAATAATGTGTGGAGAAGAGTTATCTGAGCCTTTTGCTCTTCAACTTCTTTTTGGCCATTCTCCGGTTGGCAAGCCATCCACCAATTTTCTGAGCATCAAAGTTCAAGTAGGTATCTATGTTACTGTTGTTTCTAGTTAGTAAGTTTGCACATATAATTAATTATAATTCTGCTGAGGTTGCTGGGATCAACTTGAGGACTCTCCAACCCAAGTGTATGTATTTGCTTTCTAGAATTGTTTATATGTTTAATTCCGCACATCCTCCAAATCCTTATAGTCGACAGTCGATACCAATTTGGCCCAGGTCAGATTCTTCTAGAAAATTCTGATTCTTTGCATAGATGCAAAGCTGTAGGTTCGAAATATATATTATCAAATGATGATGTCCATATTTTGAGTTTTGATATGGAGGTTTCTGATTACTTTTGTGGCGGGCCCATGGCTTTTCAGATGAGCTCAATTGATGCAGCCATCGATAGGAGGATATCAGAAGGCAGGCTTGCGGGTCGAATGGCCTTCTAGAACGGGGGAAGTGTTTTGGTTATAGAAGCTGGACTGAAGGAGCTAGAGAGGCAGGCAGGCATTCTTTGAATCATTCTAGGTAGAAGAAGACTCGTGGAATTTGTGATTTGTGTTTTCCTTTTTATAATGTTATTAAAGATGAATAATATTTCTTACTTTTCTTATGGTGATGTTTGTATTAATAGTCGAGATGACTATTTAAGTTTTTAGTTCATCGCTAATGTTAGTCGGTTGATACCATAGCAAACTTTCACTATCAATGATTTCCTAGGTGCCTTGCTTTGAGAAGTATAGAATTTAAACATCAGTTTTTCTTCTCATTACTTTTTAAATTTATCAGTATTTCCTCATGCTAGAAGTGTACTTTTTGGTAAAGAAGGATCCAATTTTGTTTGGATCTATCTGTATTATATGCAAACAAGCTTTGCCAAAGACATCTTGCTTGATCCGAGTAGCGCACACAAATGCTCTTATTGTGATCAAAGATGACCGATTGGTTACTATCTACCTATTTGAACTACAATGGTGATGCGTACCGAGGAGTATTAGTATTCAAAAACTGTCATGAGTGTGGGTTATGGTTGTTAAAAATAGTTTTTTAACGGCTCTACTCTACTCTTAAATACATCTAACCTGCCTGCTGACTGCTGTATTAGTACAAATTCAGCTGATGGTTGTTAGTATTAGTACAAATTTTGGTTTCAGTTAGTGTGACTGTTCGTTGATAGTTTTAGATCTCAAAGGGAAGGACACAGGATCTTGTTCTGTTACCTTAGATAATAGACCCACCCCTAAGTGAAGGGTTATTTTTTTGAAAGCTTATTGTTATAACAGTTTTCTTGCTCTATATCTTTAACTTCTGTTACATATCACATGCCCTTAAGATAATACAACCAATTATGTGCTAAGTGATTGCATTCTGCATGTGTTTGTAAATATGTTGTTATTGATTCTTGTTATTCTTTAGTTAATCATTTTGTTCTTTTGTATCTTGTGTGTTTATTTCTTCCATGGTAATCTTGGTTTCTTGATCATCCTTGATCTACACACCTTCAGGGTCTAAACATGCCTGCACCCCGCAGAAGTTATTGTTGTTATAGGAGTGATTAAAAAATTAGGATTTCGGAAACTCGTTATATCTTCTTGCAAGTGATACAAACAATTTGTTCATGGTAAAATAAAGTTTAAAAGGAACTAAGAATTATGTTGTGTGGGAAAAGCCATGGAACTTGCATTCCATGTAAAGAAGGGTGTTGTTACTTGTACACCCTTAAATTGCGTTGAACATCACTTTATTGTCATATGTATGACACCTATATGTTACTTTTCTAGGACAGCCTACCGTTTACCATGCCAGGTCAAATCGGTTCTATACGAGCACTACCAATAAAAAAAACAACCTTACCTCGACATCTATGGTGATGACATAAGTTATCGTTACAGCTTGACCTATGTCGTCACCAAAGAGGTTCTCAAAATTCTGACCTGGTAACTCTACGGCGATGACATGTCATCAGTGTAGGGTAGGCGGGAATGTGGACTTTAGGGCGTCATTTTGATAACTCTATGGCGTAGTTATGGACTTTTAATATAATTATCTTTTATTTTTTAAAATTATGGTCCTATTACTAAATAAAAAATCAATAGAAAACCCTATGTCGTCGCCATAGGTTTTGGATTTTCTTTTAAGTTAAACTGTTTTATTTCTGGTCTCATTAAAATAAGCAAAAATACAAAGTACAAGGTTACATATGTCGTCGCCATTGGGTTTTCAGACTTACAAGAAACAAAGCGCACATCAGTTCCCATTTGCGATTTCCTGTTTACCCTTATCTTATCTGAACTAGGAGTGTTCAACGAATCGGATTTCGAATACTTGAATTAATCGAATTGAATTATTTGAATTTTAATTTTTAAAACCTGGATTCGAATTCGATTTGAATTCAAATTTGAAATAGGCATCCCATTCGAACGATTCGATTTTTGTAAGTTGCACGTCTCGGATCCTCGGGGCACGAAAGAGACTTGAATACCTTTTAGTTGAAAAGAAGAGTCGAGAGCTTTTCCGTCTATCATATCGTTAAAAAAATACGATTGATCCAAAACATTAATGTTGAAACCAATCTAACCAAAGTTGAGCACTAACAATTATTGCTCGAAAAAAACATTGTCGACGGAGTCAGATGAAGGTGATGATGATGATGATGATGACGACGATGACGATGACGATGATGATGATAATGATGAAGGATACTATGATTTTTTGGTAGAGAAATGAGATGTATATTAGAGTATTTTTTATAAGAAAATTGCTTAGTTTAGGTTGGTATTTATATGATTGTGAAAAAAAAAACAAACTTAAAATATGACCGTGACAACGATCATATTCTTCAATTGGAGTCGTGAGTATGCTCACACGTTGTCGCACACCGGCTCACGTTATAGCGATGACGTTTTATGATGTGAGAGAACTTGTTCTCACGCCGCCTCTCACATAGACCACACCTTATGTGCTTGCTTATTAGTAAAATTTAAACCTTCCACCAGATTACCCTATATATACAAAATACAACTTCATGGTACCATCTCCAAAACATAAGGAACAACTTTCATTGCTTATGGTACAATCTTTAAACTTTTTAGAGGTACAACCCATCTAAAGCACAATAAAACTTTAAAGTCATGGAGCACTTTTTACGTTTTCTCTTTGAATTCATGGAGCAGGTGAGCAAGATTTTCTTCTTTGTAATCATGGAGCAGGTGAGCAAGAGTACAATTCAATCTACAGGATTTGATTTTTCTTTCTTTCTTTCTTGCGATTTAGTTGTGCCGCGTGAGAGATGACGGTGCGACAAAATCAAATCTATATCAGAGCTTTTTGTGCCCCAAATCGATTCTGAGCTCTTGGCTACGTTTTGATTTTAGTCGTTTGATGTGCGAGAGATTGAGAGAAAGAGAGTCGGTGAGACCATGGATCTACAACGAAGACCTCCATAGGTTCGACACATCTCCTCTTGTGCTCAACACAACCATCACTGTCGTGACCGACATCGGAACCGCCACGATCGCCATCACCGACAACACACCAGCTTCGAGGTTTACGATCTTTCTTCTCTTTCTAGCAGGCATCAATTCATGTCGATTTAGGGTTTTTTTTTAATGGGTACTGATGACAATTTTTTGTTATAGTGTTTGTGAAATCAAATCGTGTCAACCATAGACGAAGAACCGTCTATCATTATGAGATAGATAAGTTTCTTCATAGCAAGGATCCTGCAACCAATTTAGGTGCATCGGGTGATTTAGTTTTCTGTAAAGTTTTTGGTCATCTAGATCCTAGAGGATTCATTAGTGCATCCTATATCAGAATCAACCTTTTAAATTCATCGCTTTCCTTATATCATTTCATATGACAAGCATTATTTATGAGGGTGTGCATCAAATTTCTTATGTAAGCATTTGTATTGTAGTGCCATATGTTGTGCATAACTTTTGGTTTTAAGTGTTGACTAACGCTTCTTCTTTGCAGGTTTGTTGTTATGTTTTTTTTGTGTGACTGACATCAATGTTAATGCTTCTACGTTTCTTTGCAGGTTAGGCTTTTATTTTTGGTGTAGATTTTGCAGGTTGTTGATTATTTTGATTCACCCATGAGGTTAATCCGTTTACATGCGGCTTCATTAATACATCATTTGAATGATAATTAATGATTTGTTTATGTTAATTGTAGTAACATGTACACTCATATGCACGAAGTCCGGCTAACCATTTTCTTGCGCTTTAATTTTGTGGTTTCTATAGGTATTTAAGGTGTTTTAATTTCTTTCATTTATTCTCTTAATTAATTAGGTACATGTTTATTGCTTACCTTTTTTTTGCTCGATTTCATAGTGATTGACACAACTGAAAAAACTTAGTAGAGTAGTAGGTTGAACCGAGTACCTTGAAAGGTAAAATTTGAATTAATTATGCAAGTCACTTGCATCTTTTTTATACATAACATCATAAGGATTAGGCCTTAACATGTGTGATCTTAATCATATGGAAAGAGATTCTTCTTTTCTCTTTTGGAAAATTGCAATAGAGAAGGGTGAAGAGAACAAAAAGGTTGTGTATAGTTCTAATTTTCTTTTTACATGCTACAAGAAAGAGGTTTAGGGATAGGTATTATATTAATCAGGTAAATACATATGGTGTTGAAGGTGGTAAGAAATGACTTTTTAAGTAGTCTACAACCTTTTCTGTGGCTAATCAAAATTTTTAAATGGACCATAAGGTACACAAGCTTTGATAGGGATGCAAATATTCATTAGAATGAATGGAATGTTCAAAATGGACCATAAAATTATAACTTTTATTCTAATGCAAATTAGTGTTCAAAATTTGATTATACAATTGTGTGGCTAATTAAAATTTTTAAACGAGCGGCTAATTTGTTAAAGCAATATGGTGATGTAAATGTATAGCTTGAAAATGCATCAACTGAACGGTCCAAATCAGTTGATTAGGCTATTCTTGAGACGTACTGTATATGAAGGAAGGGAACCGATAATGAAAACATAGACACAATCACACGGTTAATGCGGGATCAAACGAACATGGCTAGGGTAATGCCATCATTGCATTTATGAAGAACAAGACAAGCATGGCTCATGAACTGCAAACCTGATTTAAAGAAAGACAACACGATTTAGGAGATGCAACTACAGATAATGATCTTAATCACAGGTAAGTGTGTGATCACTATGTTTTTGTGCAAGTTAAAAGGGGTTTTTGGTTTACATTTTAGAATTAATTACCTAATAAATAATTATTTTTAGCATTTGAATAAGCTGATTCTGATTGCTTCTGGTTATGGTTATGGGTTAAATATGTTTTTGTGCAAGTTTACGTGAACGTTTGGTATGCATTTTTTATCTGATAGATAATTAGTTTTATCTATAATTAGTTTCATCTATAGGCCAAATTATTCCATTACCTAATGAATAATTTACCGAAGCAGACCATGTTATCAAAACCTCTGACATTGTTTGGCTAATTGAATAGCAGTAGAATGATGAAATTAGTAGCTGCAACCGTTTTGTAAAGTAAATTTATTTTTAAGTTATTATTTATGTGTTGCTTGGGATAGTGGTCTATTTCGTGTCTAGTAATAGCGCTAAAAATTATAATTTTTAGCAACATGAAATTGTGTCCAGTGATATTCATATGAACAATAACAAATAGCTTTCATTTGTTCATAAATTTTCTGAATTTCTCTAAAAACAATTTTGGAGATCAATAACAATATATTGTCTGTTTCATATATCAGTTTGTATGGACTGTTTTGCTTTGTTTCATAACAGGGAACTTTGTTCTATACTTTCATATCTTTCTATAATTGATATAGTTTGTATAGTTTCAATTCATAGATTTTTGTAGTTTTATTTCTTTTTACTCATTATTTTTGTACTCCAAAGAATTAGTTTCATATATTTTTATCCTTGAATGTTCTATTTATATTTGAATGTACTATTTTATTGTCATTTCATTTTTTGTTTGTCGTGGGTCTATAGGTATCAAATTCATAATGGTTTAGCTAACCGGCTTTTTAAACGGTCCGACTCCACTATGAAGCGCGGGTCGATTAACTTGTAAACAACAAAAAGGAAAGAGTACCCATAAAGTATCATATCAATGCATGATTTGATGGATTGACAATTTGACATGTACTCTGTATCATATCGTCTCTAAATTTAAAATACTTTATGGAAACAAAGCAACAATTATCCCCACACTTCCAATTTAACATTCAATGCAAGTATTTAATTGAATCAGCCGGATGATGATCAAATCTAGCTTTTCCACGTTCTTTTTACAAAACCTTTTTTATTTTACTAGCCCACTCCACATAATTTTTTATATTTAATAAAAGTACGCTTCACAACCAATATCTTAGTCTAGTGGCAAATATGTATGGTCCTTTACTATGAGGTTTTGGGTTGAAGTCCCACTTATAACAAAATAATTAAATAATGGGGGTTATAAGATATATATAACATTTGATTTTTCGGGTCGTGCGTTATCGCGGTGGCAGTTATATGATATGAGGATAACACGAGTATACTAAACAGTTGAATTGCTACACCACCAACAATATAAATTGTTCATGATCAACAAAGGTTGACGTAGAGATAACGCTATTACACAAAACCATTACATTGCTTTAACGCCACGTGAATAAAACAAAAAGTAAAAAGAATGTAATGACGCAACTCATATTTAACATTTCAAAATTTATCTATTACACAACCAACTCATTTGTTAAACTAGTTTCCTTCGTATGTAAAGCAAAGAAAACAAAAAAAAAAGTCAAAAACAAAAAATATAAATTGAGAGCACCATATATTTTACTTCATTTTATTACAATCCACCCACTTTAGTACAATCCTTAATAATTAATTCATTTATATTATCAAGATATTTGAAATTGTATATATAGGTAACGAGTTGTTTGACCCACCCCGCGCGTTGCTGCGGGGTTGGAATTGTATACTAATAAACGGCTAAAGATGTCTAATAATATGTACACTAAATAGTTATAGTACCGTCATAATATTAGTAGGTTAAACGAACATGAAACTTTGTCATGTCGTTTTCAAAAACTTACATCATATTTACAAACCTTGCAATATTTAGATCGATTCGGTATGTTCTGAGTGACCTCAAACATTTAGTCTGCGCTGATTGTCAAATTATTCTGGTCACTTAATAATTAACATGGGGCAGCCACAAAGTGAGCTTACATATCTTTATTCTTAGACAAATAAGTCACCTAAAAGTATATATATTTATTTCCGAAGAGGTAACTTTTATAGGGTCTACTGTAAAATGCAATAAGATAACTGATATGAGAGGTACAAAAGAATATACATGGTATCGTTTTCATAGATGCTAAAGGAGAGATTTTTCACACATAGTAATACATAGGTACCAACAGTAGAGTTCCACAAACGCTAACGAAAGACTATAAGGGCTTCTTCATAGACATTAAGAAGGGTTTTAGTATTTCTGAACACTAACAAAACATTGTCATCAGCTTCTTCTGGCACCGTTTATTTTTCGGAAAAACAAAATAGGAGTGGCATATGAGGAAGTTCAAATAAACCATTTGGAGATTGCTACTAAAATGTGTTCATCATTTCAACATTCCATTTTGTTTCCCAGAGACAGTTAAGAGTTAACAGTTTTTTAATGATGGGAAGGTTCTACCATTTGATATGTAATCTAACCTAAATAAACTTGTAGAATCTCATGCAACTGCTGAAAGGTATAATGTTTATGAAAAAAGGTTGTTTAAATAGCAGTTATCTCTTAAGACTTATTGGTTTGTACCTTGGTCTCTTGCATGTTTCTTTGGTGTTTTGCATGCAGGTGTTGTAGCTGAAGTCAGTGTAGACTGATTTTGCCAAACTACATGAACCTGCAAAAACGTTAGAATCACAAAATCAAGCACCAAAATTAATAAAATTCACTACAACTCTTAATTATGTGAACTTGCAAAAATCACAACTAATGGAAATATTACAACTGGAAAAGAAAAAAGTGTAAAGCAACTAAACTACATGAATCTGCAAAAACTTAAAAATCACAATAAAGTAGAGTAAAGCTTTTACTTATATGAAGTTTCAAACATATATGAGAAGACTAACCTTCAGAAAGAGTTAATGGCCAATAATGAAGCAAACATCCAACAAACTATAAACATAAAAACTATAAAACCACTAAACTACATGAACATAACCTCAAGAAAACAAAATGAAGCACCAAAAATCATAAAGTTCACCATAGCTTTTAATTGTATGAACTTGCAAGAACAACAAATGTATGCACAAATAATGGGCTTCTCATTCAACCCTTACCTAATGGAAAAGGAAAAAAAGGGTATAAAACAACTAAACTACATGAAGCTGTAAAAACTTAAGAATCACACACACAACAACTTCTAATTATATGAACTTGCAAAGACAGAAGCATGCACAAATAATCACATTCTCACTAATATGAATAAAGTAGTATGCTATTAAATAAACTACTTTATGATGGTTGGTCATGCTAACTCATCACAGCCATCCAAATCAAAAATTTGACGACTATTCTTTCCTCCCCAATATAAAGAAAATGTTTAGCACCAAAGCAAAAACAAAGCAGATATATGAATCCTTACCCAAATCATATGGAAAAGGATAAAAATTAAAGAACATGCACCTGTAAAAGTAAAAATTATCAAAATTAGGCACCAAATATCATCAAGCGTTTACCGGATTTAAAAAACCCTAACCAATTAGAACATTTTAGGTTCGTCGCCCATTCAGCGTCTTAATTGCGGATCACGTTCGCGAGTCTCCACCATTGCACTTCCTTCGCGGCCACTGCAAAAACGAAAGCTACACTACGAATCAATTCGTCTCTAATTTCTTTTAAACGAAATCAAATCATTTTATACCCTCATAGTTGGTTCTCCTTCTATTGATTGTGCTGCTTTACCTGCACAATCTTGTTGCGTGAGAAATTGAGAAAAAAATGATCATAGATGCCAGGGGTGTACTCGACATTTGAGATTGCGTCTATCATCTTCTGGATATGTTGAACGAAACAGTCTATCAAGAGTTATTAACAATGAACGAATTCAGAAACGATAAGCCCTAATTGAAGTGTAAATCATACTGTTTCTCGATATTGAGCAGATAGTTGGAAGGGGCGATGATTTTTAGTGGTCTGGAGTTGTGCCTTCTGAGCAAACAGCCACACAAAAACACAGTTAAGCAAAAATACATCAAATAAATAGAGCAGATATCGACAATAGCAACAAAGAAAAAAGTAAAAATTAAACCAAAATTAGAATCACAAAACCAAAATCAGCAAGCCAGCATATAAATAGAGCAGGAATTATGAAGAAAATTAGAAAAATGGAGGAGATTTGGGCTGTGACCCACATGTAAACACAGATCTGATGAAGAGTCGATGGATTTAGAAGGAGCCACCATCACTTCCGGCCATTGCGATCCACCGTCCATCGCCATCAAACTGTTACCGGCAACCGGTCCCAACCAACTTCCTGATGGTCCTTTGTAATGAAAACGCCGACTGACAACCACCGTACTCCAACCTTACTCCCATCTTTCCTCTCTCTACACACCACCGTTCGCCGGCATGTGCCACCAACAACACCGTTCGCCGGCATGTGCCACCAACACCACCGTTCGCCGGCATGTGCCACCAACACCACCGTTCACCTGCATGTGGCACAGTTACCACCGTTCAAACCATACACAAAGAAATCGTTGAATCAACAATGGCGTTCTTCAAATTAGGGCAAAAAAGAATTGAAATTAAAAAATATCAAGAAACTTCTATCCTGCAACATCACTGATTGTCACCGCCACCAGTTTAGAAGATAGAGAGAAAGTAGTTTGAGAGAGATGGTGGTCTGGAAGCTGAAGAGAGAGACAGAGAATCTCTGGTAGATAAAAGTCTTCATATTCCGATGAGTGCTCGATTGAAGTCCCCATCTTGCAGGCGACGGCGGTTGTGGTCGTCCCGCTGGCGCTCAGGGCAGTAATTGTGGCCGATGATGGCGACGATGATCTGATCGGATTGCGAGCGAGAGTGAGAGAGATAGCAGATGTTCTAGGGTTTAAAGAAGAAATCCACAATCGACAACAAACTGAAGCCGCACACAGAAGAAACCGAGAACGGAAATTCACCTGGCGATGATAATCGTCGGCAACCCAACTGACCGGAAAGAAGAAGAAGGAAAGCGCAATGGAAAAGAAAGCTATTTAAAAACAGAAAACTGTCTCTCTCTCTATGAGGTGGCAGCAAAAGGAGACGACACGTAGAAAAACACAGGGACTAAAAATGTCATTTACAAATAAACTTGTGGTCAATCTATAAGAAACATAATCTTCACTATTCACCTTGAATTTGTTTTGTATATTTATTAAATTAGGCAATTTATAAGCTTACTTGTAAAAATACCATAAAAAATAGTTATATTATATGTATGTTGTTCTTAGTATTTACACTGTAAGTAACCAGCTAGTTTGGGCTCTTGCATTTCATCCGGAGTGCCCGGGTTCGAATTCAGTGAGACCATCACTTTGTTTTTTTTTATAAAAATAATATATAGTTTTAGGTTCAAATGAGAACTTTTTATTTTAAGAACTAAGGCTGTGTTTGGCGCACTAGCTGAAAAAATAGCTGCTAGCTGAAAAGCTAGCTGCTAGCTGAAAAGCTAGCTGCTAGCTGAAAAGCTAGCTGCTAGCTGATAAGCTAGCTGCTAGCTGATAAGCTAGCTGCTAGCTGATAAGCTAGCTGACAAACTAGCTGCTAGCTGATAAATTATAAGCTAGCTGATAAATTATAAGCTAGCTGATAAAAAATAACGTTTGGTAAAAACTAGCTGATAAACTAGCTTAAAAATATAAAATGACATAAAAGTACATGTCATAAATTTAAATAAAGATATTTATTTGTAAGTTAGGGAAGGCTAAAACTGGAAATATTATAAAAGCTAGTTGAAACGCTACTCCAACTAGCTTTTCAAAAGCTAGCTTATAAGCTAGCTTTTTGACGTTACCAAACGGGGCTTTTAAAAAAAGCTAGCTTATTAAAAAAAGCCCCGTTTGGTAACGTCAAAAAGCTAGCTTATAAGCTAGCTTATGGCGCGCCAAACACAACCTAAATCTCAACCACTAATTTCAGGTGAGGACCACCATAATTCATTAGGGGTTTTCCATACATATATACTAGCGGCTAAGATTAGTTCTTTTTAGTTCTCAAACTCAATTGGTTTTCAAATGATCATCTACTGGTTTTCATTTCCCCCCTTTTTCTCTTTTATATATTAAGTTTCGGTCCAATTGGTTTAAAACCCAACTTCTAATATGATAGGTGCGGTTTTTTTCTTTCCATTTTTTCCTTTTTTACTTTTTTTCTGTTTTTTTGCCCTTTTTTCTCTTTCATATATTAAGTTTCGACCTAATTGGTTTAAAACACAACTTCTAATATGATAGGTACGGTTCGATTCTCGCACGAGCAAAATTTTATATTTATCTATTTCTTACTTTAAACTTTATTTTGTTATTTATTTTAAATGTCGAGTTGCTATAATTCATATCGTTGAGTCTAAATTTATTTTTTAATTTCATTAAACCTCAGATTGAGTTCCTTCATGTAACTTGATTTTATCGGTATTATTTCTTTCGATGTTTTATATTTTTTTAATTTCTAATTTAAATTTATATATATATAGTTTTCTTGAGTAACGTGATTTTATTCATATTTTTTCATTATTTTATATATATATATATATATATATATATATATATATATATATTTTCTAATTTTAATGTTTAAACTTTGCATAAATGTAACCAGCTTTTAATTTTGTTCCGATTAAATCACTTAAACTTTTTTTTTGTCTCAACTAAATCATTCAACTTTCAATTGATGTGTTCTTACTATATATTTTACGTATATAGCAGGTAAACATGTCCATGTGGCATTAGAACTTTTTTCTTTTTTTAATACATGATGACGTGAATTAATATTATAATTAAGAGGAAATGACAAAAATGGCCGTCCTTGACCATTTCGTCCCCATAATAGCCTCCAGAAAGTCGTCGGCCTCCTCATGGCCCCTTCAACGGTCGCCGGCGACCGTCGTAGATTGTCGGGGCGACCGTGAAGTCCATAACCAATAAGAGAGTGACATGTGTTTTTGCAAGAGTCGTTGGCGCCCCTATATCTCCGACAACGACCGTACAGGGCCGAAAACGACCGTAGCCGCTGCAACGGTCGCCGGAGACCGTCTGACACCACTGACGGACTTGTCTACGGTCGGCGACGACTTAATTATTTTTTAAAAATTTTCCAGTCGTTGACCAACAACCTTTGGTCGTTGACCTTTATGGTCGTTGACCTGCCCAATCGTGGTCGTTAACCTAAACGACAAACGTCGGATGTTATTTATTTTTTATTTTATTTAAATTTTTTTTAAATTTTTTACCTTTAGAAATATTCCATAATACCTATATATAGCTGGTTTTTACCCCATATATGTCTTAAGTTAAAAATTAAAAAAAAAAAATTAAACAAATACCACGTGAATGTTGTTTGAATTTTGGTTTTTGAATGTTGCTGCTTGAAATCTTGAATATCATTCCCAGACATGGAATTTAAGATGTGGTTTTTAATCTAAATATTTGTTGGAAAAAAAAAACAAATGCACAGGTCAAAGAAATTCGTTTTTCAATTTGTTTAAATAGCATCTACACACGTGAATATTATTTGATTCTTCATATATATTTGAATTAAAAATATCTAATTCTAATTTTAATCCATGTTACTACGTTTAATCCACATCATCCTGTATTAAAAAAAATGTCATGTTTATCTGTTATGTAGATAAAAATATAATAATAACACATTAATTAAAAGCTCAATAATTTAATTAAGACAAAAAAAAGTTTAAAAATTTTAATTGGAAAAAAAATTAAAAATTAATTACATTTATAGTTTTCCCTAGATGGGATATTCATAGTTTGCTTGATACCAAATTGAATTTATCTTTTACGATTTTAAACTACTTACCGCTATATCATGTGGTTTTAACTTTTAACTTACCAATTCATACATATCAAGAAGTCACACTTTTCATCATTCTCTATTATATTCTAGCTATAGCTAATTCTTACATCACACATAGGATCATAGAAGCACACAAAACAACAAAGATTTTCCTTCATCTTGATTCATCATTAGATTCATATCACATAATTAACCCTAGAAAACAACCTAGCTCCCACCTACACACATTGATAACACAATCTAGCTAAAACGGATTAATCGTAGTCAGCTGATCCAGAACTCCGGTCACCGGAGTAGCAAGTCTCGGCACATAACCAAAACCACTCAACTCCTCACCACCACCCCCAACATAAGGACACCGAGGAACCCAAACCCACCTCTTCCTCGTAAAATCAAACAACAACCCCTTCTCCCCCGCTGTTCCCGTTATCATCACCACCACAAAACTCCCATTTCCGACACAACTAAACCCCCTCCCCCCTTCCAGCTCAGCAAACTGCAAATACAACTGCTGCGGCATCCTTTCGATCTCCACCCACGTTGTCCCACAGCTCTGGAGCGCCCACATCCTTAAACTTTTCGGAACGTTCAGTTTGCTCTTTTCGACCGCAGCTATTAGTACTAACTTCCCGTTGGTCTCCACCAAACTTGGAGACCTTAAAAACCTCCTCATCGGAGCTTGAATCTTGCTCCACTCGTTTCTGTTCATATCGTAGGCCAACACACTAAACGGACTGTAATTCATGCAGTAGAATTTACCCTCCACGTGGATCATTTTTCCGGACTCCAAACTGCATAATCTTGGGAGAGAAGAAGTGGTGCCCCAAATGGAATAAAACCCACCTAGGTCAATGTGAAAGCTTTCGGTGGTTAGGTTTTTGACGGCGTACGGAGATATCATGTCGTCTCCAGCTACCATAACGTCTATTGAGGAGTTTGTGATGGTTAGCCCTACTGAAGGGAATAGCCTAGGCCTTAGGGTGGAGGGGAGTGGGGAGATTAAAGATGGGAAGAGCGGGTTCGAAAGGAGGAGTCCTTTCGAACCCGCCTCGTCTGACACCCAGCAGACGAGTCCTCCCGATGAACATGTGGGTGAAAAGCCGGATGGGATCAGCGGGAAGACGAGTCGGTGCCATGAAAGTGTTTCGGGATCGAAGATGTAGCCTTCTTCGGGGACCGTGGCGGCGGTGGCGGTGGTGTTGTGTTTGAAGATGGTGGTGGTGGAGGTGGTTTTAGGGTTGTTGGTGGTTTTTTGTTTGAAGAAGATGAAAAAGTAGGGTTTTGGGTTGATTTGGAGGTACATTTGGAGGAATGTGTGGGAGAACAAGAGAGAATACCATCTCTTGCACACGGATCGGGCTCGAAAAAAGGCGGGAGGCGGGAGGAAGGCGATGACTCGGTCGATAAGCCTTTGGGGAAGTCTACTCCAAATCCTAGTGTCCATCCATGGAGGAGAACCGGTGGTGGCGGTGGCGAAAGGGTAAGTAAAGGGAAAGGTTGTGACATAATGTGTATGATCAAAAGCTTCCATATGAAAGTTAAGGTTGATAATGTATTGGGAAAGTTAAGGTTGTTCAAATGGAAGTGTTGGTAGGTCTCAAATTCAGTGGAGATTATATATATAAAGAGAAGTGAATTGAAGGAGTACATATATAGTGGTAGTGGTGATAGTGAAGTTAGGGTTGTTTCTATTTTCCAATGTTTTATTTGATGCATTTGTGTTTATATAGGGCCACCTGAACAGAAGTAAAGATATATAGGAGTAGAAGTGTAAAAGAAGAGGGCTGTCAGGATGGATGCATCTATCAATTCAGTGCTTTCATGTAGAAAGGACAAGTACAACAACACACATTGGCTCTAGACAATATGGTTCATACTTGTTCCTAGCTTACACATTTCATGTCTGGAGCCTTGGTCTAGATTTGTTTTAGGTAAGGATTGTCTAACTTGTATCTACAATTTATGATCATATATAAATGTATTTGATTTATAGTTTATTGTAACCAGAAGTAAATGATTTATTGTTTATTACAAATAAATGAATGTTGATTCAATAAAAATTTAAAATCAAGTGCAAAAGTTTAATTATATGCACAAGAATAATTAACCTAGAGATTGGCATCAATGGTCTCATCGATCTAGTATCAAAGGTTGTATGCCCTAGCATCAAAGGGTATCTATAGATAAGATGGTGAGCCCCGAAAAGGAGGATCTCAAAGCTATTTGAAGGTACAATAATAAATTAAAACAAAAGCATAAAGACTCAAGATCATGAGAGCATATAGTGAAAATGACCATTTAAAAATAAGAAAGAAAGCTATGACACAAACCCTACATACAAATAGCCGTTACATGTGTTAGAATCGGAAGGATTACATAATCAAGAATAAGTAGGTAACAATAAGTAAACTTTTATTGAATCAAATAAACACCAAGCTAAAACAATAACTATATTTATTTAAAGTAAACATTAACTTAGAAAACAAGATGCTTAGAATACTTATCTGAACAAAGTAACAAACTAGATAACCCAAATAATAACTAAAAACAAACTTAATTATTATTGACAACAACATTCAACTTATGATCTCCCTCATAAACTAAACTTGAAATCTAACGAATCTCTTATTTGATGCTTTAATGGTCCATGTCTTTTAATTAGGTTGGTATTGTTTTCACGCTCTCTTTCAATGCTAACTTTTCTCATGTTTGAACTAGAATAAAACTTCATCGGCTTTTGCTTTGACAACCCTTTAGTTCGTTACAACATCGGGTACTTACAACTTCGTATCAACATAGATCAAATCCACCTCCTCGTTTAGTACCTTATCCTGGACAATATAGTAATACACTTCTAATATGTTTTGGTTCATACAAAATGGTGGTCTCCTTAATCGATAAAGTCTCCCTGTTTAGTACCTTCTCTACGGGTCTTTACATATCATCAAACCGAATAAATTCACGATGTTACATTCCATGGTGAAAATTGGTAAGCCTATATTCACACACATATATGAAGAGATATTGATACTTGAAGGAGTTCAAAAGGCAATAGTATTAAAAAAAAAAAAAAGCGTCTCACCAAGTCTTGGGCTAGGAACTCATCTCAACATTGTAAACCTAGCCTGGAAGGTCGAGTCTGGTCAGGTTTAAACTGATTTCAGTTTTCGAACTGAATTTTCTTTACATCTCTAGACTCTAATTGTAAGCATAATGTGTTACATATGATATAGAGGGTGGGGTAACATATGTCGGCCCAAGAGGTAAAGAGATTAAACAGGAAAGTCAAAGGAGATTGAGAGGAGGTAAAGAAAAATTAAGTACAGGTGAGAATCTAATGCAAAATCTGGAGACTGAAACTTGAATCCAAAAATGGAGGTTTCTTCAAGGAATGGATATCTTTATTTCCATTTTTGAACTTCCTCAAAAAAGCACTTCATTATTACTCACCGGGAACGGAAATAACTACCTTACATCTACAATTTATTACTGCAAACAAATTCCTAGAAAATAAGATTTGTACTACACTGACTGTTCATTAGTGAGATAAGATTGATATTACCATGTGATGGATACCACTCTAAGCATATTATTTTCTTTTTTTTTATCTTTTTTACATTTTTTAATATGTGTAGTATATGTATGTAGGATATTCAATAGTCATCACAATACTTATATTTAAAGGAAACAAAAGAAATTGAGTTTATGTATGTATGCAACCATGGGTTTACGTATAAATATTCAGTCTTTGATAAGCACTATCTAAGACTAATAAATCAGTTACTAATGATATCAGAGATTGATACGTTTATAATCGTGATAGTGACTGGTAATTAGTTTCTAATAATATGACTGATTATTTGAGACTAAGTGTCATTCATAAATAGCGATGTAAAATAAAATATTTTAGAGTGGAAATGTTTGGTTACTGAATTTCAGTTCCAAATAAGGGTAAATTATTTGGACTGGATATTCAGTCTTTGATAAGCAATATTTAAGGCTAATAAATTAGTTACTAATGATATCACAGACTGAAACGCTTATGACTAGTGGGTGGCGACTGGTAATTAGTCTCTAATGATATGCCTGATAGCTTAAAACTAAATTTCAGTCATAGATATGGAGATAAAATTAAATATTTTGACGGGGAAAATGTTTGGTTCCTGAGTTCCAATCCTAAATAAGGGTCATAAATTTATAAAACAATTCTGAGTCATTAGTTATTTATAAGAAAATTCCCCCTATGAATTTGAGTCCCCCCCCCCCCCCTCTCTGAAAATTAGTGGACAGAATGGTTCTCATAAGTTCTCAAAAAACCAATTGGTTCTTATTTGAACCTAACCCTATATAGGCAAATTGGATTTAAATAATCCAAAGTTTCATCAGTTGGCCGGCATTAATCCTAAGTAACGAAATGTTTACTACCGAGCCTAACTTTTAACCTATTTTTCTACAACGATCTTTGACTAACGGAAACTCAACGGCGTTAGTTTTTATGAAACTTTATATTATTGCAAGCCAAATGATTAAACTTAAGATTATTTGGGATTACTTTTTATGAAAGTTGGGATTATCGTCGGTCCATTGATGAAACTTGAGATTATTTAAATCCAATGTTTCATAAAAAAACTAACATTGTTAACTTTCCGTTTGCCAATGATCATTGTAGGAAAATAGGTTAAAAGTCGGGCTCGGTAGTAAACATTTCATAACTTGGGATTAATGTCGGCCAATTGATGAAATTTAGGATTATTTAAATCCAATTTGTCATATATAAGTATTCATATTGATATCCATCTCTGTTTCTATAATTTAATTAGATATTATTAATTTTATTAATTTATTTCTTATTTTCTAACACCCCATATCTCATTCTTAGTATCTATCACTATTTTAAATAAATAGTATTTTTATAATTTTCTCTCTTTTTTTTAGAGAATCACTAATAAAAATTGTATAGTATGACGAATTACCCTATATATACAAAACACAAACCATTGTACAATCTTTAAAACATAGTGTACAATTTCTATAGCATATTTTACAAGGTAAAAAACTTTTGGAGGTACAAGCCATATTTGCTTGAGTTGTGTGTATCGTTTCTTTTCATTATTCCACATGCTTACACTTTGACAAAGAGAAGAAAGAGAAACCAGATTAACCAAGAGAAAAGGAGATTCCAACGTCTATCGTCACCTGCACCGTCGACGAATCCGACGATGCCTCCTCCGCCACTTTTTTGTTGGATCGTTTCGATGCCTCCTCTGCCACGTCTTCCCGCTGACGTGCAGCATGTCCCGAAAACCTCCAATGTTTCTTGGATTACCCATGTCCCGGAAACCTCCAATGTTTCTTGGATTACCGGTCGAAGTCTAACCGGAAGTCCCCAAGAAACCTCCCAGCACAAGGTATAAGTTAATCAAGTGGGAGTGTGACATACATAGTTGTGGTTAAAGGATTGAGCAGATTTAGTGTTCATGAACATACACTCAAAAAAAAAATTATCCTCATGATTGTTTCTTGCATCATATTAGCAGACTATAAGCAAAAGGCTGAAGATGAGGTAGATTATGAAGACACTGATGAACATTATTATGAGGTGCGTGAGATCCAATTGATTTCTTAGCAATGTTGGGACAATTATTTTTTATATTAAAATTGACATATATAACATGTAAAGACGCCGCCGGGAAGCACGGGTTGTCCCTCTCTTTTAGTATATGTGGAGGTCACTTTGTGTCCATATTACCGTCTACATATGAATATGTTTTACTAAATTTGCTTATTAACATTTTCTCTTTAAATATATGTAGATTGTAGAGGTTATTTTGTGTCCATATGTTTCTAAGGTACACCATTATATTGCTGTTGTGAATAAGTATTTCCTTTGCTCCATATAGGTTTGAAATTTTGATTTGTAGGTGCCATAATGTTACTGCTTTCATATGTTCACAGTGTTCTTTTTAAGTTTGCATTTGGTCATAACCCAGCTTCAAGTTATTGGGTTTAAGAAATAAATCAGCAAGCAATTTAATTTTAGGTTTTCACTTATTATTTAAACTAAATGATATCCAACTTCAATCATAATGGTCTTGAAGGTGCGTGTGACTTTTGACTTGATTGTGCATGTGACTTTTGAATAAGTTTGAGCTCAATTTAATTTGATAGTAGATTTACAATTATTTAGCTCCTCATATGACATTTATCCATATAGTGTATGATTTTTGGAGTAATTTATTGGCATTTTCTTCTTCCTATTATATCCATGTCCATGTAATTGTCATTGTTGAACTACTACTAACCTTGAGTTTTATTACTAAACTTTAGGCAACTCTGCTTATATTGTGAAGATTAGAAAAGATGTAGAATTGACAAAGATTAGAAAAAATGTAGAATTGACACAAGGGCTGTGATTCTCAAGGATCAAATGTCAAAGGCAAATGTTGCACAAACTGAGTTTAATCTACATGACTTGGAGGTGTGTGAAGGTTGTTAAATTTATGTGATCAAATGTCAAAGACAAATAAATGTTGCCAAAACTGAGTTTAAAGTACATGACATGGAGGTGTGTGAAGGTTGTTAAATTTATGTGCCATTTACAAGACGGCTTTCATCCGGGCACTTTTTTCCATTGATAGCCTAACCAAGTTTTTTAAAGGGTCTGGTGCCACCACGAAGCGCGGGTCGCCCAACTTGTAGTGAAAACAAATGTTAACGATAAATTTAATTTTCAATATGGGATATATATGAGAATCCAGGCTGAAAAGTAGATAAAATTAGTCTTTTACTTTAAGTTATGAGATGAGAAAATAAATGAGCCATTACGAAAACACCAAGGTTTTCTTAATTTTGTCAAGATGAGAAAATTAGTGGTTTTCTTGAAAACCATAAGTTTATGTATCACATGGTTACTTTATCAACTTTGTATTTTTTTTATATCATGTATAGGACAACTACTTTGAAAACTTTTTTATGATAACTTCAAAAACCAAATAAGGTCACGCATTATTTTTTATTTTTTTTAATTTTAAAACTTAAAGGTTAAATGTGAAGAGTAAAATAATAATCCATTAATTTTTTTATCTCCAATCAATTAAATATCCATCGTTTTGTTATGTATCTTTATAATGTTAACATTCAAACTAATCTTAACATGATAGTCTTTTTATTAAAGTTGATTATGGGTTAGATAATTTGTTCTTACTGGCAATATTTATTATATGATATATATACTTCTCTATTAGGACATTAAGTATACCGTGGTGTGGTGTGATGGTTATATGAACGCTGATTGAACCATATACATTTACCATATACATGGTGGTATACTCTATATGATGTGGTGTGGTGTGGTGAAACCAGATTTAAGCTTAAATAAATATTTGAATTAAATATATTAAAAAGGTTGATGTGGTGTCACCGTTTGATTGGCTTCTCTTCAAATTCACATAGGAATATGGGGACGTGGAAATATTGGCGCTCGAACATCGCGCAAGCACAAGGCGCGGGTGGGTGGTGGTACCACGTGCGTGCTTTTATGCCACATCAACCACGCGACTTTCACCACTAAAGTATACCGGACGCTCTTATAGAAGAGATGTTATTGTTAGAAATCAGTAAAGGACTCTCAATAATCGTTTGAACAATTACAATACAATCAATGATAACAATGTACGACAAATACAACGAAAACAAAAGAAGACGTAAACTCCCACGGAAATACGATCTCGAACAGCAACAGGTTTAGTTCCTGCAAAACAGATAAACACAGAAAGAAATTGAAAGGAACTGGGCTTGTGTTTGACACAATTCCCTTAAACAGATTCGTCGTCTGTTCCCAGGGTCAGTGTTGTAAAACTCGGCCTAGGCGGGCGCCTAGGCGCTAGGCGGAATGTTACTAAAGCGCTTTTAGGCAACTCGCCTGAGCAACTCGTGGGTGGTCAAACTCGGTCAACCTCGGTGCTAGGCGGCCTAGGCGGTCCAACTCGGCCTAGGCGGTCCAACTCGGTCAACGCAATTTTAAATTAAAAAAAATAACTAATTGAAAAAAAAAGACAAAAAAGTAATTCCCAACTCCCAGGCCCTAAATTGAAAGAAAACCCTAAATATTCTTTGTCGTTCACTTCACAGTCATACATCTAACGTCTGGAACGAGTTCATCGCAACTTCGGACTCCCAAACCCTATTGTCATTCGTCGTTCTTTGTTCATCGTCGTCAAGCAATCGAGTTCATCTACTGCATCAACCGCAACTAAAGAGCACCTTAAACAAAATTTATTATAGGTTTTAAGATTATACTAATGATGAAGGGTACTGGTATAAATTTTTGAAATACTAATGATGATATCAATATTAAATTTTTAATATTTATATTATTTCCGAGTACTCTCCGAGTACTCCCCGCCTAGGCCGAGTACTCTCAACTCCCCAGTTGGCCGCCCGGGGAGCGCCTAGCGAGTTTTGCAACCTTGCCCAGGGTACACCGGTTCTAAATAGTGTGTACTGTCGGATGAGATACTTGCCTAAAACACGACCGGAATGAAGCAGCAACGATAGAGACCAGTTGCAACAACAAAGCAGATAGCGATATGTGTGTATGAGGTATTCTATATTTCTTTTTTCTGTTATACACGCAAATAAACACACAATTAATGTTCATTAATTAGTCATTAACCATTATTATGAATGATCAGTTTGAAATGCAAAAAGATTTTCGGTTTTGATAAACTAAAAGCCACTTCTAAAATCTGCTCAAAGTGGTTCGAAAAATTAGCAAACACTTGTCACGCACGGACACAAGTTTCGTAGCTACATTCGTGTTCGCGGGTCGCGCCTGCATGTGTTCAGAGTTTTGACCCGACTAGCCATTTTTTTACACCCCCCCCCCCCCCCCCGCGCACGCGAGGGTATAAGCCAGAGTAAAACATGACACAAGAGTTATTTATAGGAAGAGGATCATTGGAAAACCTCCTAAATATTGGAAAACTCGGAAAACTTGGGTATTTCAATAAAATACCTATATAATATTTTTTTTTGTCCAACTTTGGTTTGAATTTCATTTGAGTTAATTATGCTTTGCGTCCCTGTGGTTTGCAAACTTTTTTGAATTGAGTCCAAATATTAAAAAAAATTCGTCTCGAAGTCTGAGGTTTGTATTTCTTTCCTATTTGAGTCCTTCTGACTAACAAATTAAATTTTTTCTGTTAACTCAACGGGTATTACAATAATTTGTATATGAGGGACTAATTAAGTAAATTAATAAAATACAGGGATTGTTTTATAGTTTTAATAAAGATCAAATATTAAAAATTAGGGATCGTATCCACTCTCCACTTTCCATCTTCTCCAACCCTCCCCTGCCATGGTCTCCAGTTTCCCAACCTTCCCCTCTGGTGAGAAATCCGGCAGCCACAGCTGTGGCGAGCCAACCCTTCACCCCATCTTTCTTCCTTTTCACTCTAATCTAATGCAACCAAATTAATACCGGAGGAAGGATTAAACAGAAAGATATAACTGTATTTCTTCAATCAATTGTGACATAATTATCACCACAAGTTAAAGATCAATCAAGAAAAAACCCTTCACCGGTATATGCATAATTAGATCTCATATAATACACTAACACTTCGATCACAATGACAAAAAATGAAGTGATCTAGTTTCATCTCAAGTTTTAGTCAATGTAGAACAGTGTTCCAGGTTTCAACCTCCGACGAACCTATGACAAACACCAGCGATGGTTGTATCCCGTTAGAATCTCCGGTCAACGAGGATTTAAACGAGTTAGCTCAAGAAACTAAAACGAAAACTGCAGAGAGTAAGAGAAGCTAATCGTTTTAGGCAAAGAGTTTTTGCTTTGAAACAGAGGCGGTTGATTACAGGTCGTCGGAGCTGCCAGAGAGGGGACAAAAGGTACTTGTTGTACAGGAGTCGGGCAATAGGCCTTAACAACCTCACCCTCCTCCGAAACAACGTCGTTTTGCTTGTGGTTTTTAACAATCGTGTGATTTTGATCGTCAACAGGGCCTCTTCGGAACCGGGCGTGGCCAGTGAGTTCTTGGGTGGGTCGGCTTAGCAGAGAGATGACCCGTTTGAACTTGGTGACAGCAACATCGGTGACCCTTGGTAATCGGCCGGAGATTGTTGTTAAGAGTGCGAATGCGAGAGCAGCCTCTTGGACGACGACCGGGGGGTAGTAGTGAAACCCATGGCAAGTTCTACGACCATGGTGGGGATTGACGAGGTAAATAGGCGGTGAGGGTGAGGGAGCAGTAGGTGACAAGCATTGATGTGTTGCAAACACATCTCATTTCCGAGGTCTTTTATGTTTATATTTGAGTTGAATTGAGTCGGTTTGCATTAGTTTTAGTTTGTTATACTTAAGTTGTGTCTTTGAGTCCTTTTTATAGTTTTTATGTAAGTTTTGCAGTTTTGGTGAAGTTCCCGAGGCCACGAGTAGAAAGTGAGAAGATGGAACAAGAAAAGAAGGAAAAGAGCTGATCAAGAAGGTCCAGGCGTATCGCCTGGAACCTGATGCATGGTGGGCGATACGCGCGTGAGGAGAAAGTCAACGGAGCTTAAAGTCGGTTTGACCGACTAAATTGTCGTGTAATGAGCTCCAGGCGTATCGCCTGGAGAAAGTAGGTCAGCAAGCGATACGCTTGCAGCCTCACAACCCGCAAAAGAAGTAATTCGACTATAAAATTAGATTTTAGGGTTCAATTCGATATTGACGACTTCCAGACGAATTCCAGAGCGATTAAGGGCGATTTTCAGAGGAGAAGAGAGCTGGGATCAAGGAGAAGCATTGGGAGATCGGAATTGCATTACAAATCATTCACCGGTTCTTCCAATTACTTCGTTTTCGTTTCAAACTATTAGTTACTATCATGTTTTTGAATCAAGTTCCAGACCTTATGATGTTTATTTTTTAGACCATGATTGTAGGCTAAACTAATTATGCCATCTAGACCGTTATGATGAGTAATTGATATTTTAACTTTATTCTCGGTTTTGACTAATTGATTGATGTACTTTCCTATTAAACCCCATGATTGCTATGATTGAACGCGTTTGTGTATTGTGATTGAATTTAGAATTGTTGATTAATGCACTCTTTACCTTCGAATGTCTTTCGGTCTAGGTAATTTGTCTAAAGTAGCTAGCTTTAGGGTTGGTTGCGATAGAGTAGTTTAGGAGACGTCTTGAACTATTGTGTTGATTAATGATTGTGTATTTGATTGCAATTTGCTGCCCTAATTAGACAAGCCGGAAGGTGATAGCTAGGTAGGTTTGTTGGGTTGCTTAGTGGAATAGGATCACATCGCCATCGGAAGAGGGATGCCCTAGAAAATTAGGTAACTTGCTAATTCTTGTCAGTCGTAGTAATTCGTGGTAGCTCCTGCTAGCTTAGGGTGCCTTAGATTGTTTCGAGGGTGGCTAGGTTTAGTTGAGGTTGGATGTACCCGCAAGGTGAACTCCTGTTCGAGCGTTAGGATTGTCAGCTAGGAAGAACTTAAAAGGTGAACTAGCCACCATCAGATTAGTTAGAGCCGAGGTAAAGTTAAGTGTCGATTGCGAGTCTAGGTCTAGGTGGTATATCTTTCTCTCACTTGATTTTCCCCAAGGTTTCCTGCGTTCGTCTGTTTGCTCGTTGCATTAGTTAATTCCAGTTAAATCACAAATCTTAAATCAAAAACCCAAAATTACTCAGTATTTCCATTTCTTAGGTCTAGGTTAAGTCTTGTCTATAGAGTGTCCTAGGTTCGATATTCCGGTCTTACCTTAGCTTTACTATAATCCGATAGGTTCACTGCCTTAGGGTTCGGTTCGGTTTAGGTTATTTCGGTAAAATTAGGTGTGTCTAGGTCTAGGTTTAGATCTAGGTTTTTAGTACATTTTTAGGTACGTTCCGAGCACATCAAGTTTTTGGCGCCGTTGCCGGGGACACTTGGCAATTGGCAAGATTAACTTAGGTCGTCGTTAGGAAATTTTGAGTCTTTTTGGTTTTTCCGTGTCTAGAGTCTTAGGATTTCCGCTTCGAGTCTAGATTTTTAGGTTTATTTTCCCTTTTTATTTTTCTTTGTGTCAGTTTCCCCATTTTATGCCACACACCCGTTCACGAGGTCCTCCTGAGTTGTCACCACTTTCTGATCCCGACGCGGATATTCGTGAACGGTTTCGCCTTCTACGCACCGAGCTAGAGGCGTTCATCATTTCCACCACCACCCATTCCAAACCATCTTCTTCCACACAAACCACACGCGACACCAAACCCATCCCATTTCCCGATCTTTCATCCATGGCGGCACGTCGCACCGTCCACGAGCAGGCTAGCGCCGGAGTCACCGAGGCCCGGTTTGCTATTGCACAGCCTGCTATTGCCAACACCGCGAATTGGCAAGTTCCGTCCCACGTCATCAACGCTTTGACGCATTCGATCCAGTTTCATGGGCGTGAGGACGAAGATGCACCGACGCATATCTCCCGCTTCATTCGTATCTGCAACACGTTCGGACTCACCGGAGTCGCGAACGAAATCATCTACTTGCGTTTGTTTCCATTCTCCCTTACGTCTCGAGCCGGCGAGTGGCTTGAGACGCTTCCGCCGAATTCGATCGCCACCTGGGACGATCTTACCGCGAAATTCCTGAAGAAGTATCATCCTCCAGCCAAGGCTTCACGTACTCGGGAGGAAATCCACTCTTTCAAGATGGACCCCGATGAACCTTATTCTTCCGCATACGAGAGATTCAACACCCTTCTGAGTAGATGTACGCAACACGGGTTGACGGACTGGGCGATCATAGAAAAGTTCTATAATGGACTTCCTTATCCTGTTCAGAAGGATTTCAATATTTCGGCTGGAGGGCATATGATGGAGAAGCTCACGGTGGATGAATGCAAACAACTGTTTGAGAGCTTCGTACTTGCTGAACAGCAGGCACCCGGAGGTCGGAGAGCCACCTTGGCCCCGACTAGATCACTCGTTCCATCTACATCTACCCGGGGTGTCAATCACATTGGCTCAGAAACCATGTCACCTAGGGAGTTAGAGAATATTTACAAATCTTTAGAAGAAATCAAACTCCACATTAAAGCCAAATGTGAGCTGTGCAGAGGCACTCATGACACTCGAGACTGCCCGCTTGCTCCCGCTGAGCAAGTAGATTATATTGGAAACCGAAACCAGTTCGGTAATTCGTTCCAGTCTGGGTGGAGGAGTGGCCAAAATTCAGGATGGCGAGAGGGAGGAAATCCACCTGGTTTTCAACCGAGGTATAATCAGAATGGTGGAGGAAACGAGGGGCCGACCATGAAGGAGCTTACAGAGCTGGTCATGAATCAAACGCAGATCTTGCAGCAGATGAACGCGAGAGATGAGGCCACACAGAAGAAGCTGGCGGAGCATGATACGTTGTTAAGAAATCAACAAGCTTCGTTCCTGGATTTGCAGCGGTCAGTCGGTGACATAGCGAAGCAGCTGAAGGAGCTCAATTCCCGTGGGGGTCAGTTTTCCGGTAGTACATATAAGAACCCCAATGCTAATGTGAATGCCATCACCACTAGGAGCGGGAGAGTTGTCCAGAGTCCATCGCCGGCGGTAGTTGATGAGGAGCCGGTCGATGAGGAGATGGAGTTGGAGAAGCCCGACGGAAGGGTGCACGAGAGCGTAACGCCAGCAAGTACCGCACCAAACGTCGAGGCTGAGGGAGTGAGAGAGAAGCCGCTGAAGTGGGAGGCTGTTAAAGAGAAGAAGAGAATGAGGTTCGCGCCGAGACCAATCACAGCCGATGATCTGAAGCAAGTGCCGTATCCTGAACGTCTGGTTCAACAGAAGAATGCACGTGAATACAGTCAGTTCTTAGAGCTTCTTAAGCAACTTAGGGTTACTTTACCTTTTACTGATGTTATTAGACAAATGCCTAAGTATGCTAAATTTTTAAAAGATATGTTAACTAATAAGAAGAAGCTTGAAAATTTTTCGGATGTCACTCTTGATGCTAATTGTTCTGCTGTAGTTTAAAATAGATTGCCTGAAAAATTGACTGATCCTGGTACATTTACAATTCCGTGCTCTTTTAGTGATTCATCTGTGACATGTGCTTTAGCTGATCTAGGTGCCTCGATTAATGTGATGCCATATTCTGTTTTCATGCACCTAGGATTAGGCGAGTTAGAACCGACTAGGATGACGATCTCTTTAGCAGATAGGTCGGTGGTTAGACCCAAAGGAATAGTGGAAAATGTGCTTGTGCAAGTTGATAAATTTTTGTTCCCTATAGACTTTGTGGTAGTTGATACTGCATATGATGCTAGCTGCCCATTGATTTTAGGAAGGCCTTTCCTTAGGACTGCTCGGGCGTTAGTTGATGTTTTTGCGGGTACGATCACTTTGAGGGTAGATGATGAATCGGTTGAGTTCAAGGTTGGTAAGTCGAGTGACAAGAACAACGAGTCCGTGTACTTTCTAGGTTCTTTTATATCTTTGGTGGATAGTTGTGTTAGTTATGTCACCGCTGAGGATCTGGTCGTTGGAAATCGGTTAGAGGGTGAACGAGTGGTTGAGGATAAGTGTGGGGAGGATCCCGGGGGGTTAGATGAGTTAATTGATAGGAATGATAATTTTGACCCGTTAGTAGAACCCGGTGAGGATTTAGTGGTTGGAGAGTGTTTGGTAGTTGAGAAGGGTTGTAGGAGAGCCACACTTGGTGACATTGGTGAATTTGATGATAGGGGTGTGCTTAGTCCAAGTGTGGGGAGGTTAAATGTGATTGTTGCTACCCATGACCCGGAAATGAGAGTTCTAGGCAAATGTCGATTTCTTCCGGGTAGGTATAATCATTGGAAGGTTAAGAGGTTGTTGAGAGCAGTAGAATTCAGTGCTTTATGGGGTAGGAAGTTGGTTGGAAGTTGTGCTGATAGGAACCGGGTGAAAGCCGGTAGTTTTGTGAATAGAGATGTGAAATCGAAGCCTCCGGATGGTTTTGGAGGTTATTTTTCAGTTTTGTGCTAAATGATAAGTGCCCGGTTTGTACATTATGTAGTTGTGTTTTTTTAAATTTTGGCAATTTTCGTTTTTGTGCGTTTTCGTCTTTTGGTTTTGTGTTTTTTGGTGTTTGCAGGTGATTCAGGAGATTTGGCAATTGGAAAATGTGAGTGTGCAGGTCGAAAATGCAGGTTTTGGCTGGAAAATTCGACCATAGGCCTGCTGTAGAAGAAAAAGAGATAGAAATTTTTTGGGGTCAAATTCCAAAAATTCTCTGGAAATCACGTTCCAAGCGTATCGCCTGGAGGTTGGTAGGTTATAGGCGATACACTTGCATCCTTTGGCGGGCCGGTTGTGTGCAGCTTCAGGCGTATCGCCTGGGAGATGCACGGTTGTAGGCGATACGCCTGGAGAAGGTAAGTCAGAAAAATTTTCAGTTTTTAAATTTTTTATTATTTCTGTTTACCGAGTTTGTGGTGGTTCGCTGCGGTCGATGTGCTGAGTCTCTGGAGTTTCAGGTGAACACGTTTCAACTTCTTTTATTTTATTTATTTTGTTTCTGATTTGTTTTTGTTCCATTCCACATTGAGGGCAATGTGTGATTCAAGTGTGGGGATGGGATACTTTCGTATTGAGTCAGTCTTTTATTTTTCTGTTATTTAGTGTGTTATTGAGTCATAAAAATTGAAAATTGAAAAATTGTTCAAAAATGTCCAAGATTTTAGCTGCAATTAAATGGAAAATGATAGGAAACTGGGAATTGGTTTGCTAATTGAATGCTAAATGTTAAATGAAATAAAATTTGGGAAAAGTGGATAAGTTTGGTTGAATGAAAAGCATTTCTAGTCTATGATGTGTCGGTAGGCCCAGCTGACCTAGGAGTAGCTTAAATTGCCTATGTGTTTATTTGTTGTATAAATATGTTAATCAGTCTGCTAGTGGGTTCCCATTTTAGGAGTGATAGGAATTCTGAATCTGATGATTAGGAGGAAAGAGACCGCTTTAGGCTAGATACTCCTATGTCCTTAGAATTTCAATTGAGCATAGTAGTTAATAATCTGGTTAATGAACTAGAGTGAAGGGGCAGAATACTCATGTACGAACTAAGGATAGTATCCCGTGGTAAGTACCTCTGATGATGTTCCGGATCTCGCGGGCAAAATACTCACGTATGATTTCGGGGGTAAGACCTTGTGAAAGAATACCTCTGGTGATGTCCGTTGGTAATTTTAGGTAAAAGTAACCAATTAAAAAAATGAAAAAAAAAAGAAAAAGAAAAGAGAAAAAAATGATAGCCTAGAGAATAAATGCTCAAGAATTTGCATATAAATAAATAGTTTTTCTTTGGACATCCTAGTATCTGGTTTAAGGGGGGTTGGAGAAAAAATATATAAATCAATTATACCCTTTGCTTTGACTGAATATGATTCGGTAGTAGGTTGAACTAGAGCTTTCTTTAGTGTGATCCATAGGCGACTGAACTTATATCTGGTAATTTCATAAACACATGGGGGCGAAACAAAAGGTCGGTGGTTGGGTTTAATCGGATCGAAATATCGGCAATCGTAGCTAGTGTGTAAATACATTATGGAATGTGGAATTGATTGGTGGGCTGTGAATTTAAAGGTTAAATGTTTAGAAGTCAGTTTCCTGGTTGTGATTCCATTGCAGTATTTTTCGAGGACGAAAAAAGAGTCAGTGTGGGGATGTTTGATGTGTTGCAAACACATCTCATTTCCGAGGTCTTTTATGTTTATATTTGAGTTGAATTGAGTCGGTTTGCATTAGTTTTAGTTTGTTTTACTTAAGTTGTGTCTTTGAGTCCTTTTTATAGTTTTTATGTAAGTTTTGCAGTTTTGGTGAAGTTCCCGAGGCCACGAGTAGAAAGTGAGAAGATGGAACAAGAAAAGAAGGAAAAGAGCTGATCAAGAAGGTCCAGGCGTATCGCCTGGAACCTGATGCATGGTGGGCGATACGCGCGTGAGGAGAAAGTCAACGGAGCTTAAAGTCGGTTTGACCGACTAAATTGTCGTGTAATGAGTTCCAGGCGTATCGCCTGGAGAAAGTAGGTCAGCAAGCGATACGCTTGCAGCCTCACAACCCGCAAAAGAAGTAATTCGACTATAAAATTAGATTTTAGGGTTCAATTCGATATTGACGACTTCCAGACGAATTCCAGAGCGATTAAGGGCGATTTTCAGAGGAGAAGAGAGCTGGGATCAAGGAGAAGCATTGGGAGATCGGAATTGCATTACAAATCATTCACCGGTTCTTCCAATTACTTCGTTTTCGTTTCAAACTATTAGTTACTATCATGTTTTTGAATCAAGTTCCAGACCTTATGATGTTTATTTTTTAGACCATGATTGTAGGCTAAACTAATTATGCCATCTAGACCGTTATGATGAGTAATTGATATTTTAACTTTATTCTCGGTTTTGACTAATTGATTGATGTACTTTCCTACTAAACCCCATGATTGCTATGATTGAACGCGTTTGTGTATTGTGATTGAATTTAGAATTGTTGATTAATGCACTCTTTACCTTCGAATGTCTTTCGGTCTAGGTAATTTGTCTAAAGTAGCTAGCTTTAGGGTTGGTTGCGATAGAGTAGTTTAGGAGACGTCTTGAACTATTGTGTTGATTAATGATTGTGTATTTGATTGCAATTTGCTGCCCTAATTAGACAAGCCGGAAGGTGATAGCTAGGTAGGTTTGTTGGGTTGCTTAGTGGAATAGGATCACATCGCCATCGGAAGAGGGATGCCCTAGAAAATTAGGTAACTTGCTAATTCTTGTCAGTCGTAGTAATTCGTGGTAGCTCCTGCTAGCTTAGGGTGCCTTAGATTGTTTCGAGGGTGGCTAGGTTTAGTTGAGGTTGGATGTACCCGCAAGGTGAACTCCTGTTCGAGCGTTAGGATTGTCAGCTAGGAAGAACTTAAAAGGTGAACTAGCCACCATCAGATTAGTTAGAGCCGAGGTAAAGTTAAGTGTCGATTGCGAGTCTAGGTCTAGGTGGTATATCTTTCTCTCACTTGATTTTCCCCAAGGTTTCCTGCGTTCGTCTGTTTGCTCGTTGCATTAGTTAATTCCAGTTAAATCACAAATCTTAAATCAAAAACCCAAAATTACTCAGTATTTCCATTTCTTAGGTCTAGGTTAAGTCTTGTCTATAGAGTGTCCTAAGTTCGATATTCCGGTCTTACCTTAGCTTTACTATAATCCGATAGGTTCACTGCCTTAGGGTTCGGTTCGGTTTAGGTTATTTCGGTAAAATTAGGTGTGTCTAGGTCTAGGTTTAGATCTAGGTTTTTAGTACATTTTTAGGTACGTTCCGAGCACATCAGGCATGTCGTTTTATTATTCTGCCTAGTCAAAAGTAGGTTTTATCTAAATTATAAAAACAGTCCATGTATTATATTAATTTACATAACAGGTCCCTAAGATGTAAAATGACTCATATACCCTTTCATTTAACAGAAAAAAATAACTTTGTTAGTCAATGACTCAAATAATAAAGAAATACAAATCTCAGACTTTGATACGAACATTTTTAAACCTTTGGACTCAATTAAAAAAGTTTGCAAACCACAGGGACGCAAACCGTAATTAACTCATTTCATTATTTATCTCTCTATTGCATCTCTCTCTTTTACGTATAACACCAGAAAACCTAATTATTACTGTTACACATATGTAACTATAGCGATGATGGTTACACTTGTGTAACAAAAATAACTATGTTACACCTGGTGTAAAATGTTTAAATAAGGTGCAATTTCTTGTTTAGAACTAATGTTACACTGGTGTAACTGGTTTTTCAAGTTTTGTTCATGTTTCCAATACGATTTTAAGATTTGTCACGTTGATATAAATTCTATATATTCGTATCAAGTATGACTTACCATCTCGTTAAGGTTGAATGTAATGGTTTAGTTGCATCATCACCGCACCACTTGTAACATTGTTCTCGCACCTTCACTGCATTACAGACCCTCATCCTTCGCCCTCCTCTTGTCCTTTTCTCTTTTTTTCTTTTTGCTTTTGAGTTGGATTTCCCCTCACTTCTTCTTTATGCCTTCACATCTCCCCGTCTTCTGTCCTCGTCAATCTGCTTTGTCGCATATATGGTGAAGTTATACACACCTATAAACATAACTAGAAGAAATTATTATAGCTAAGACTGCCCACGTAGCGGTTGATGTGACACAACCCGTAAGGCTCAAAAGCTAATGTGGGTTCGCCCTTGTGAAGGGTTGCGATGTGGCTAGGTGCCCTCGGCGTCAATTTTGAGGTTTTTCTTGTTGCTAAGCGTTGTCCTTGGCATCAGTTTTTTTTCCTTTAAATTCCTTCATATACCTGATTAAACGGATTAAAATACGTCCATTCTACTCAGACACCCCAAAATTCCAATTTAGTACCCTAAACTGCCCCAGTTTGATCAAACAGCACTGGTTTGAATAAAGACAAAAGTAAACAGTCCCGGTTTGATCAAACAGCCCCGGTTTAGGTTTTTTTTTTCATGATTCTTTTAACCTTAATCTATAAAAAAATTACGATTCTTTTTCACGGTTTTTTTTTTCCACGATTCTTTTAACTTCCAATACATTTATTTTTTATCAAAAAATTAAAAAATTAAAAAAATGAAGAACAAACCCGGGCGGTTTGAGCTATAAGTCCCGGTTTACTTTTTGGTCAAACCTTATTTTCCAAAAACTGTACTGATCTGACGGATTTGTTTTATTCAAACCACCCCGGTTTGGGGTGTGAATTTTGAAAGGGGTGTCTGAATAGTAGGTCCCTTAAAATATATGAATGTATGTAGGAAGAGTTGTGTTGGGATAAAAATTATTTTATGAGATTGATAGATAAAAAGATGATGTAACCGATAACTAAGACTATTTATGAGAATGACGGTTATTAGGTTGCTAGAGTGAACTGAAGTAGTGAGAATATGTATTAATAAAAATGTAAAAGATTATCATTTAGATTGTTGATTTGATTTAATTAAAAAGAGGTAGACGGGGCCTAGGGAGATTGGACAGGGGAGATACGTTGGTACAATATCAATCTGCCGCAGCATTTGGTCAGTAGTCACAGACAGCCACCCTTTGTATTTAACTCTCAAATCACTCGCCTTTTTAGTATGTCTTATTATATCTACGATTGTTATCATGACTAATTTGAAAAAAGAATAATTATAAATACTTTTCACAAATACTTTATGATTTCTTCCCAAATTAATAAAAACAGTCCAATATATAATATCGAACTTTATAGGTAGACAAAGAGTACAATTTAAAGTGCATATATTGGAATTCGCTAAAGATCCTATTGTTGTGTAGATTGGCTCACATAATTAGTTGAAAACTCACGAAAAATTTTAGGTAGTCAATTAAATTACGTCAAATTATGTATAAAATTGGTGATTGTTTGATTTTGGGTCCACAACTAGGGCTGTTCACGATCCGAACCGAACCGAACGGACCTTTGCTCGTGTTTGGTTCGTTTACAAACCGAACCGAACCAAACCGAGCATTTTTTCAACCGATTCAAAATCGAACGAGCGACTTTCGATCCGAGTATTTTTCGAGCGATCACCGAGCAAATTTCGAGCTTCGCAGAACAAAAAGGAAAGTGACGTGGGTGGTGATCTGACATAACACCTTCATCCATGTTTCCAATTTTAACACATTTTGTCCAATAACTAACACACTAGTCTTGTTTGTATTTTATTAGACCAGCTAACACTAATATGAACTGATATAATTATAATGAATGCACTCTTTCTTTTTTTTACCATTTCCCTTTGTACATGTCCTCGATGTCTACAAAATTTGGATGTGCTTCAGAACTATTCTTTCGCTTTCCCTTTCTAGTTGCATCAACATCTTTACTTACGTTTTCCTCATTTTTTACTTCATCAACTAACTCAAAACTCTCCATCACTTAATTCAACATGAGAAGTCTCGATACCATTGGATTTTTTGTGAAAAGACATTCTATATAAGAAATAATTATACAAAGACTAATAAAAACAATGACAATGGAAGAGGCTAGAGAGAATGAAAGCTACAAAGATGATAAACTAACATATTAAACTTACATCCAAAGTCAAATATTAAGTGCAAAGAATTTTTGGAATAATGGAAAATCATAATTCCAATCCTAATTCATTACATAACTAAATTAAAATTGATAAAATAAATAATAAAAATATATAAAATAAATAACTAAATGTATATATATAAATTCGAGCGAGCATCGAGCGAGCGCACCGTTGCTCATACTTGGTTCGTTTTACAAATCGAACCGAGCCGCTCGGTTCGTTTATAAAGCGAGCGACAATCGAACGAGCATTTTCCGAATATTTTTCGAGCGAGTTCGAACGAGTTTCGAGTTTCGAACTTTTTGGACAGCCCTATCCACAACGAAGAAATTACACAAGCAATCCATACTTTTTTTTAAATTTAGAACGGCAATTCATTAAAAGCCTAGCAAGAAACTGGAAAGAAAATTGCAAAAAAATAAGGAAAAACAAACAGCGAGGGTGGGAGGTATGGTGGTGTTGAAGTCTTAAGGCTTTAAATTTTTTAGTCAATAGATTTTTGCCAATTCAATTAGATGAAATGAAGCCTAAAAGGCTTATGTCAGGTGAGTATGGTTGCCACTTTGAAGCCTAGCGGCTTGTGTCAACAACTCCGATTTTTTTTTTTTTTATATTGCATATTGAAATAAAACAATTTTTAAACTTAAAATTAAATTAAACATTCATTAAACTTAAAATTAAAAAAGTTGCACCAATAAAAACAACAATACTAAAATATAAAGTAAAAGAACGACAATTTTTCTTAAAATTAAAACAAATTAGAAATTGCACTCTCACCCGTATTTTTCCGTGATCTCTCGTTTTTCTTGAAGAACAAGCGGTAAGAATTGAGGGTCGACTTCATTGTGCGGTTTCATGAAATATTCGAGATCGCGTGTTCGTTGTTCACGTCTCATAGTTTCACGTTGAAACTCTATAGTTTGTCGATGAGACTCCATTGTTTGTTTCATCGCATCGTACATCGCTTGTTTCTTTTGGTGGGTCGTATCTCGAATCATTGACTTGATCTCCCTTTCTTTGTTACAATTTGTTTGAAAATCGGACATCATTTCCAATGCTACACTCCTTGCCGATCCCTTGGTCGAAGACTCCCTCGACTTCTTTGCTCCTTTGCATGGTGGGTGTGTTGGTGTGGTTTCCTCGTTGGGAAGATGAGTTGGCAATTGACTCGAGCCAACGTCACCGTGTAATGCCCCGACTCCAAGGTCTCTGACCTTTTCACCGCTTGATTTATATCAACTTTATTTGCTACCGCAACCCACTTTGGGTGGTCTTTGATGATTTTCCAAGATTCAATGTGTGCAAACCCTTTTTTCTCATAAACTGATTTATACTCCTCAAAATCTTTCTCAAACAAATTGATATCCGCACTTCCACTAGCCCATTGATGTTGCTAAAAAAACACAATATAAAACCAAAAAAATGTAATTTGTATAAAAAATCAACTTTAGGAAGAAAAAAAAAGTTAGCACTTGAATGTAGAGACCATTGAAGTTTGTCATTTGTTTGTTCAACTTCGACCACTTTGAGTTGAGTTGATCTCTCGTCCGACCACTAACTCGACCTACCAACCCGTCATAGTGGATAAGCACCCGACTCCAAAATGATTCCGATTTTTTGTTGATCCCTGTAATTGGTTATCAGATAATAGAGATATGAACTGAATTCTTGTATTCACTTGATAATTTACATAGCATATACATAACCTTTATATAAGGACTCAAACTACTACTCTTACACCTAGAAGTAAATACTCAACCACTTGTGAACAAGTGTATCTAACAATCTAGAAGACTAATAAATAAACATACACAGATATACTTTAACACTCCCCCTTAAGCTGGAACATATATATTGATCATGCCCAGCTTGTTACAGATATAACTGATTCTAGATCCAGGTAAGGATTTAGCAAAGACATCAGCTAGTTGTTCCCCTCTTCGTACATAAGGAGGTGCAATTGTTCCATCTTCAAGATTCTCCCGAGTGAAATGACAATCAACTTCGATGTGTTTCGTCCTTTCATGAAATACTAGATTATTTGTGATATGAATGGCTGCTTCTTTATCGCACCACGGATTCATGGGTTTAGTTTGTTTAAAACCAATTTTGCCGAGGAGATTTCGTACCCAGACTAGTTCACACGTGATTTGTGCCATAGCCATGTACTCTGATTCTGCACTTGAACGGGAGACCACACTTTGATTCTTGCTTTTCCAAGATACCAGATTTTCACCTAGAAGGATACAATACCCAGTAGTGGATCATCTACTTGTAGGATCCCCATTATAATTAGCACATGTGAATCCTTCTACCGTGTGATGGCCATTATTTTGATATAAGTTTCCACGACCCGGAGCCCCCTTAAGATACTTGAGAATGTGACAGACGACTTCCCAATGTGAGGTTCTTGGAGATGACATAAACTGACTTACCACACTTATTGGAAATGCGATATTTGGTCGAGTGATGGTCAAGTAATTCAACTTACCAACGATTCTCCTATATTTCTCCGGTTCTTCAAGAAGGTCACCTTAATGTGCTCCTAGTTTCCCGTTTAGTATCATTGCTGAATCACATATATTCGCTTCAATCATCTCGGAATCTTTTAGCATGTCCAAATAGTACTTTCTTTGTGACAGATAGATTCCTTTACCATTATGTGAGACCTCAATTCCCAAAAAATATTTTAGTGTGCCAAGATCCTTAGTTTGAAGTTTGTTTCCCAGAAAAGAATTTAACCTCTGGATTCCCTTTTTGTCACTTTCAGTTATTACTATGTTTTCTACATACACAGCGAGTAATATGCAACCAGCAGCAGATGATGCAAAGAACACTGAGTGATCATAAGCACTTCTCCTTAAACGAACTCTGTCACGATCGTGTTAAATTTCCCAAACCAAGCACGAGGAGATTGCTTGAGACCATACAAGGACTTCATGAGTTTACATACCTTTCCAGACTCCCCCTGAGCAACAAACCCATGTGGTTGCTCAATATAGACTTCTTCATTTAGATCACCATGGAGAAAGGTAGGGGTGCTAAACGGGTCGTGTCAGTGGGTTAGCGGGTCAACCCGACCCGAACCCGAAAAAATTGACACGAACCCGAACACGACCCGAACCCGAAAATTATGTGAGGCACGTTAACCCGAACACGACACGAATATTAACGGGTTGACCCGAACACGACCCGTTTGACCTGTTTTCTTTAATTATTATTTTTGAACATATTAATGCTCTAAAATTATAATTTTATATGAAAAAGTAAAAATATACATAAAATAATAATATTTTAAACATAAAAACTTATGTGATTTCTCTTTTTAAATTTTAAACTTTGATAATAACTATAATACCATCTTAATTTATAACATTAACACATATAAAAGTATAAAATCTTAAATAAATATGTTAAACGGGTCAACCCGTCAACCCGACGGGTTCGACCCGATCACGACCCGTTTAGCTAAACGGGTTTGCGGGTTCAAACCCGAAGCTGATCCGAACCTGTCTATACTAAACCCAAATCTGGGAATTTTGGGTTCGGTTCGTGTCATGTTTTCGGGTCGTGTAAAAAATTCACACCCCTAGAGAAAGGCATTCTTGATGTCGAGCTGATACAGACCCCGGTTATATGTGGCAGCCAAGGACGCAAAGAGACGTACTTATGACATTTTGGCCACGGGAGAGAATGTTTCTGAGTAATCCATGTAGTAGACCTGAGCATAACCTTTGGCCACTAAACGAGCTTTCAATCGAGCCAGTGAACCATCTAGATTAACCTTGACTGTGAACACCCACTTACATACGATTGCCTTCTTGTTGATAGGTAAATTTACGAGATCCCAAGTGTTATTTTGATCAAGTTCTTCCATTTCTTCAATCATGGCTTTACGCCATCCGGTGTGTGCGAGAGCCTCTCCTATAGTCTTGGGAATGGTGATGGAATCCAGAGTGGCAACAAACGAGCGAGAGGCCGCAGTTAACTTTTCATAGGAAACAAAGGAAGCACTTGGGTATAGTGGAGTTTTGGTACAAGCGCATTTACCTTTTCGTACGGCAGTAAGGAGATCAGATGCAGAATTAGAAGGGTTATCGGGTTGATCTGTCGGAGTAAGCATTGGTTCGGGAGTAGAATTTGATGGTATGTGATTTCTCCTTTCATATACCATAACTTTAGGAGGGTTTGAAGGAGCAGGAGGTTGTGGTAATCAATTTGGCTGTTCGGGGATACCAGTTTCCTGTTCTGACTCAATATAGCTGAGGAGTTTCTCATTGATTCCTGATGTGGATTGAGGTGACGCGGAGTTGAATGGGATGTTCTCATGAAATGTTACATCCCGGGAAACAATATACTTTTGAAGAGTGGTGGAGTAGCACCGATAGCCTTTCTGTAACCTACAATAACCAAGGAATATACACCGAATGGATTTGGGATCTAATTTGGTTAGGTGTTGACTCGTATCCCTAACAAAACAAGTGCTCCCGAATATCTTTGGTGGAATGGGGAATATGGTTTCTAGAGGAAACAAAACTAAGTACGGAATCTCATTGTTGAGAACAACCGATGGCATTCGATTGATGAGAAAACATGCAGTAGACACTGGATCAGACCTAAATGATTTTGGGACGTTTGTTTAAAATAGGAGTGCTCTTGCTACCTCGAGGAGGTGCCAATTTTTACGTTTGGCAACCCCATTTTTATGCAAGTGTGTTGACACAGGATGACTCGTGAAGTATCCCGTGTTGCAAAAAATAAGATTTGAATTTTTCAGATAGATACTCCTTTACATTATCACTTCTCATTGTTTTGATTGAGGTGTTAAACTGTGTTTTGACTTCATTATAGATCTAATAGGTTCGGTTGACCCATCATACCTACTAAGTAGAAGGCAGGCGAACACGGACCAGTGCGCAAAAGTGTGAAAAGGCTTCACTAAGATTTTTCATAAAGTAGAGCCAAGTTGCACGAAAAAGGTCATCAACAAATGAAACAAAATACTTGAAATCAGATTTAGACGAAACAGGAAAAGGACTCTAAACATCAGCATGAACTAATTCAAAAGGAGACGTAGCTCGCTTATTGACTCTAGGACTTAAGTAAACACATCGATGTTTTGCGAACTAACATAACACACACTACAATGATGACAACTGAGAAAATTCAGGACATAGTTTCTTGAGAGATTGGAGAGATGGATGATCTAAACAAAAATGAGCCTCAAATGGAGATGAAGTTGAGCAAGCTAAAGAACTTGGTGTCTACGGTTCTAGTATGTATAGGCCATCAGATTCTCTTCCTCCACCAGTAACTTTCTTCATCGACAGATCCTAAAATATACAGAAATCAGGGAGAAATAAGGCACTACACTTATGTTCACGGGTTAGTTTACTGATTGATAGCAAATTAAACGGGAATTTAGGCAGATTTGAATAGAGGATAATTGAATGGAAGGAGTAACACGAGAACTACCGGAACCAAGTACTTTGGCAGTGGTTCCATTAGCAATAATAACATGTGAAAGTGGTGAGTGGTGTAGGTTAGTTAAAAGATCAGGATTACCCGTCATGTGTTCGAAGGCACCAGAATCAATCACCCATTTGGAGGCAGATGACATCAGACAGTTGACAGATTTACCTGTCTCGACAAAGGTTGATGTTAGTTGTTCATTGGACGTACTGGCAAGGTGAGCAGATTGAGTTTTGGAATTTCTGACCAGTCGCTTCTTGCAAGTGAACTTGGTATGACCAAGCTCATGACAATAGTAACATTCATTATCACCATCTTCAGTTGTAGGAACACGTTGGCATGCTCGATCAATGTAACTACCTTGTGAACTTCCTCGATGCCACCCCGATATCCCCCCCTCCCCCCCCCCAAAAAAAAAAACCTCCACGACATATCAGTGCATTATTAGAAACTGGGAGGTATTGGGTGACATGCTTTCATGGCGAAGGATTCGAGCAAAAGTCTCATGGAAAGATGGAATGGCTGATTCCTTCATAAGCTGAGATCGAATGATATCAAATTCGGGTTGTAGACCCGTCAGAAAACTCATTACAGCTATTTGTTCGCTTTTAGTTTGCATAACTTTGACCTCGGGCACGATGATTGTTCAGTAGCACATGACAACTATTATAGTTAAAGTACGTAATCAAACCTTATTCCATTTATAAGAGAAAATTTAGTACACAAAATAATCAAATACAACATGTAGACTAATTAATTGTTAAAGACTAGGTCCAGCGTCCTATGTGATAGTATACTAATCATCACAAGCATTCTTGCAACATTATAAGATAAAAGGTCAACTATTAATGGTTGGTTAGTAAGCATAGGTTTAGCATATAGTATAAGTGACGTGTGAGCCATGTGTGAAGTGGTAGATTCATAGAGTATGACAAACAAGTATATGAGATAGAGTAAAATAGCGTAAAATCAAAGCTTGATAAATTTAGGTTGTAATCACCCATCGAAAATACGAACACATTTATGATTTAATGAGTGGATTGTCAACCAATAGCTATTATTGTTACCATAGGCTTTGTATTGTTAATGATTACGCATGTATAGAGTTCGAGCACATCGCTCACATCGTTACATCAATTCACACAAGTTTCACATACTAAGAAACACACATAAACAAGCATAGAGTCGCATAAGGTTTTAGAGAAATATATATAGTGTTTGAGTTTAAAACATAGAGTACATGTTACACCCCAAAACAATAAAAGAAAATGGGCTATGAATACTCACATGGTAATGATACTGGGTCCACGAGAAATAGATATCAAGAATGATAAAAGTAACATCGAAGTTTATCCTAATAGAATAAACAAGCTAATGTGACTAAAGTTTCCTATGTTCATAAGCAATTGGGGATGTGTGTTGGACTTTGTTAATGTGACAAAAATCGTTTGAATTGAATAATGTTGAAAGTAATAACACTTAGGTGTTACTAGATATGCTTTGACCTAATAGGTTATAACACTCTCATCGAGACTTCCCAGGTAGGCATCCGGATCCAACGGTTGGTTCGGATTTATATGCAATGCTAATCCTAAACGGAAGCTCAACCACCTGTGTTTTTCATACTTCCAGTTAGTACATGTCCATTACATTTAAATGTCATCACAAAGTAATTAAAATAAACGAAACTATTTGGACTAATTATATTTAGAAAAAATATAAATATTTTATGAGAAATTAAACTCACGTTTAAATGTGAACATTCCTAAATTTCATGACCAAAACTGTAAATATTATAAGTTTACTATTATTATAAAAACTACCCTTAAATTAGTAATATTGAAAAGGTGGCCCAAAATTTATGTTACTGTTACATAAGTGCACACGCCATTAGAAGACCAATCACATGACACTTATAAATGTTTAATGAAAAGATCCATGACATTTGCGTGCATAAAACTTGATATTAATGTTGTTTAAAAGAATAAAATCGATATGGCTTTTGTGTTAAAGATCCAAACTTTATAATCAAATCATGTTTTAGATTACAGAGACATCATGATGGGTTCCAAAAACTGATTAAAATTGTTAAAAACCAGAATCATAGTGTTTAATTGCAAAACAAACCAAAACCCCAAATTAATTATGAACAATTAGTTGACTTTATGTAATAGACTTAATAATAAAAAAGGAACAGAAAGCTATCGAAGGTAATTGTAAAACCAAGTTTATGGTGAAAAGAATTACCAGAAACCAAGACGGAAAGCAGAGAAATCGACCAGTCAAACCGTTATCCGTTGACTTTTGATTTCGTGATAGAGAGTTCCAAACTTGAAATTGGCAGAGGATAAACGTCGAGCAAGAGTGAGGAATAGTAACTTTGATTATTTTTTATAGTGCAGGACCAGTTTATAGTGCAGGATGGTAACTTTGGTTATTTTCTAATAAGATTAATCAAGATCAATTGGAAATGAATTAGGATAGGGAATAGTGTCATAAGGTTGTCTAGGTTCATTAGGGATTAAATAAGGTTGAAAACCACATTAAAAGCAAGATTGGATTACCTAAAAGTCAAGTTTTTAGAGGAAAATCACGATCAGGTGCACGATCCGGTCATGGGTCGCGACTGAAACATAGTCTACCCCTCGCGACACACGAGGGGCTCGATCCCATGATTATTTAGTTTTTTTTCTTTTTAAATATCTAACTAATTTAAATTAATTAATCATTTAAATGTTTCAGAAATATGATTATGAAACAAGATAATAAAGTTTTTGAAATGTAGATAAAAATCTACCCGTGTTTCTTCGATAAATATTAAGTCAAGGACCAAAAATGCAAGAGTGAGGGTAAACGTCGAGCAAGAGCGAGGAATGATAACTTTGATTATTTTTTATTGTGCATGATCGGTTTATAGTGCAGGATTGTAACTTTGATTATTTCTAATAAGATTAATCAAGATCAATTGGAATTGAATAGGATCAGGAATAGTGTCATAAGGTTGTCTAAGTTCATTAGGGATTAAATAAGGTTGAAAACCGCATTAAAAGCAAGATTGGATTACCTAAAAGACAAGTTTTAAGAGAAAAATCGCGATCAGGTGCACGATCCGGTCGTGGGTCGCGACTGAAACATAGTCTACTCCTCGCGAAACGCGAGGGGCTTGATCCCATAATTATTTAGTTTTTTTTCTTTTTAAATATCTAACTAATTTAAATCAATTAATCATTTAAATGTTTGAGAAATATGATTATGAAACAAGATAATAAAGTTTTTGAAATGTAAATAAATATCTACCCGAGTTTCTCCGATAAATATTAAATCAAGGACCGAAAATGCTTGAAAATTCAAAATGGGTTGGGTTTTCAAAAGTGGTTAAAAACAAATGTTACATCTGGATACCTATATTATTGAGCTTTTCAATAGTCAAGAATATTAATTGGAGTGATTGTTTTAGTCCTTGGCTCTTTAAGGTACTCGGACAATTGACATTTTTGTTTCGAGCTTGAAGATGCAACATTATCATATAAATCAAACTCCTATTATATATAGAAAAATTTAGAAGAATTCATAATTTAAAATAAAGCATGAAATAGAATGTTAACTAAAGTTTTGAACTTTATACCTTGAGAATACTTTACTGCTAGTTTCTTCTCCCTCTATTACTTGTTGAGAATTCATCTCATTGCTAGTACCACCTGAAGTTGAGCTTCCTGCATTGTTTGAACTTTGTGTATAGTCATTAAAAAGTCTAAAAAGTGTGTCCTTAACCTCTTGAAGTTGTGGTGAATCTCCACCATAAATCTTTGCATAACTAAATTCAACAAATGAAAGCTTGTACCGAGGATCAAACACAACAGCTATAGCTAATAAAAGATTAAACTCAGCCCAATATTTGTTGAACTTAACCCACATCTGTTTAGCAATCTTCTTCATGTATTCATCTTTACTTTCTAACTCTCTAACCAACTTTAACTGAATATTAAATATGTTAGGGAAAAATAAATTTGAAGTAGGATAAAGTGATCCTGAAAATTCTAAAGTTGCTTCATAGAAAACCTTAAGAAAATCACAAATCTTCTCAACTTTCCCCCATTCATCATTAGATGGACAACTTTGAAAATTTGGATTCGCTCAAACTAAGTTGCCAAAAGACAGAACGATAATAAATTGCACTCGAAAGCATCTTATATGTGAAATTCCATCTAGTAGGAACATTTTGCATCAAAGCCCTTTTAGAATCTAGAGAATTTTGTGAACAACATTTGTTAAACTTTTCCTTCCGTCCTTGAGAACCCTTGACATACTTCACACATTCCCTAACTTTATCGACGACAACATCAATTTGTTTTAACCCATCTTTGGCGACTAAATTAAGAATATGCGCAGAACATCTAAGATGAAATAGCTTACCATCACACACTAAAGAATTCAGAAATTGGCTTCTTAGAACTTCAACACAAACATCATTTGAAGAAGCATTGTCTAAAGTAATAGAAAATAATTTATTGTCAATCTCCCAACTTTTCACCATTTCACTTATCTTTTCAGCTAAAGCAATACCACTATGTGGAGGAGGCATGTAAGAAAAATTCAAAATTCTCTTTTGTAATACCCAATTGCTATCAATATAGTGGGCTGTTATACTTAAATAACCATCTGTCACAATTGATGTCCAAAAATCAGAAGTTAAAGATATTCTACCAGGACACCTAAGTAACTCACCACAAAGCCTACTTCTTTCACGTCGATACAACTTTCTAATATCAGATTTTGCCGTATTCCTAGAGATAAAAGAAACACCCAGTTCCAGGTATTTAAATATGTTCCTAATTCCTTCATATTCCACAAATGAAAATGGCAAAGCATGTCTAACAATAGCATTTATCATTAATTCCTTCAACTTTTCTTGACTGAATTTTGAACTTCTTATGTCCATGACATTATTATTTGTACTAATCATATATTGACCAATTTCTTTTGGGGTATAACCAACACATTTAGCTAAATGACGTTTTAAATTGCCTGTTCCGTTTTTACTCTCAGCTTGATAATTACGACCACATTTGTTACACTTACAGTATAAAGGCTGATCTGATTTTTGTTTAAGAATAGTGAAGCTCTTCCAAACTTTAGAAGTTAGTCTCTTCCGTTTTCTTTGATTTTGTGAAGAACTTTCAACAGTTTGAGACTGAGTTTGTGGATTGTTATCTTCCACTGAATCATCATCGCCTTCACTATCAGTGATATCCACAAGATTGGTAGCATCTGTCTCCATAATCTAACTACAAAAAGATAGCAAAGTAAGTACTAGAATGACATCTAGAAACAACCAGAATGTTCAATCGATCAAACTCCAACAAAACTGATCGAAATACAAAATTAAAGACATCATCTTCCTCGAAACTACCAAATGATTTGAATGACATCCAGAAACAAAATTCAACAAAACCTAAAAAACCTACCTGAATTCATGTTTGTAACAAATTGATATAAAGAAGAAAACAAAAATCGCAGTCGCAACATTTGGAATTTAGAGGATGACAGGATGTACTTACCTTCAGAGAAGAGCAGATGAAAAAATGATCGAGCGATGAAGATCGGATTATGCGATTCTGTTTCTGGATCCAAGTTGAGATATGGGAGTCGAATCAGTCGATTGTGTAGTATATATCGTATAGCTGGATAGGCGATGGAGCAATTGAGATTTGGGGAGCCGAATCAGTCGATGGGATTGATTATGTGATAGGATTAGGGCGGTGTTAGGGGATTGAAAAGCCATCTTGAAAAAAGGAAACAAAATTATTAGACTTGGGGAGTTGTGGGTACACTTAATGCAAACGTAAATATAAATGAAATAGGAAAGGATTCTAAAAAAACTCAAGTATATAATAATAAAAATATAAAATATATTTTTTTAAATTAAAACGGGTAATCGGGTCGACCCGAATCTGAATTATCTCAAGCCGAAGACGACCCGTTTATAAAACGGGTCAACCCTAACCCGACCTGTTTTTTAAACGGGTCAATTTTATCAACCCAAAACCTGATTATGTTCGAGAGTCGAGTTCGGGTCATGTTTCGGGTTGTGTCGGAAATTGCCACCCCTAAAACATATCCAAAGGCTCAGATCGGAATCATCACAGCCTCAAGCAAACCAACTATAACCATCGATTAATGTTTAGACTAGAGATAGTAATCTGAATAAATTAACAACCGGAAACACCACAGATCCAAGCATACCACGCAATCGTAAACCCAAATCTTTTAACAGCTCAGACCAAAACCATCATCCCCAATTCCAAAATCGATAAAGGAAGCAACGTTCAAGTCAGGGTTATGGAAACCCTAGACGCCATCTCAAACCTAACCCCACCTTTGTCGGATAACATCAACAGACTAAGAAGCAGGCGACCACGACGTGGTAAGATGGTTGCATAGCGCAATCGTTAATAACGGTGACGTCACGGTGTGTGCATAGATCAGTTCAGAGAGAGACAGAGCAAGCTCTACAATGTAGAGAGAACCGATGACGAAGATCAGCTCCTCAACGTAGATACAGAGAGATAACCACCGGTGAAATATGAAAAACATAGAGAGAGAGATAGAAAGTGATGGATGAAGATATGAAAGAGAGCACTTAAGATTCGCGATTTATTTTCTTGCAAAGAGAGAGGGTTGCTGCCATGCACCGAATACAACACACAAATGAAAATGAAGCAGGTGTACCACACCAACATAATCAGATTATATTCTTGCAAAGAATACTTATACCATGGGTTAAGAATCTGGTAAATAAGACGCATTAAGGGGTTGCACTGTAGGCAAGTTAATTTATACATTCAACTTCTAAATGAATAATAAGGAAATGAGAAATATATCGGCTCTAGCAACAAGTGCAAGAGGTCGCAGTAAGTAGAGGCATATCAGAGGCTACCGACTTCTAGAGTAAGAAACGACATGTATGTAACTTGGCTTATTAATAAATAAAGGTTTTAGTTTTCCGCTTTACAATATCATGTGTTCTGTGAACATGCTTTTAAAATATCACGATGCGAACGTCTAACCAGTTACATATATGACATGGAAACACATGGGTTCACCCACGTAAGTGAAAGAGGCAAAAGAAGGGAGGGTTAATGCAACATGAAGAAGTGATGTGGTGGGGTGACACGTCTTTCATACCTTCGGCATGAGGCCAAGCGAAGAGAGTGGGACATTGTGTAATTGTGTGCACTCTAAGAGCATTCACAACATGTTTATTATCTCTATTCTTATAATTTATACATTTATCATTATTTTTTTTGTCTCTTCCACTCACAACCACAATTAAATAATATTTTGTATACATTTATCATTACTTTTTATCTCTCTTTCATCACAACTAAACCTCAAATTTTAAGAAATTAATAATTTTTTTGTCAAATATACAGAACAATAATTTTTTCTCTCTCCTCTACTCACAATCATTCATAACCAAACCTCAAATTTGAAGATTTATACTCACATAAAATATAAAGAACCTACCATGAATGCTCTTAGGGGCTATTCTGTAAATAGACCAATTACTTGGTACGTTTCTGTAAATAGGTCAATTTCTCGAATCCGGTCGGTGCCCTTTTGCCGCCGCTTTCGGACGACCCTCACCACCACCGAGGCGCCGCCTGCATCTTCATCCCTCACGCCTCCGACTTTCTTATTCTCCGCAACTGTTTTACCTACCTTCATCTTCATTCAAACAAATTTAAATCATGCCGCAAGGTTTGCCCTCTAAACTTCCTACATTTTTCTTACTGTTTGGAATCCAAGTATCATTAGGTTGTTTTATGAACGATTGCAAGCCAAATTGATCACATGGCTGTTTTTTGTTGTTGATAGATCTTCCCGGATTCTATTACGATGCCGAGAAGAACAGGTATTTCCCTCTTAAATCACCGATTCCGGGCGCTTCTTCCAGAAACAGTTCTTCTGCTTCCACCAGTGCTCGAAAAACTCCCCCAAAATCCACTGAGGTAATACAATTTATCCAGTAACAGTGATTCAGTTTCGATAGGTTTCGATTTGTAATGTCAGATCTGGTTATTGTTTCAATTTGCTCTGTATGCTCTTTTTGTTTTTGAAATTGGGGAAACTAGGGTTGTTGTTTAGCTGTATGTATTCATGCTTGAAGCTATTGATTACGGTTTCGATATTGAAACAGGGAAAGTATGGACAGCAGGAGATGGCAGCCAAAGTTGTGAAGATGGTTCATATGAGGGAGTTATACGGCAATTCCATCGTTTCTAACAAAAAGAAGATGAACTTTCAAGAGCAATACCAAAACATACGAACATCAAAACCGACAGTAAGTCGAACCCTGATTCTACTGAGAAAGTAAATGTTCTATCGTGTTTGGATTCTTTATCTTATTTCTGATGTTATAGATTTGGAAATACCAAGGGACAGAGAGAATTGCTGATGCTGCATTGGAACATGTATATGTAAACATCCAGACTCGAGATGGGCTTGTTGAATCAGAATTATTACTCACCGGTGGTTTAAATAACACCTTTAGGTAAATAATCTGTCTGTTAAGTTACTAAAGATATGAGATGGATCATTTCCTAGTTGCTCTTTTAGTTGCTTGGAACTCTTAAATATCATTCAGAATTTTCTGCACTTCCTTTCAATATAAGTGCTGTTATTCAAGCTTAATTATATGATCTCAAGCAGTTCCTAGAACGTGGTTTAGTTGATTTCACAATGTTCTTGATGAGCTTGCTGTGGTTACTGATTAGCAGTACTCATGATTATTGTTCTAGTAGTCTGTGTGGATAACATAATTATCATCATAGATAATAACAACATATCAGATTTAAAGCACTTATAATATCAAATTCATATTACAAATCTGTGATGTCTATATTGCTTTTTTTGTACTAGATGTTTACCGGTCTCCACAAGGGTTACTTCTATCTCAGTAGAATTACATACATGGTATGCTTACTGGTGGTCTACTAGGGTTCAAATTATTAGCAAACTTGATGCTTAGTATAGGGAAAAAAATTCACGAGGATAGAAATCCTATGAAGGATCGAGAGTGCTACAAAACACTATTCTGAAAGTTGAATTAGCTAGTCATCGTACGACTGGATATATCATGTCTGCTTTGTAAAGAGGTCATTGGATGTTACACTTTGTGTTTTGAGGTATCTTTAAGGTATAGGGATATCTTACACAAATTAGGATCACTGCTGAGTGGGTTCATTCAACGAGGACGAGATGGAGGGATATAATTTAGTGTAGATTGGGCTTGTTGTCTTATTTCTTGGAGATTAATTGTAATGCATTGTGGATATGTTACTATCTTAGGTAACGTAGTTTCTTATAAGAACAAGAAATAACACACCATATTTTGATCAAATGCCAATCAAAGTACATGGGGCATGCTTTAACATTTTTTACTCCAACTTAATGAGGAATGCGTTAGATAAGTTGTATGAATGATTATAGCCTGTCAATCAGGGTTTCTTGTTTTGCTTTAGTTTCCTTACTTAGGTTACTTCAGTTACCATTTAGAAACCTAGTATTGTGTATAATCACGATTTATATACATAATTTTCACACACATTTACGGTTATTATGCTGAAGCTTGAAATAAAGTGCGCATTTGAGAATTCATTTGCAACTTCTGCTCAAAATATGCATGTCGAAACCATTTAACTTCAATTGTCCCTGCTGGTTTTGACGTGCTGCATGAAACCTATAACTTATATCTTTTCGGTTTTTGGGAAACAAGTGCTTACTATCAGCTTATGTTATCTTTTACTTATGACATGCAGTTCCTATATAGCTGGATGTGTTGGAGAGCATGCTGGCTATGGGACACACCATATGCCAGATGTTGTGCAGCCTCTGAATATAGAAAACCAAACATCATTAAAACCGCCAAGACTTCTTTGGAATTCTATAGGAGCTTCGACTTTAATGACTTCAAACGTATCCTGTATAAAGGTGTCAAGAAACTCTTATCACCCTGAAGCAACCAATGTTGATTCATCTGTTTCACATGCTTTGTATCCTTCACATCCTTAAACTTTTATCTACCCGATTAAATTTAAAGCATATTTTTGACCGACCATGCATTTATAGACTTTAACTGAAATCCAACAGAATAACTACTCTGGGATCTGAAACATCTGGTGGATCTGTTCTTTCTATAAACCTTAGTGAACCATTGGAGTATGTTCCAGGCGTTGACGTGCTTGGTCAAAGAATTGCCTTCATCTCTTCTTTCCCAAATTTCACAATTTGGACAGCGGATTGCAATTTTAATGGAAATCGAACTGTAGTTGGTAACTTTTTGTGCCAACAATTTTTTTTTGCTTTTACTTGATGCTATATAAGTATAAATTTGGATTTTAGTAGGTACCGATAGTGGAGCTGCTTTGGTACATACAGAATCTGGAAGAAGATCCTGGATATTCCGTTCCAAGAGTGATGTTTTGTCTTTACAATTTGATTATTCGGTAAGTCAATGATATAACTTTAATAAACATGTACTTTTATTCTCGCATTTCACGATGTGTTCTTTTCATAGGGAAATATCGTTTTATGTGGACTTAGAAATGGAGCTATTTTGACGGTTGATACTCGCCAGAAACCCCAAGACTTGCACGATAGACATCTTCCTAAACACCAAATACCTTTCCCATCCCTAAAAAGAAGCGAATCTTCAAGCGTAAGAAGTAAGAAACGAGAGAACAAATGGTTTGAGGTAAATTCTATCTCAAAGAAGTTGAATTTATATTCTTTCCCACCCTTGCCATCTTCTTAAAGTTTTATGAGCTCAAATGTGTTGCAATTTGATACATGTAGGCCAGGGGGAACATCCAGCACTCTCGAATGGTGTTTATGCCTTCATCGGTTTCCTAGTAAGTGGGAAACTATTAAAAGTTCATTGGTCTTTTTTGTACTAATATATGTATCCAGTGACAATTTTGTTGGTTTATGAACTCCAGTTTGGCAGCTCTGAAGCTCCATGATCAGTATTTCTTGGCCGGCTCCATGGACGGAACGGTACTTTTAACATATATTTATTCAACTAAATCTTATCAAATCTTTTATGCATTATACACTCTCGTGTTGACTTCTGTAGGTTCAGCTTTATGACCATCGTTTGACTCAAAGAGGCGCTGTACAAATGTATGCAGGAAATGTTAATTCCCATACCCGTATACAGATGGGTGTGGACCCATCAGAGAGATTCGTCATGTCAGGTGTCTTTTTGGTTTGAATGTACATTTCGATTTCAAACTATTTCTGTTACTATAACAAATGTAATGTATATTATTAGGGGGAGAGGATTTCTATTTGCGGCTGTGGAGGTTAAAGTCTGGTGAAATGTTATATGAAGATAAATTCATGAATTCGGTTCCCTCGGTTGTGTGCTGGCCAAGAGGTACTCCCTTATACATTTTGTTAATCATGTTTATCCTTGGTTTATATTATTCATTTACTTACATCTTTTGGGTTTCTCTTTTGATATATATCTGTAGGAGACGGGGGCTCCAACCGACAAAATCATTTTCCAGGGGCTTGGTTGGGGTCTCGGGAAGGGCTTTTTTATGTGAATACTTCATGACCCTAATCAACCTAGACTCCAAGAAGGGACAGTTTTTTGACACTTGTTCATTCCAATGGACATCATCTATATATATGTCGAGGGGACAGTTCCATCCTGATCGGTTTGCCAGTTGGATCAAGATGCTTCAAATTTCGGTAACATCGATGAATATGGTTTATTTGATCACAAAGTATGTCTTTACATCATCTATTCTTGTCCATTATTGTATTCTCTTCTTTATGGCGTCTAACTTGGCTCCTATGCAGGACAACTCGGCGAGATGTGGTGATGAAGTAGATGTATTGCAAATGCCAGACTGTGATGGATGTTCGCTGTTATCGCCTTCGTGGCTAATTGATTAGGTTGAATTAGGTCATTGTGACTTTTAGATGATGCTTATGGCCAAACCCAACTAGTTTTGTCTTGGTTTTTCCTTTTCATACAAGTAGATTTTGTAGTTGCACTGATCACTGATGTGAATTCAACGTGATCTAATCAAATTTGAATCCCTAGCACTCAGGTTGGCATTAAACTCGCATTGTTTTTCAATCTATTATTTGTATTGTTTTTAATGTATTGCAAATTATGTTTTCATAAGCTTAAATAGTTAATAAAAAAGTGAATTTTGATTATTTTTATAATTGTTTTTCAACCTGATTCCATCTGGTTTGTATAGGGTTCGGTTATATTGCCTGAAAACTGGTTTAAGAACCATGGTTCACCATAGGGATGAGATTAGATTGGTATTGTACCTCTATTCACCAATCCATGCCGAATCTTTTGGTTCAGTGCTGGTATTACAACGTTTTTTTTGGTATTTTACCGCTTCAATATCGCTTTGGGGTTTTTCTTTTCAAGTCTATTTATTAACCTTTAATTTTGAAAAGCTAGCATATGCTATATCATGTTTGATAAAAATGTTAACGTGATTGATAAATACATACATATATTTTGATATATGAGATTATTTTACTTTGAATGGTGTTCACATTTTTCTACATCAAATGGTGGTGTATATATGATTACTTGTTGATAAAGATGCCATGAAGATTATCGATGATGATTGGATGAATGATGATGAATAGCAAATATTATTTTAAGCCCATGTCGGATGATATGGATAGTTTATTAATGATGATTAGGGTTTGATAACATGGTATGTTTACAACTCTAACAGGTGGGGTTTAGGTCTATGTTTAATTGATGATGGGGGTTCTAAGTCCGGGTTGCTCTTCATCTTTTATTGCTCTTATTTCAAAGTGTAGCGACCCGTTAACACATGCTGATTATCGTCCTGTTAATCTGCTTTACATTATTAATAATGTTGTTGCAAAAGTATTGGTTGGTCGGCTCAGGTTGGTGATTGAGAAATTGGTGTCGGAGGTTGACTCGGGCTTTATTAAATACCAGAACATTTTGGATAGCCCTTTACTCTTGAATGAGATGGTCTCCTGGTTAGAAACGTCTAAAAATAGTGTTTTTTTCTTAAGACTGATATCGAGAAAGCTTGTGATTCCCTGCCTTGAGACATTTTGGATGATGTGTTGGGTTGTATGGGTTTCCCACTGAAAGTAATGTGATGGAAATGGAATAAAGGAATGTAGATCCATTGCAAACCCTCGATCCTTGTTAACGGGTGTCCCACGGAGGACTTTCATTGCCAAGGTGGCCCCTTGTCGCCATTTCTATTCATCATAACCATGGAAGCTCTCACGTTTATGAGTTAATAAGGCTTGCTCGATGGGTTTGTATCATGGGCTAAAATTACATTTTTTTAACGGCATTAAACTTCAACCAGGCTAGGCGGGGGTGAACGTCTGGCATAACGGTGTTACACACGACACACTGCGAGCATAGACCGTGCGAGTAACCCAGGCCATCAGTCGAGCCCATTTCAGGAAAAATCCACCTCCGCGAACGGCCGAGTGGTAAACCTGTGGGCTTCAGGATCGAACTAGTGACCTCTTAGTCAGCTAGTCTCTCATCATCACAAATACCACTAGGACAAGTCCTAGTTGGTGGCTAAAATTACCTAATGGGAGTTCGTTCATCTCTAACTTCTTGTATGCAGACGACGCTATTTTTGTGGGCAAGTGGGAGGTGACTAGTGTTCGGAATTTGGTTCGTATCCTTTATGGTTTTTACCTAAGAGTGCTATATGGCATTGGAGCGGAGGGTCAAGAGTGCCAAAACATGGCAAAAATAGTAAGCCGTAAGCATGGGGAGCTTCCTTTTTAATACCCCGGGATGCAACTTGGGGCTAACATGAATTTATCCAGAAAGTGAAAGCCGATTATGGAGGTTTTTGAAAATAAGTTAACGAATTGGAAGACCAAGACTTTATCTATGGGGGGAGGAAGAGGATTACGTTGTTTAAGTCCGTTCTTAATGTTCTTCAGATAAAGTATTGAATCATCTTGAGAGGCTTAGACGATAATTTTTTTAGGAGCGATGGTGATAAGAACAAATTAGTTGGGTACCTTGGTAGCGAGTAGAAAGCCGCATGCTGAGGTTTTTCCGACACTATTTACGATCCACTCTAATTAGGCGTGCTTGGTGAGGGATTGTCATTATTTATCAGGTGGTTACTAGAGGCTGCACTAGACGAGGCAACCGATCACAACAGAAGAAATGCATCAGCTTCAGCGGTTGTTATCCTTGTTGGCCCTGGTTCAATTATCAGATAAAGAAGACGACTGGAGACGGCTGTTATCATTGTGCATACGGCTAGAGATTTATTGGAAGAACCGGTGGTGAGTTATGGTAGCCGAGTGAAAGACAAACTCATAAGGGCAGTTATCTAGGTCGGGCTTTGGTGCATACGGAGAGTAAGAAATGATATGACTTTCGGGAACGAAAAAGAAAAAGTGACGGTTGATAGTATTGTGGACTCTACAAAGGCTCTTGGCTTCCTTAGGGTTGATTAAGATTGATTAGACTTAATACTGCAATTTTGATGTAGGCTAGGGTGTTTGGTTTCTCAGTTTTGTTTTGTGGTGTTTTTTCTAGTTTCGATTTATAGCCCGTGGTTTTGAACTCTTGCTAACCCCTTTAAAATAAAGTCTTTGCCGTTTAGAAATAAGTTTTAAAAAATTATAATACCTGTGTTTCAGACGTTATTTTTTTTTTGAACGACATACATAATGTCTCATTCTTCAACATCCTTTCACTAGAAAATGAAATATATGACAAATCATAAACGTAAAAAAATGATTTATGCTTTTCTTCACGACAAATTTGAAACTGATAGGCCACTTGCCCAACTGATTATCTTCATTACCTGAGTAGAGGACCCTCATTATTTAAGTACAGGACCCGGAGACCACTCTCAAAAGAATACCCACCACAGGAGAAAACAAACCCTGTCTCAACCTGAAACCCTAATTTTTTATCATATGTTGAACTTGAATGTAAGACCTTCTCATTTTAGTGTCTTTAGATGGCTCACGTCAACCACTTAGGTTGAGGATCATTGGCACATAAAGAATGATTTATGTAATTGACAAAATAAGGTGATTTTTTTTATAACCCAAAATTTTGTCTAAATTTAAGAACTCTACACATTATATTACACATTCCTTCGGTCAGCATTATAACTAAAGGTTGAACCTAAAAACCAATAATAAATCTTTTAGATTTAACTAGATGATCTGAGACTCACGTTGTGACAATAATATTGACATGGACAAGTACAAATCATATAAAAATAATAATAAATAATTAACTTTTTTAAAAGTTTATGAAATAAAATCAAAACCTTTGTGTAAATCCACCTTACTTTCTGAGGAAGGACATTGAACCGTAGTCAAAAATGTATACAGCTTCAACGATAATGTCATGTACATAAGTGTTTAGATGACTTATACATTATAACACACAATTTAAACGAAACTTACATTAAAACATAGATAAACATAAGCAAATCACATTTTTTAAAAAAAAATTATAAAACAAGGTATCTTATATAATTTATAAACAAGAAAAAAAAAGTTACAAGTACGACATATATCAATATGTGATTGGTCAAAAGAAAACGAGTTAAAAATGAAGAATCCATTAGAAATGGTCTTATATTATATGCTTAAACTTCTGCATCTCTATAGTTGACTCTGCATCTCTATAGTTGATTTATGCTTTTATTTGCGATAGTAAAAATGTTGAAAATCAAATATCATCGAGAGATACTAGGAGTGTTGAATTTTTAATTACCACCATGTTTTTGTGCAAACTGGTTATAGATTGTGAATGATATGAAAACTACATAATTAAACGTCCCTAGATATTCAAGTGAGAAGGATAATAAGATATCATATTTCAATTCAATATTTTCCTCCCCTCCTCCAGAGGTTTCCTCCACTAGTGAATGAAATGAGCCGAGCCGAACCCGAACACACCAAGGCTCGAGTTTGGCTCGTTTAGAGCTAGGAGGGCTCGAGTTGGAGCTTGACTCGTTTAGTGCTTTAATTGTAAAGCTTAAGCTTGGCGCGTGAGAAATTATTCCCGATAGTGAAAAAAAAAAACAAATGGAACATGAAGGATATTATCAGGTGAAAATGATGATCAAATAACTATGAATATCATAACCTCTCAACTGAATGTTTCCATAGGTATAAATTAAATTTTTATTCATGTACCAAATTAAAAGGTTGGCAGACACATAAGCAAAATCAAATAGAGCTAAGGAACATCACTGACCATACAGATACATATGTCTGCATTGATGCAACACAAGTTATACTTCCCCAATTGCGATTTATTCGTCTTCATCTGCAATTTTCAGCATTTCAAAACAACTTAGCTCAACCATAATTAAGAAAATGAGCCCATATATGTATGCAAGAAAAAGCTGTCACACCATATATTCAGTGACTTCAGAAAAGAAGAAAGCTTTTCAAGAACATGAGATCAAGAATAACCAAGTTGCAAGAAATGTTGATTCTATGTATGTTTTCACTGTCTATTCGTTGAGGTAATATCCTTCTAATCATTTAAGAAATAAACAAAGGGCAAGGTGCTGGTAAATTCTATTCTTTTTCTCATTTTTAAATTTTGATACAAATCTGATGATCATCCTCATAACAGTAACTCCAAGGTACATACGTATTTGGAGGAAATGAAACCCGATTAAATATGGTTTTATTTACATTTTTATTTCCATTTATCAAGCTGATGATTCTTGATTGTATAAAGTATTACTTTTTCCATCTATCTCGATACTTTTGGCAATGGCACCAGAAGTATAGGCTTCAAATCGTTTTTTATTGTTAGGCCAAGTAAATAAGTACCAAAGCTGGCTTTTAAATTTAAAGTAAAATACTCAAGCTTTGATTTGTGTCAAAACATCTGTAAACTTAGCTATTGTCAAGTACTTCTACTAAGTACATGTTTTTAGCAAATTGGCTTTCCTGTTCTACAACTTACTATGAATATTCCTTCAGTGTGACCTCTTCTACCATAATAATGTTCAAATGATGTTATATATCTCAAATATGTTCAAGCACTTAGACATATAGTCACATATGGTTGAGTATGTAAAACAATTTCACAAAATAAATTGTATTTTGACTATTCAAGCTTAAGGTTAAGTCCTGCCCATGTTTCAAAATTTTGCTTATTTTCATCATATTAAGATCCCCAATTAACCTATCCATAAATAAGGTTGTAGGTTAATTTGTACACGAATGTAAAGCGGATTGGAAAGCAAAGGCAAGTAATGGAGTAATGAGAGGATCCAGAAACATTTTAGAGGGGTTGCAATTAGGGTTACATACCAAAGTAACGGCGCTCGTTAGCGGCTTTGGCTTTGTCGAGCATCTTATCGAGATCTTCTTGGAGCTTGGCATCCCATTTGACTAGCTGGTTAGCGAAGACTGCCCCTAACCCCATCCCCAAAACATGCTCCCAGGGATCTGTAACAGACACCAATTTGCAATTTGCAATTGCAATTAATTGATTGATTGATTAACTCATTAGTAGAAAGGTTAGGGTTAGGGTTTGGGTAAACTTACGGCGCATGTAAGGGAGTTTACGAAGAGCATTGGAGTACATCTGGGTGCCCAGCCCCAGTAGAGCTCCGATCATCGTCACTGACGCCGGCATCTTACACAGTCGATCGATGGATCGATGGCAAATACACAACACTTGCTCTCTTACTTTTACAAACAAAACCTACACCGATGAAAGGTCTAAAGACTAATGGGGTGTTTGTTAATTTTGCTTCCAACGGATCAATTCAGAGGTTTTTAAATTGAGACCGAGTCACACATCTTTTAGGCGTGAGTCACCTTCCGCAAAACGACTCATACGCATTTTGGAGGTAAATAAAAATGCTGATCATTTTAGGTGTGACCATGATTCTTGAGCATATTAGGAACGGGGTAATTTATGTTGAGTTTGTAAGTATACAACGCAATTTAGGGTCATCTAAACCCTGCAAAATCTATATGATACTTTACCAACTGATTGTTAAAACGTTTTATGTTGTTAATCTTGTGCTGATCATCACTGTGATCAGCCATCTTCATGCGCTGTTTGAATGTTGATAAGATAATCGAAAAAAACTGGAACAAATCTGTGATACGTATCTGTGTGTTGTACGAGAGAGTTTTGAGAGAAAAATAGGAAACTGATTTTGATAATGAACGTGATAATTACAATTATGATTCAGCCCCTATTTAAACGACCCAACTACTAACGAAACTACTAACACCGTTGTAGTTAATTGACTAACTACCATAACCGACTAACGGTTCTTGACAGAAACCGATTGACCCATCCAACTATAATGTTTGGACTTTCTTATTCTAACGGGTTGGGTTCACGTTTAATTACAACCCAATGACTTGGCCTCCGGCTCATAGATAATATGTTCGACCCACTAGACACTTAAACATTATACCTAAGACCCAAAACGATTTACTAACAATATACCCCCTAAATCGTTTTGTCTTCACTGCTTCCTTTTGTGTAGCTAAGTAAAGATTAAGGATATCTATCCTACTTCCATCCGATAAAGTTGGTAGAAAAGACTTGTTCCTTAGGATTCTAAGGTAATCTTTAACGAACCATTCCACCAAATTTTCAAACTCCGTATGGAAAGCAAACTTGTGTTTCATGAACAAGTCACGAAACTTCAAAAGTTCTATGAAATTGATATAACTATTCACATTTTGATCATTAATTAAAACAATAGACTCACCGGTCAATGTAGTGGGCTCGTAGTTGATCCTATTTCATATGTCTTGTCTTTGCAAATCGTGTATCATGTGTGGTTCCCTTTCTATTAGTAATAGATATTCTTGAATTGCTTGTTTCTCTTTGACAAAGAAGTCTTCACGTCCTTCTTGTATCACACCCGAATCTACATCATTCTCATCACCCCCTTCAACGATGATGTTAAGAGTCTCATCTTCTTGTTCTTGTTCACGGCCATCATACCAACCATGTAGATATGCTTCGAGTGCATCCCTCTCTCGTTCATACTCCATCTTTTCGGTCAAATGCTCGAAATACCTCTCCAAATAGGCTTCTTCGATATCCACCAAGGCACCCATGTTGATGGGTTCTTCATACTTTATCTTCCTTTTTATCATCCTTTCGATGTAACATCGTTCTCCATCGAATACAACCTCCAAGCCTTGATGTGTTAATTGATTCAAACTAAGGAAATTCTTTGTGTGTTTGGGTACATAATACACACATTGAATCGTGCGAATAGAGTTTACCACAACCATCTTTATTTCACCGATTCCATGTATGAAATAAAATCGTTTTCCGCTTCGATTGTATCCGCCCCGAACGTTCTCTTAAATTTGCTAAACATCGCTTTGTTTCCACACATGTGATGTTTCAAGCGAGTGTCTACGTACCACATTTCATTCCAAGGACCCCCATCGGTCCAGTGTACCAAAAACTCCACTTCTTTGATTGATTTTGGTATATCTAAATACTTACATGGACAAAATAGCGTGTAATGCCCGACGTCATCACATACGTAACAAGTAGCCACTTCCTTCTGAATTTTCTGACTTCTCCTTGCCCGTGAACCTTTCTTTCTCGAATCCCTTGCCTGTCTGACATTGGTTCCACTCTGTCCCTCATCCACCATCACCGATTTTCCCTTATCCGTAAACCCGCTTTGCAGATTCAATTTCGAAAGACCCACAGTCACCCCTTTGCCTTTCGCACTGGTCTGGCCCGTCTGGCCCCTGTGGTTACAGCCCTTCGAACCCTGTTTCTCTTGAGGACTCGCATTCCTCCCTTCTGCAACCGATGATGATGATGGAGACTCATCTGTCTCCCCACTAGAAAACGTTTTTGAACGCCAAAACATTGCCCTATCTGCCCTCCCTGGATCGCTCCTTGCTTTGATGCCACTGTTAATCTTGCGCTGATCATCACTGTGATCAGCCATCTTCATGCGCTGTTTGAATGTTGATAACATAATCGAAAAAAACTGGAACAAATATGTGATACGTATTTGTGTGTTGTACGAGAGAGTTTTGAGAGAAAAATAGGAAACTGATTTTGATAATGAACGTGATAATTACAATTATGATTCAGCCCCTATTTAAACGACCCAACTACTAACGGAACTACTAACACCATTAGTAGTTATTTGACTAACTACCATAACCGACTAACGGTTCTTGACAGAAACCGATCGACCCATCCAACTATAATGTTTGGCTTTTCTTATTCTAACGGGTTGGGTTCCCGCTTAATTACAACCCAGTGACTTGGCCTCCGGCCCATATATAATATGTTCGACCCACTAGACACTTAAACATTATAACTAAGACCCAAAACGATTTACTAACAATAATACCCTAGGCAATAAGACAAATCACACATCGACCATGGATATGAGAGATTCCTGGTTCATAAGGAAAGTGTAGCCTCAAATATCACCAACGTGTTTTGGGCGCTTTGGTTGTGGTTGGGAGGAGAACCTCACAGTTAAGTATGTTCGAGTGACAACAACCCAAGGATGGATGACCTCCCTAGGAATTTTTCACCCGGGCAATCAAAAGGACATCCGTGAGTTCCTCGTGGGCAAAGTGGACAATATTGGTGATATGAAGAGCTGGATATTACAAATGATATCAGAGCCACTTATGTGTCGTTAGGAATGGTGGGGGCAAACCTCGTCAAGGATGGTGAGTCCCTGGGGTGTCAAAGAAGGACACCTTAAGGAAAATCCCACATCCTTGGTTCAGATGGTGGGGAAACCTCATTGAGGACGATGAGACCCGCGGGGGAGGGGGGCATCTTTATAATAAGATAGGCAAATCCCACATCGATCGTGGACATGAGACATTCGTGGTTAATAAGGAAAGTCTAGCCTTGAATATCACCAAGGCGTTTTGGACGTTTTGGTTGTGGATGAGAGAAGAACCTCACTATTAAGCGTGCTCAAGTGACAACAATCCATGAATGAATGACCTCCTTGGAAAGTTTTTACCCGGGCAACCAAAAGCAAAACCGTGAGCTCCTCATTGGAAAAGCGAAAAATATTGGTGGTGTGAAGTGTCGGATGTTACATTTTACCAGTGTTTTAGTGTGTGGTGTTTCCCTTCGCATTGCACGGGCACCCCACTAACAAGAATATTTAACAACAAAATTTCCGTTCGGTATGTGTTCAAGTTTGTCAGCATGTTCAACACCTTAATAAATGAACACGAACAAGAATTTTTGATCGGTATGTGTTCTTGAACTGTTTGTGAATACATTCAATTTTAAACAAACGGACATTAACAGGGTTTTTTGCGTTCAGTTTGATTCGTTTACGGCCCTAACCACAACAACCAACAACCAGGAACTCGTATCAACAACTACCTCTCATCAATCGAGCGGGATTAACGAGAAAGCGTTGGTTGATTGTATGATGCGGCTAGAAAACATTTGATTAATGAATGCTCTCGAGTGATGATTGGATAAAGAAGATTTTTAATAGCAAAATCTATTCATTGCTAATGGTGGCGCAGTCAACAAGCTAAACGTATAGCAAATTGTTAATGAACCGTGTAATGGGAAGTTAGTTTATGTTTATTTTAGTTAAATAAACAAACATAATAAACACACTTGTTGATTTGTGTACCTGAACATTTTGATAAGATGACCGTTTTATCTCCTATACACTTTAGGATCTAATTTTGGGTGTCGGATCCAAGTTACTTCTTATGGGTCGATTTAATCTGTTTGAAACTATTTCTTTCAGCACATAATTTATAGACACATACAATGGTTGGTGAGAGGCCATTTACTAACCAGTTTTGGTTGCTGAAAGTAACCACACAAACTAACAAAGTTAGAATAGAAGGAGCAGTTGAACAATTAAAGGAAATAAAGTATAAAGTATAATCTAATAGAGAACCTTTAGACCCTTGGCCCAAACTACTTTGAGATGTGCAATTCAATCATGAAACCACGTTTTATTCTCTTTTTATTTTCGTGAAGTCATAAAGTAAACATATTTCTTTATCAAACGATCACTAAATCATGAAAACCTGTATCTAGTTAGGAGGAGGGAGTGGGTGTGTTACGGGGTGGGACCGCTCATCTGATGGTTTTAATATCACGATGAGCATTATCCCACCAATTCTAGTGATAGTGTGGTGGAGAGGGTTGATGAGGATTGTGTTGCGTAAGATCACAGTTGGGGTAACGACTAGACTATAGATAAAAAGTTAATATATAATTTATCTATAATTACATCAATAAGTTTTATATATCTCGCATCAAATCAAATGTCCAACCCACAACGTGGATTAAATGTGGATTTGAATCATAAAAAAAGTAAAAGAAAGTTCGTAGCACGATTGGTCATCCAACAAAAATATGCTTCAAAATCTATTGTAACTTTAAGTGCAATAAAATGTTTTTTTTTTTAATTTATTGTGGTATTTATTTTTAATATTTTTTGAATTAAATTTTAGTTAGCCTCTAAACAATTGTTATATTCTATATTTAACTTTAGTTAGTTTTTTATTACTTTTTTAATTAGGAAAATTGGCCTATATTAATCTCAGTTATCAGCTATTGACCGATAATAATCCCAGTTATTGTTTTTCCCAATAATAGTCCTATTTATTAACATGTTGGCATATATTGATCCGTCGTTAAGTTGTGACTGACGATGTTAATTTTTTGTTGACTGAACGTCTTAGTAAGATCCTACGTGACCTTTTATTAAAAAAAACTTTTAGTAAAAAAATAACGTAATAAAATGTTTTTTTTTCATTTTATTGTGGTATTTAGTTTTATTTTTTTTTATTTTAACTTTAGTTAGCTTCTAAATAATTGTTATATTTTGTATTTAATTTTAGTTAATTTTTTGTTACTTTTTAATGAATTTATATAATGAAGGAGAGGGTATGGACATTTTGATGGTTTAATGAGAGTAATTATTAACTTTAAACGGTAAACAAATGTAAACCGGACCACCCTGGGTAATCCAATCGTAAACAGAGTCACACATCCACTAAGAGAAGATAGTGCTGGAAAGCCCATGCTCATTGGTTGGATCCACTCTACGAAAAACCCCACCCGTTCGAATGTGGTGCACCAAAATGAGAAAAATCTGTGGACTTCGAGAATCGAACTTGTCACCTTAAGGTTACAAGTCTCTCCTTCATCGCCAGCTGCCACTAGGGCTGCCCTAGTGGTTAAAAATAAATATAAGCATATTTGTATCCACAGAGGTAAACGTTTTCTACCAGCAAACGTCATATTATATTTATTTATGCCCATCGCTACTACTGCTGTATGCGCAAGAGCGGGGAAGAGTTAGGGATACTTCAGGGACGAGTTAGGATACTTCGCACCACTGGGTGTCGATTGATGTCTCCAATAGGAAACAAAAAACTTGATTCATTTCTTGATTTATGCGTGTGAGATAAATCATTTTCATCACTCCATTTTCCTAACTTTGTAAACATCGGTCTAGACAATAGGTGCTACTGCTACACTAATAATTTATTATATATTGAAAAGTTAAATCTGTTGATTTTTTTATAAATGTTTTCGCTAGGGTGTGGTATATAATCATGAATTCACGACTGTCTTAGGAAATATGATGATTGGATAATTGTTTTTTATTCAGATATTTTTTTAACGAGAATATTATTAAAAACTGAACCCGCTAGCAAGACGTTAGAGACCGCAAAAAGGAAACATTACAAAAAAAGGAGGACCATCCGTTCCAACTAATAGGCTGAGCATTACAACGTTTTGAATACCATAAATAACTCCAAACTTTTATTTTACTAATCACCCTTTGAAGCGACGACGGGCGGTGATTAAATACCATCTTGTTTCTCTCCATCCAAACACACCACAACCCCGTTAGAAAGATAATATTCACCACTTTAGACTTATGCTTCGGTAAATACATCCTTTATGGACATTAACTAGATCCGCAACTGAGAAAACAATCACCTCCGGGATCCGAAACCACATCGCTAAAATCTGCAAAACTTGATTGGAGAAAACGCAACCTGTGAAAAAATGTAATACCGTCTCAATTCCTTCGCCACATAAAGCACACGCCATGTTGGCCTATACTCAAATTATAAAACACTACGATAAGTGTTACAAAGTAAAACTTATCAACTTAAAACATTAGCCCCTTAGGTTATCACAACCAGCAACCATTGTTCGGTAACACTCCATTTGTTGTAGCTAGCTCCACCGCCACTGTTAGGATTCGAGACCACTCACACACACCAATAATCAAACAATCACTGCAGAAAAAATAACAACGAGAATGAACACGCGAAATTTAACGTGGTTCCGTCAGTGTGACCTACATCCACGGGCTGCAACCAGGGTATTTTATTTTATTGCTCTGCCTCACTCGACGTGAGAATTACAAGTACAAGACAAAATATAAATAGAGATAGGAATTAGAGTTACATAAAATAAACGGGCCAGAACACGGGCCCGAGCCAATCAAGTCTCCACAAACCCAACAATCTCCCACTTGGAGGCTTGATCATCTTCAATTATCATCCGCTGTAATACTTGTACGTCTAGTAATCCTCGTCATCCTCCTGGCTACAGCGGCCTTCTCATCAGTTAACCTGAAGGCCCGTTGAAGCTACCCCGAGCTCTAACATATCAGTCATGGCAAGAACTTCCCTTGACTCGTCCTCGATCCCTACCGGCTCCCACTGAAATGAACTGCCAGATCCTGAGATACCCTGAGAACAAACAACACTCTCCATGTTAAGCAGGTAATCCACTGGAGAGGCTTTAACCACTGGAACACTGGTTCTCTTAACAAACGGTCGTCTGGTAACTCTGACTGAAGCACAACCCGTACTCCCACTGCCACGAAAACCCTTGACCTGCTTTTCTGAACCTTTCCTAGTGCGTTCAACCTGAATCTGACTTGTGGCTCTAGGTTTATCTCCTGCAAAACAAACCCTCTTCTGCCCACTAGACTCTGTGAACCGGACTTTGGACTTCTTCTGAACTGGGATGGTCTCTCCCTCAGACGGTAAACTAACCATGTAAAGCGAACCTCTCTTTCTTCCTTGAGCCACGACTAGATTTCCCTTGACAACTTTCCACTACCCGTTCCCGAATTTAACATCATGTCCCTGTTCATCCAACTGCCCCACTGAAATCAACTGTTTCTTCAAGCTTGGAATCACCCTGACATCCTTCAAAACCCATGAACCGGCTGAAGTCTTCAAATCTAAGTCACCCATGGCCGTAACATCTAGAACCTCATTGTTCGCCAATTTTACCTTGCCAAAATCACCTTCCTTCAGATTCTGCAATGCTTCACTGCTGTGGGTAGCGTGAAATGAAGCACCAGAATCCATGACCCAGGAATCAACACCGCTCTCTATGCTGCATATTAACGTCTCATCATCAACATAGTCTTCTGCAGAGTTAACTTGTTTCTTTTCACCCGGACACTGATTCCTGAAGTGCCCCACCTGCTTACAGTTCCAACATGTCACATCATCCCGAGCCCTAGACTGACTCCTTCTTCTGTTCCCACTCCCACTACCTCTGTTATTCTTCCTACCTCTGCCAACATGCATCAATCCACTCGATGATTCGCCTGAATTTCTCCATCTGACGTCTTCGCCCAGAATAGTATCCCGAATCCCATCAAAAGTGAACTTACTGGTAGAACTCGTAATCGCTATAACAGTTCCTGACCAGCTATCAGGCAATGAAGATAATAGTAGTAGTGCCTGAACCTCATCCTCGAACTTAATATCAACTGACCCAAGTCTTGACAAAATCGAGTTCATGTTGTTGATGTGCACTGTAACAGAACTTCCTTCTTGCATTCTCGTATTAACCAGCTCTCGAATCAGGTAAACTTTGTTCGCTGCCGAAGGTTTCTCGTACATATTAGATAATGCATCCATGATGCCCTTCGCTGTGGTTTCCTTAAGAATGTTGAACGCAACATCCTTTGAAAATGACAATCTAATGACGGCCTTAGCTTTCTTATCTAAGTTCTTCCATTCGTCTGGTGTAATCTTCTATGGTCTTTCACCCAATACCATGTCTAAATCTTTCTGAACTAGCAAATCCTCAATTTGCATTTTCCACCAACCAAAGTCTTTACCATCAAACTTCTCAATCTGAAGTTTACTGCTCTCAGCCATTTTCTCAAACTGAGAATCCCGACTTTGAATCGTAGGTAATAAATATGGATTTCTTGAACAAAGATAACCGACACCGCTTCCCGAACTTGACCCAAATTTTGCTAAGTCAAAACCAATTTAATTTTACTATTTAGCTCCTGCTGAAATAACAATCTCTAGCCCTGGATAATATTATCAAACCCAAGACCCAAAAAAAATTGTTTGACAAAGTTGGCGTCGTTCCAACTCACGGCACAAATTTGTTTGATAAAAATTTGCTCTGCCTAAGGAATTTACCCACGAGACCCAAAAAAGAACTAGGTCAAAATCAAATATTGGTCAAAGCAATATACGTCATACGTGTCAAAATAGGAAATAATACGTTTACTTCCTTCTACACATCGGCGATCGAACCAGAGATATTAAAACACGGCGACTTCTTTGCACTCGACGACAAATCGCACCTCTTATACTTCTTATTCTGCGACGAACCAACCGAGCAACAAAACCACGGAACCGACAACGCTACCCGAGTAATGGTGGAGATTCCTCGCGGTCCGGCGACTCTGCCTTACTCCGGCTGAACGCTGATGCGAAAGAAAAAAAAACGAAAACGGGTGAAAATACTGACCTTTATCTTTTTCTCTGCGATTGTTCCTTAACCCCTCTCTGATCTCCGACTATACCTTCTGTCGAGACCGATCGACCTGAGAAGCACGGGTGGCGCCGATGACTGCCGACAAAAACCCTAAAACCGTGTGAAGACGAACCAGTGAGTAACGAACCCGGCTCTAGATACCACTTGTTAGGATTCGAGACCACTCACACACACCAATAATCAAACAATCACTGCAGAAAAAATAACAACGAGAATGAACACGCGAGATTTAACGTGGTTCGGTCAGTGTGACCTACATCCACGGGCTGCAACTAGGGTATTTTTTTATTCCTCTGCCTCACTCGACGTGAGAATTACAAGTACAAGACGAAATATAATTAGAAATAGGAATTAGAGTTACATAAAATAAACGGGCCAGAACACGGGCCCGAGCCAATCAAGTCTCCACAAACCCAACAACCGCCACCATCATCATTGTTGTTGTCGCCACCACCAACACTCACGCCACCTCTACTGCTAGTGGTGATGCTTGAAAGAAAACCCTGAAGGGGCGAAGCTAAAAAATTCTATCAAGGGGGCGATACTTAATATATCTGAGGGGACGATACTCAATACATTTTTACATAAAATTACGAAAATAGATACCTCTAGACGAAAAAACCGCGGGGGGATCCCAAGTAAGCTACGCCCTTGTCTACTACCTCCCCTAGCATGGCCACGACCACCACCACTTTGTCATTGTCGTCATCACCACTTGACAACGTTGTTAACCAAGTGTGTATGACCTATTAACTCGTAGCCTGACAGGTCCACTAACGACTTCTAGTTTGACGTTTGGTTTTTAAAAGGGTATCAGTGTTTACCTAGTCAAACTTTAAGATACCAATATACATTTTAGCCGGTTTTTTGTGACATTACTAAAGCGTGAAACAACTTTAAATAGTTCACGTTTTGTGTTCGTATATTACCATTAACTTTAAACTTTAATAGACGAAGGGCTAAATGTGTAAACAATGACTAACATCTTGGGGCGGATCCAGAATATTTTCTTTAGGGGTAGCGTTCAATTTTTTTGTCGGGACTAACGGGGGTTCGGGGGCAGCGCCCCCGAGATGAGCGGGGTCCAAAGGCGGAGCCCCAAAAGTCCTTCATTAAAAATGCATCAGAATTTTCCGTCCGAAAATGTATAAAGTAAATTTTGAGTGGCCAAAATGTGTCAGTTTCCAAAGGTCGATGGAGTCTTGTTATCCACTCCATTTGTTTCACTTCACCCCTATACTTATAAGTTCTATTTAAAAATGCACAAACTTATAGTTGTTCAATTTTAGGTAATTAACAGGTTTTTGATCATATTGTCATGTCGGGATTTATATAAAAACCATAAAATTGCTTCAATGGGTAGCCTAAAGTATTTTCAAGGGTAACGAAAAATTCGTTACAGGGGTAGCGAAATACCGAAAAGCTAAAAAAAATTGCACATCGCAGTAAAAGTTCAGGGGTAGCGCCTTGTGGGTAGGTCCGCCCCTGCTAACATCTCAATATACATATAAAAAAGTTCAGTTATATAGCATTCTCTGAATTATAAGCTTAATTTTATATTTTAAATCTTTTTAACGATGTGACTCTTAATTCTAAATTCACCTAAGATGCCAACGACATGTTTGAACTCTCAACCTCTTAAAAAGGGAGCACCAAATACACTCCAAGATATCATTGGGACAAATATCCTTTGCTATTTTACATCTAAAACACAAAGGATACTAAGGGCTAATATGGGCCACGACTCCACCCCCGGTTTGTTAGGCTTTAACTGCTCCATTTGGCTACAATACCACCTCTTGTGGCTTCCTCCCATGTTTTGTGTTTTGCCGCTTGGAGGAGCCACACAAGCCGTGAGAATTGTGTGCATATTTAAAAATCTTGAAGCCTACACCATATCTAGAGAAAATGAAGCCTTCAGGCTTCAAACTTCACCCCCTCATCCTCTCTCATGTGTCCCATTCTCATTGGACATGAAATTTTGAAGCCTCCAACTTTAAACCAACCATACTGCCCCTGTAAGGGTTTATTTGGTTCGCAGGATTTCAATAAAATTGGAATTTGAATACCATTTTATATTGTGTTTGGTTCGTTGAATTTGTTGGAATTGAAATTTGAAATCCATTTCTAATGTGTTTGGTTAGTGAAAGATTTGAATTTTGATTAAATTGCAACAAATTCCTTCATTTAATATGGATTTCACAATCATTTCTAATTAGAAAGGATTTCACATTCCTTATACCAATTATTTTTACCGCCCAATCTGAGCCGATGAGACGGACATGTGTCGCAGCCCGCCGACCCACCGCACCAATCTGACATGAACCTCCTAACTCGACCCCTTGTACAGGTTGGCCCAACTCGACCCACCCGATCGACTCGATCCAACTGTCGAATGACCTACCCAACCGGACAAGACCGACCCAAATCAAGAAACCCTATGTTTTTCATGGTTACTTTTTCATTAAATATTTATTTAGTAATCTATCAAATATTGTGTGAAGCAGGTGGGATGGTATGGTCCATCCCTATAATAATAATTATAAGCATCCACAATAATTATGGGTATCTATAGCCTTGGCCCCTCAACGTTTTTCTTTTACTTCAATTAATGGTGATGTAATTTAGCTACTTTTGTATTATTTATTTATAAATCTATGGTTGTATAATTTTTAATTATATAGCTAAGAATAACATATGATCCCTTCATTATTGGTTAATTATTTTTATAATTGTATATGGTTTTGGATTCTATCATGGTTAAGGTGTGATGTATACGTTTTCAATTATGACATGTTAGTATAAAAAATGACGTAATTATAAATATTAATTGTTTCAAAATAATAATAATAACTTTAATAATTACAATAGTTAATAATGAAAATAACGTAAATCGTCCATGTTAATGAAAAGCTAATAACAAACAATAAATTCTCTTTTTGATTATGATAAAGACAATTACATTGTCATAACATTTGCTACGATAAGTTTGGTTTCAATAAGAAGGATCAGAATGAATTATAGTTATTAAATCTTCAATTAAATAAAGATCTATGACTCAAAGTTTTCATATTTAGAATTAAAGTGAAAAACAAAAAATAGAATAACATTTTTAACTTTTTATCAAGTTCCTCCATTTTTAAACCTTCATAACTTTTAGATATGACATTATTTTTTTAAAAAAATTACACCATAAAAACAAACGTTTTTATCTTTAAAACGCGTATAGTGTTTTTATATATAAACTAAAAAAATTTACTCTTTCAATTATATCAAAATGTTGAGATCATTGTGTCAAAATGTTCAGATAATTGTGTCATATTGTGTCAAAAATGTTCAGGTCATTATGACATATCGTGTTAACATGTTCAGATCATTGTGTCATATTGCTTTAAAAACAAAAAATAAATAAAAATAGTTTTTTTCAATTTATATATAGCAACACTATATGTAATATTGACACAATGACACAATGATCTGAACATTTTGACATAATGACACAATTAATCTGAACATTTTGTGTCAAAAATCGAAAGAACAATTTTTTTTTAATTTTATATATAGCAACATTATATGCGTTTTAAAAATAAAAAACGCTCGTTTTTATGTTGTAATTTAAAATAAAATAATGTCGTATGTGAAAGTTATGAATGTTTAGAAAAATGAGAGAACTTAATTCTTTTTATTTAAACCAAACTTCTCATTTAAACATTCTCAAATAAAAAATTATAATGCTCAAGTATTATCTCCTCTATAAAGTTTTCACACAAGATTCAAGAACGAAGATTCAACGAAGTCGACATGGGTTGTAAGGGTGGGGGTATTGTTTATGCAAACTTTTTAACCAATGGGGTGGTGGCATTAGGAAAGAGAAAATAGTTCAAACTTTTGGGTGTTTTGTGGAGGGTATGGTTTGTAGAAATTTTGGTTTAGGCAAAAAAAAAAGGTAATAGTCAAATTGAGCATTGGCTTAAACGGTCGAAAAATCAAAGAAATAGCTAGTCTCGGCAACGTTTGGCTAAAATTCACCGAAAATTGGTTGGAGTTTACCGAATTGGGATTTGCCGATTGGGAGGGTGTGGTCGCCGATTGAGTTTGCTGAAAAAATGAGTTTGCTGAGGGGCTATGTCGAGAGCATATTGTTGGATTTAGGTGTCCAGACCCGACTAAATCAAGTACCCGACCCGGTCAAGACCCGTAAGAGTTACACCGGAGGCAACGGGTTTTATGTCCGCTTATCTGAATAACCGGCAAATTCGTAGAAGAATTAAATATTTATTAACCTGTTTAATAAATATATTAATTAGTTAATTATTATTAATCGTTATGATTAATTAAGCGACGAAAGACGTTAAATATTATTAACGTCTTAGACGACAATTATTGAATCAGTCTTTGACTAATATTTGTTAAGTCTTGGCTAGCGACAAATGTTTTAATGAGTTAAAATGTTAGTCGCGCAATTAAAAGGTTCGATTAAGGATTAGATAAAAACGAGGGACTAATCGGAAACTTAATCAGTTATTTATAACCGATTAAGGAGACGAAAATCCTAATCGAGTGATTAGAATTTTCGCCCCCCCCCCCCCTCTCCCTCTCTCCTTGCGACTTTCGGCCAACCCTAGGGCCGCCGTCGACGCCGCCTTTTTCCGACGGTTCATCCTTGTCGCTTGCGAGAAATCCAATCCTCAGATCACCGTTTCGTCGTGGTTCCTCCTCTTGGTAGCCACCACACAACAAAGCCGAGAAACCGTCGTCGCCGCCGTGCCGCCTCTCCGAGTCCGCCGCCGCCGCAGTAGCACAAGCTGAGCCGCCGCAGCGGCCCTAGCCGTTCCGCCGCGGCAACCCGCCGCCGTCCCTCTCTCTGTCGCACCGCCGTTGCCGCCCAAGCGGGTCGCCACCTTTCCTCGCCATCGCCGGCTCTACCCGCTGACGTCCTCAGCTGCGAACCACCGTGGCACGACATGTTTTCCCGTCGTCCGCAAACCCTAGTTCGCGCCCAATCCGACGTACGTGATTTTCTCGGTGCTCGAGTCACCGCGTAGTAAATCCGTAACTGCGAGGATTGTTCGATTCGCCCGTCGAATCATCACCTGCGAAACCCTAGCATAACCCGTTGACTTCCGGTGTCTCGAAAGAGTGTTTGAATCACCGCTCATGTATATCTAAACTCGTCGTTAGTTCAGATTTATTTATTTTATATTATTGTTGTATTGCGTTCTTGTTTTAACGCGTTTTGGTGTTTGCGCGTTTTGGTGATTGTCGAATCCTGTTGATTATGGCTTACGTTAATAAATTGGTTTTCGCGTTTGTAAATTAAATCATTTTTTCGTTGCGTATTAAATTAATTGTTAATTTAATTATCTTGAATTTAATTTACTAATTACTCGGTAAACGATTTAATAATTATTTGTCATAAATAATTATTCGATTAAAAAAAATATTGACATTACCGGGGCCCGAATACCAATGTCGTAACCCAACAGTGGTATCAGATCCTTGATCACCACACGCAAACCCTAACCGGTCGATTTTAAACCGGTGTATTTTCGCGAACTGGGGTTCTGAACCCGAAAGTCACAAAATTGAATGATACGTTGTTTAAATATGTTTAGTCGATTTGAATCCACTAAACATGATCCGATTCGATATAATTGATCGAATTATCTTTCGTACATATTCGGCCCAACCCTATTTTGTTTCTGTAATGGATTCGTTATGGTTTGACTCAGTAGGCCCACATTGTTTTGTTTTGGTTTAGCCCACTTTTGAATGGGTTCAAAGTTGTATGCATTTTAAAATAGATTAGGTCTTATTTTATTTCGTGATTGCTCACCTTCGCCTGGACGAACGAGACGAGCTAGACACGACGACCCATTTTGAGATTATCCCTTCTTGGGATTTTCGAAAATGGGTACATCCCGAAACGAGACCGACGTTCCTCATGATGCACAGGAGCTAGTTGAAACAATTGGGAGCGACTAAATCGATCATGGAGTTTTTCTATTTCGTGGTTGATTTACTTTACGTCCCTCGACCTTCCTCGATATTTTCATAGGCTCTGACAATATCGAAACCCCTGTATGGCCGAATATGTACATGTGTGTTTTGCTTGCTTTTCTTAATTTTGATTAACGCACCGACTAAAATCCAAACTTAGTTTTACTGGTATAAAACTAATTTTTCGATCAATTGAATAAAAGTCCTAATTTTAATTACGACTTTATAAAATTTAATGACCAATTTAATTCGACATTAATTTCGGATTTTTCGATTAACAGATTCGAACTTGATTAATAATTGGTTATCGTCTCGCGACACGTAGATCTTTAATACTTTGGATATTTAAATGATCGCCTCGAGTGAGATAGGATTCATAATATTCGTCATCACATTAATTATTGAAATATGACTTAATAATCCTATCTGGTAAGCCTAAAACCGGTAGTCTATGCCATCCTAGGTCAAAACTAACTTGGAACATATTGACTGATGCATCCCTGTTGGAGTATTCAACACCGCACGTGGTGTTTAGGGTATCTTCCAAGGTGAGCGTATTGGAGTATCTCAACACCGTACGCACACACTGATCACTTAGGACAATTACCATTTTCTTTACGCGCACCTTTGGTATTGGAGTATTTCAACACCGTTCTCTGGTTGGCCTATAGACAGAATGAGCATAGATGGGGATAAACGTATTTTGTTGATCCGTTTGCGAAAGCCCCATAACGGGAGTTGTGATAGTTACTCACAAGTGGCAATCGTTGTCCATTTGGTTAATTAGAGATTTTGAAAGCACTTTACGCTGCCTGGAGAAATTGTCTAACTAACTAAATTCCTAATTCCTATTCAAGATTAGCTTGCCATCCTTGAATACGAATCAAACATCGAAACACTAAATTTTTCCTGTTGTTTCAGATGGCTAACGCAAATCGCACAAACCAAGAGATTTTCCATCTCAAGTCTCTTCTTGAGAAGGAGAAACTTGATGGCGCCAACTTCCTTAATTGGGAAAGGAATCTGAGAATCGTCCTGAAAATGGCTAACATGGAGAACGTGTTAGAAGCTGAGGTTCCCAAGCAACCTGAAGCTGACACTGCTCCGACGCGCAACGCCCATAACCCATTGCGACAAATTGCAAAAAACGTCGCATGTCTTATGCTAGCCACCATGACTTCTGATATTCAAAAGAACATGGTTGACAGGATGGATTTTCAGATGATTAGTGATCTGAGGGGCATGTTTGAAACTCAGGCCCGGCAGGAGCGCTATGACACCGTTGTGACACTTATTAACTGTCGCATGGCTGAAGGCGCTCTCATCAGCCCTCACGTCCTGAAGATAAAGGGTTACATAGACCGCCTAGCAAAGCTGAATTATGTCATACCTGCCGAAATGGCGATAGACCTAATTCTGCACTCACTTTCCAGTGCCTTCACCCCTTTCAGGGTTAACTTTAACATGCATAGCATGGTAAAGACAATGACTGAGCTTCATGGCATGCTGAAGTTAACTTTGTTAACGGCAAGGCACCCGATGTACTCGTAATATGATCAGGAGACGTCAAGAAGCCTGAGGTCAAGAAAGGAAGGCGTGGGAACAAGAAGAAGAGCAAGGCAGCTGTTACCAGAGCGTCTGGAAGCTCCCAGAAAGGCAAGCCTAAAGCGTCCAAGGCACCGCCGCCAGATCAGCGCCAGTGTTTTGAATGCAACAAGATGGGGCACTGGAAAAGGAACTGCCCAGAGTATCTTGCCAAGGTGAAGAATGGGAAGGCCCAGCCGGGTAATTCCACAGGTATACACATAAGTTTATGTTGTATGATGCTTCACTTAATCCTGCAAAATATATGTTTGACATACTTTACATTTTGTAGGTGCATGAAGCTAAAGGAAGCAAACCAAGATGACGCTGAGCTACCCCGCCGCCTTTCCTCGCCGTCGTCGGCTCCACCCACCGACATCCTCAGCTGCGAACCGTCATGGCACGGCGCGTTTGCCCCTCATTCGCAAACCCTAGTTCGCGCCCAATCCGACGTACGTGATTTTCTCGGTGCTTGAGTCACCGCGTAGTAAATTCGTAACTGCGAGGATTGTTCCATTCGCCCGTCGAATCATCACCTGCGAAACCCTAGGGTCACCCGTTGACTTCCGGTGTCTCGACGTGTGTTTGAATCACCGCTCACGTATATCTAAACTCGTCGTTAGTTTAGATTTATTTATTTTATATTATTGTTGTATTGCGTTCTTGTTTTAACGCGTTTTGGTGTTTGCGCGTTTTGGTGATTGTCGAATCCTGTTGATTATGGCTTACGTTAATAAATTGGTTTTCGCGTTTGTAAATTAAATCCTTTTCCGTTGCGTATTACATTAACTGTTAATTTAAATATCTTAAATTTAATTTGACTAATTACTCAGTAAACGATTTAATAATTATTTGTCATAAATAATTATTCGATTAAAAAAAATATTGACATTACTGGGGACCCGAATACCACTGTCGTAACCCAACATATATCACCCACCCTAAATAAAAGAAATCATAGGAAGTTTCTTCCTAAAATGAAGCTCATACTTATAAAAACCTAAATTTAATAAAAAATTCGAGGGGATATAACACATTAAATCCTTAAACTAAAAAACTACGCCGGACATTCCTAAATTACTCTTTTTTTCAAGCTAGACCTTTATATTTACTGACCTCCGTATTAGGCTATCCGTAGTGGGCATTATGCCCACCAAAATTGCTAATATAACTCCCCTTATAACCCCCCTCTAGGGCGCCATGTTAGCTAAATTCATCACCGGCGTTAACCACATAGCGCTCCCCCCCTTCCTTGTTGATTGGTTGTTTTTTTTTCTTTTCTTTTATTGGAGAGATTTTATTAAGTGAGTTTTTAAAATAATAATTGGGTAATAATTAGAGGGGGTTATTGGGGGTTATGACTACACCACTTTGCTTATAACCCTCCCCCCCCCCCACTTGATGAGGTTGATTCCATGTGACGCATAACCCCCAAGAGGGGGGGGGGTTATGACTACACATAGCCTTGTAAGTCAAGGGTAATATGGTCTTTTAATCCTCAAACGGACTATTTATGTTACAACAATTTTATTACACCACAAACCACTGGTCATTGGGTGGTGGGTTTCCTCTAAGATGGACGTGTAACATAAAGGGTGTTGGTTACTCACACGGACTATGGTCGTAACGTGTCGTGGATAACATCGTTTGCCATTATAAGATCTCCAGATAACCGAATGTTTGCTGTTAAAAAAAAGATTTGAATAGTACTCTTCATTTTATGAAGAGACAAATGCTAAACTAAAGAACCACTTATCTAATTATAAAACTATTATTATTATTTTTACCTAATTAGTTTACTTAATGTATTCTTATTATTGTTTATATATATATATGTATATTTATATGCATATATTTTTACCTAGGATAGAACCCGTGTATTACACGGGTTTAATTATTAAGAATTTAATACATAATTCATGTTAAAGATGCACATAAAAAATATTTTAATAGATGTTATTGTAAATAATAATCATCCACTACGAGGGGCATAAACAGATCAGTGCACAAGTTCTTTAAACTTTCAGTTGATTGCAATTTCATCCCCGAGGAAGCGAAATTATTTGATTTTTCCAAACTGTTATGGACAACAAGTAGAAACATTTGTTATGGGTACAAACAATATGTACCGTTCAATAAAATATTGTCACAATAAAATAAATCTAACATTTCACATGTTTGTTAAAAAAATTATAGGATTTGGGTGAACATCTACACAACATCCCATTTACATATTTGATCAAACATACTATTCACGTAATATATGACATGAAAAATAGTAAAATTGGTCAATTGTATGAAAAAAATTAAATTCCATTGTTAAGTATGGTATATAGACAAAACAACAAAGAAGAAAATTATTTTATATTATCAATAGTACAGTAATTGACAAAAACACATAAGAAAAAAAGTTGAAACTCATAAATTCAAAATATTTCAAGAAAATAAAAACCTTACTTCAAATAACATTAATAATAAACTTCCATGCTATATCATCTATGTTTTATAAGATAATTATTTTGTATTATTTTCATGTCATATCTAAGTATAAACAATGACCAAATTACAACAACAAATATGAAATCCAATTTCATAATTTGTTAGTAGCGAAATTTCTCTAACTGAGAAGTGAGTTGCATTGTTTTCTTTAGAGTTAAAAAAATTATATTTTTTTATTTAAAATTAAGTAATTACAAGTACTGAAAAATTATAGTTATAAATTTAATTTTAATATAAGATATGTTTAAAATCTTATTATTAATTAATAAGTTGTGATAATTATTTAAATAAGAAAAATTAGATTTTAATATTTAATTATTTAAAATTATTAACATTTAATAAGTAAGAGAATTGATATTTAATAAGAGAGGGAAGCGAGAAAATTATGATGAGAATGAATTTGATGATGACATGTGTCCTCAAATGTAACTGTTTATTAGAATAGAAAGATTTCTAATATCTGTGCATTGCGAATGGGGATAACGAATAGGAGCATTGCTAAAAAGCAACGTAAAAACAGAAATACAAAAAGTTTAAGTAACGACGTTAAAATTATAAACCTAATGAAACATTAACACTAAAAAAACATGAGATACCTAAAGGCAACGGTAGAAAAAATAAACTAAAATTAATGAAACACTATAAAAACATTTCAAAATGAATTAAAAACAAGTGAAAACGTTATAAAAAATAATATAATAAAGACTATCACGCGAACTATAAAAAAAAATTATCACTTAAAAGCAAAGGTGTAAAACGTAAACTAAAATGAATAAAAAAGATTTACTTAAACGATTTAAAAATAATAAAAATATATATAACACACAAAGAATGTCATATGGCCTCCACTCTCTGGAGCCGCGTTACCCAATTAAACAAATAACTATTCATTTTAAGTTGATCTTTGTATTTATAACAAGTGGGACGACCCGCGCTTCGCAGCGGAGCCTTGACATATATGTCTAGTTCAACGAAGAAAAAAAAAATCCTAAAATCACAAACTCACAATATTCTATTCTTGGAAAAAAAAACTCTATCCCCATTACTAAGATTTTGATCAATGATACAAACAAAATCTAAGCAAACAATAGAAATTGAAATAGAACAAAACTAACATACCAATGAATATGAAATCATGAACACTAACCATTTGCACCTGCATCATGTCCTCTTTGACAAAGAGCCTGTATTTCCTTCTACTTGTTCTTCAAACCAGTTTATCACAATAATCATGGCCAGGTGGCGCTTAGGCTGAATCTACAACCAAATACCAAAATTGAGTAACTCTAAACGAAAAAAAAAGATGGAACAATTTGACTTTACTGGAAAAAAAAGCAGAGCCAACTTTTCAATTATGTAGTGCCTATTTTTCTAATGACTATATATATTCATAAGCCTTTAACACCATTTAGTACCTCTAGTATGAAGTCAATGACATACGTCATGAACACTGTCCACATTGGTGGATATACATGTATGTTTTCTTGCTTGGTTAATGAATTTTGAAGTTTATTCCTTTAACGAAATCAAACACAAATAAAATAAGCATCAGTTAATCACTTCAAAAGTTGTTGCCACATATAAATAAAACATAAATTTTGAATAAAACATGAATATACCCTTATTTGTGGATCGAACCCCCCCCCCCCCCCCCCCCCCAAGTCCAATACTTTTTAGTGGCTTCAAAATAATACAGTTTAACACTTTAATGTGGTGCTCAAATCATAGTGTGTCTAAATGCAAGCCTAAAAGATCAATGGCCACACGCATGAAAAGAAGGGAAAGGATATCTGACTTCACTGTGAAGAAACCCATGGCCACACACAAAATCCAGTCAAGATATATTCTGGCTCCTAAGGAAAAGACACATGTAGCCCTAGCTAAATACTTGTAAATTTAAATGGGCTATATAAACTTGTACCTTATGTTTTAAAAATAATTATGGGTATAGTTTTGTGAATGATAACCTAACATTCAATCTCCAAAGAAAATTGGATCAAAAGACTACATGAACACTACATATCTGATATTAACCAAATATAAAAAAGTTTGTAGTTTAGAAGTAGTCTTTTAATTTTGACTACTATAGTCAAAATTAAGAAATTAAAGCAATCAAAAATCAAACTATCAAAGGGATCTGATCATCCAACAAATGTATTTGACCTATAAGGGTAATTATCCTACTAACTTCCAAATAAATCGAGGACATCGGACATCATGGGCATTTGTAAGAAATATATAATTCAAATGTCAACATCCTACAAATTCGATCTTGATCCAGATCCAATTATGATTGTTTTATAAATACTAATTAATCCTAGAATCCCTTAATTCCTACTAAAACTCACTGAAATCTCGAATACAACGTTTTTTTAGAAGCAAAATTGAGATACATCCATGATACAACAAAGATATAGATTGAAAACTGTAATTTAACAATAAAAACACAAAATTCAAGGATATTATATTACAAAAGGGGGCAGGAAAGAAAACTTGATTTCGTAGTGAGTCCCTAGAACCTATTAGATCCATGGGAGTAGGTGAACTGGTGAAGTGATTACGAATCCTCATTGCAGAAAGTTACTCTGATTAGAAGAATCAAAGTGATTTAGTTCAAGCCCTAACTCATTTCAAAAGATCCAGCCTAAAATCAGATTAGAAGCATGCAATCTATAAACCCTAACAAACGCTACCAAATCCGAGTAAAGAAAATCATAAGAAGAAAGAATGTTCGGTGTAGTCTTTCCAAATAGAAAGCTTTCCGCAGGCTGCATAAAACCATTTGTTTGATACCCAATACGATCTCATCACAACCGCCGGCTTTGAGTCCGACGGCTTCAACATCGGCGGCAAGCTCCGCTGAGCAGCGAAGCCCCCATTCCAGCCGTTTCCATCGGAGAAAGCAAGGAAGACCGTGGAAATGGCGAAACATGAAGCGGAGGAAGAGGGTTTGTAGAGAGAGTGTGGAGCAGTGAGGAGAAATGCTATGGTTTTTAAAGAGAGAGAATGAGACTACCTGATATAGAATGCATAAAGCAATACTCTTGTACCCAAAAAGTTATTAGCTTGTACTATATGCATTGCAACTTGTACCCAATGCAATGAGAATGGTATTATAAGGTTGTGTTTTGTATATATAGGGTAATAGGAGCTTATTTGTGCGCTTTGCTCTATGATTGCCTATTACCTTTTGTCACACACGATTGCTTATCGGTGTGCAATGATCTATTCTATGTTCTTGTTTCCCAATCAAATAAAGCTTTGTTTTAAATTCAATATATCTTCAAAATGTGTTCGTAATATTTTCGATGGAGCATTCTTTATGATTCAATATTTTTTATAAGGATAAAACAAAACAATATAAGATTTAGTTAGGATGTTGCATTCATTTTCATGGTTTCCTTTTCTAGAGGTTCTGGTAGCATCCCTCCATTTGTTTTATGTTTCAAGAGATCAGGAGTCTCAGTTTCTTTCTTGTGGGTGTCCAATAGATCTAAGATATTGAGTTTTGTTTGGAAGGATTGGTGTAAGTTCATGATGTAATGCTTGTTTGTTGGCTTTTCTAGCTTCTGGATAGGGGCCTTTGTTATTGAAACCGCCGTTCAAAAAAATATATATATATGCAGTTCACTTTCATTAAGATATATAGATCTGTAAAAGTGATATTAGTGTCGGGAATGTCATGGTTTCCTTTTGTAAGTAGTTCTGATGTGTTACATATCCAAATTGTAATACAAAAGATCACTTTTACCTTCACAATTACAAATCATAAAGATCACATTTCCTTGTCGTGTTTATCTTTAAAAGCTTCACAATTTACTTCACTTCGTTCTTTTGCAAGAAATCTTCAAAATATCCAAAATTCCTTCACTTGCTTTTTCTACATCATTCAGCCTCTTTGGCTTTGGTTTTTTTGTGGCTTTCTTCTTTTGTTTGTATTGCATTGTTAGTTTTTTTAACATGTTAAGTGATCTATTGTATGAGTTTGTTTTTGTTACATGTTTCTTTGAAAAGCATTCGCTTTGCACTAATCCCTTCTGTGTCATTCCTAGCAAGGGTGTTTAGATCTGTTGGTTTAAATGCGGCTATTGTTATTGAAGTAGTGTTGAATATAGTTCCTTCATTGATTCAATTGATGTACAACCATATATAGAATACAAGGTTGAGTATATTTACATCTTGGGACCCTATACAATAGTGTATCTACAATACTAACATCAAATGGTCTAATATACCCCCTCAGTCTAAGGAGGAGGGTTGCCAATGCTTAGACTACTACGAAATTCATCAAAAAGAAGTCGAGGTAGACCCTTCGTAAGAATATCCGCCAGTTGGTAACGAGAGGGCACGTGAAGTATACGAACAAGACCACGTTGAACTTTCTCACGAACAAAATGGAGATCAATCTCACTATGCTTAGTTCGTTGGTTTCGTATAGGGTTCTCGGACATGAAATAGTACTTACATTGTCACAGTAAGCAATGGAGGTGCGATATGGTGGACGACCAAATTCGAGAAGAAGATTCCGGATCCAACATATTTCAGCCACGACATGTGCGACGCCCCTATATTCAGCCTTAGCACTGGATCTGGAAACCGTGGTTTGACGCTTGGAGGACCACGAGATGAGGATGTCACCAAGAAATACGTAATAGCCTGAAGTGGAGCGTCGGTGTTAGGACAAGTTCTTGTGTGTGGCCGTTACTGTGCGAATAGATTAGAAGATTGTGATTGTAATATTTGTAATGATGTCAACGTACCAACCACCGTACCAAATGGTACGCCGGGTGGTTCACCTATAAATAGGTTTGGTATGTTGAACATCTTCAAGTTTTGTCATTTACTCTTAGTGAGTGTTAGTGAGAGAGGAGGTTCTGTCCAAACCTCATCCAGAGCTCAAAATGATGTATACTCCATTCGGTTTGTAATCATTTGACTATAATTGAATGACACACTTCTGTCTCTATCCTTCCATGAACTGGAAATGATCGATACATGGTTTTACAACTGGTATCAGAGCCTTTGGTTCAATTTCCAGATCACATTTTCATTTTGAGAGTTTTTGAGACGTTAAAAGGCTCATTAGGTGAGATTCCTTGAGTGTTTGATCGATTTTTGATAAATCGAACCTTCCTGAGTCATTATCGCACCTAACAGTAGTATTTGAGTGAAGAAATTCGACAAAATCTTGAATCTGGAGTGAAATTCGTGATTTTGAGTGTTGGTACGCTACTGGTACGCTAGGCAATCTTCAACCTCCGTACCAGTGCACTCATCGAACGTACCATGGTTCTCAGTTGGTACGCATGTGAATCTTCATCTACCGTACCAAGTGTTCTTCATCCGTACGAAGGTGGTCTGGAGCGGTTATTTTTGGTGTGCTGACGGTTACGTCGTACCAATGGTCCGTTGTATAATGGTACGCCGAAGAAAATGGTACGTTGGAGCTGATGGTCCGCCGCAAATTTCTGATGCGTTTTTAGTGAAGCAATTTTGTTTAGAAACTTTTTTTTTTGCCAGAGGCTACCGCCCCTTAGCCCCCGCTTCTCGGGGGCGGTGCCCCCGAACCCCCGTTAATTCAGACAAACAACTGTGGGGTATGGGGAGAGGTCGTGGGAATTTTAAAGATTTAAATAAGTTATGGGGTTTACCCTTGATTCGATAGCTGTGGGTTGTTATGTTTGAAGAATTTCTGGATTCCGGTACTTGTCAAGAATTAGACGTGAAATTTCAGAAAGAAGATGTTTGTTTTTTGAGGATGGACAGAGATTCAAAAATCCGTGTTTTCTGATGATGGACAGAGATTGAGAGACATGGATATGATTACACAAACTCAAGAGTATTGAAGATTTGAATATTTCACTTGTTTAGGGGGAAAATTGAGACCCATTTCATAATTGAAAAAGTGAATATTCAAAAGCAATCAATTTAGGGATGACGGTGATATTTGATCTTCATGGAAAAGTGGTGTATTCTGATGTTCGTGCAAACCAATATGTCAAAGTTTTCGATTATGATTTGGAAATCTCTAATCAAATGCCCGATACATTGTTAAGTTATGAAGTTGACGTTATATCCTTTGATTGTTGATATATTGGGATGGATTTCATTATGAGGGGGAATTTCTATGATTGAAGATGCTGATCGTGTTTGTTTTTATAAAGATCAGAATGTATTACAATTCAGTGAAGATTGAAGAATTATGTCAAATGCAGTGATGTTTGTGGATTTTGTTTTTTATTCGTGACGATTAAATGAAGTAATCTTGCATCTTGTTGTCATATCCGGTGGTTGAGGTGTCCCACTAGGTGAAAGATAAGTTCTTACCGTGGATGTGCTTGAAGAAAGGGGGAATTTTGTTGATTATAATGATTGTACAAAATTGCAAGTTGTTTCCTGCATACCTGAAGTTTCGGTCAAGGGGAGTTTGCTGAAGATAGAGGCGTCTGTAGCAGACTGACTGAAGATTGCTAAAAGATAAAGATCTACATTCGACGGTAATGTCCAAGGGGGAATCTGCTAGGACAAGTTCTTGTGTGTGGCCGTTACTATGCGAATAGATTAGAAGATTGTGTTTGTAATGTTTGTAATGATGTCAACGTACCAACCACCGTACCAAATGGTACGCCGTACCAAATGGTACGCCGTACCAAATGGTACGCCGTACCAAATGGTATGCTAGGTGGTTCACCTATAAATAGGTTTGCTATGTTGAACATCTTCAAGTTTTATCATTTACTCTTAGTGAGTGTTAGTGAGAGAGGAGGTTCTGTCCAAACCTCCTCCACGGCTCAAACGATGTATACTCCATTCGGTTGTAATCATTTGACTATAATTGAATGACAAACTTTCGTCTCTATCCTTCTATGATCTGGAAAAGATCCATACATGGTTTTACAGTCGTGTATTCGGACACCCAGCCCAATCCGCATCTGTATATGCAATGAGGGAGGATAGAGAACCTCCTCGAAGGTGTAAGCCCATAGCAATAGTGCCCTGAATGTATCGAAGAATCTGTTTAAGGGCATGTAGGTGGTCGATGCGGGGGTCGTGCATGTACATGCACACCTATTGGACATCATAGGAGATGTCAGGCCTGGTGAAGGTGAGGTACTGTTAGGCACCCGGTAGGCTGCGAAAAAGAGTAGGGTCTTCTACCGGTTCACCGGCATTGGCACTGAGTTTCCCGACGGTGTTAACTGGAGTCTGACGCAGGTTGCAATTAGACATTTTTGCACGGGCGAGAATCTCTTGAGCATATGTCTTTTGGGAGAGGAATAGACCCGTTGTGTTGCGAGTAACCGATATCGCCAAAAAAATACGCTAGTGGCCCCAAGTTTTTCATAGCAAATTCTCTAGAAAGATGACCGATGTTAACAGACTTGAGGGTCGTAGAGGAGGTGATGAGCAGAATACTGTCCACGTATAGTAAGATATAGGCCACTTGTGAGCCCTCCCAATAGACACAGAGAATGATCGCATAAGCTATGATGAAAACCGAGCGTTGCGACATAATCTGTGAATCGTTGATACCAAGCACGTGGGGCCTGTTTTAGCCCGTAAAGAGATTTGCGCAATCGACATACATGATCAGGAAAGCGCGCATCCCGGAACCCCATTGGTTGGTGCATGTATACTGTTTCTGCGAGGTGGCCGTGTAAAAAAGCATTTTTAACGTCCAACTGGGTAATGTCCTAGTTATTGACAATCGCAAGGCTTAAAACAGTGCAGATGGTAGCGGGCTTGACCACTGGGCTGAACGTATCCTGGCAATCAACTCCAACCTACTGAGACATGCCATCACAAACAAGTCGCGCCTTATAGCGCTCAAGTAGCCGTCAGATTTATTTTTGTGTTTAAATAACCACATGCAACGAACAATATTCATATTCGATTGATACGGTACGAGTTCCCACGTCTTATTATCGATAAGCGCAGTAAATTCATCACGCATGGCTTGGAACCAAACAACGTTTGAGAGGGCGGCGACCAGGTTTTTTGGTAATGGTTCAACAAATGTGGATGTGTGGAGATTAAGAGGGTGTTTGGGTTTAAATATGCCGGACATGCTTCGAGTGTGTATGGTACCCGGGGGTGTGGAGTAGGAGTAGATTGCGATGTGGATGTGGGTGACGTGTTGGCAGAAGTGGATGTCGAGGTGTGTGGGGACGGGGAAGTAGGTGAGGGGTTGGTGGGAGAAATGGCGGACGGTGGGGAGTTAGGTGGGGTCTTAGCAGATGGGCTGGGGTAGGTTATTGGGCCGGGAGAAAAGGTTGGTGTTTGGACAAGGGTAGATGGAGCGGGGGAGGTAATTGGGCTATGAGTAGTTGGGCTAGGGGAGTTCGTAGGATGGGGAGTAGGCTGCTCAGCGAGGGACCACAGAGAAGGGTGGGAATCGGATTTGAGAAACCGTTAAGTGGGAGGATGGGTGTGTGTGGCGGCAAATGGAAATTTTGTTTCGTCAAACGCGACATGCCGGGATATGGTGATGCGGTGAGTCGATAGATCAAAGCACTTGTAGCCACTGTGGTTCGTTGGATGGCCAAGAAAAACACACGAGAATGAGCGGTGTTGTAATATGTGGATGGAGGTCTAGGGGAGTAGAGGATATCATAAGGAGCTAAAGGTGCGGAGGTGGGTGTAGGTGGGATGGGTGTGGTAAAGGAGAAAAGTGGGGGTGAGGTTGGATTTTGTTTTTGCGGGTAATATATTTAGTAGGTAAGTGGTTTGTTGAAGGGCGTGATGCCAAAATGTGGTTGGGGCGGATGATTTGCCGTTTTGAGGTGACGTGTACGGACACGAGAACCGGAATTGTATTCCGTGGGTGGCACAAAATGTGTTAAATGCTTTATTATTAAATTCAGTGTCGTTGTCGCATTAAAGCGTTTTGATGTTTCTTTGAAATTGAGTTTTAATTAGTTGGTGAAAAGTTTGAAAGATTTTGAACACCGAGGATTTGGTTGCCAAAGGGTATGTCCAAAGGTGATTGGTATCATCCAAAAATAGGACATAATATTTGTGTCCGCCAGCACTAGTAACCGGAGAGGTCCATAGATCACTGTGTATGATATCAAAGGGTGCAGATGTAACAGATAATGAAGAATACACACAAGGTTCACACAAATTATTTTTGGAAGAAAACATAACATGAATGTCACGATTATTATGCAAAATACGTAATAAATCAGGGCCGGGATGGCCTAAACGAGAGTGCCATAGGTTTTGAGAGATGGCAGCAAATATGGAGGGGCTTTTATTAGTGGAGAGTTGAGGAGGAAGAGGGTAGAGTTCCCCGGTGCTGTTACATCGGAGGATTGGTATCCGTGTCCGGCAGTTCTTCACAAGAAAACCACAAGAGTCAAATTCAATGCTAATATTGTTATCTCTCGTTAGTTTTCTGACCGATAAAAGGTTCTTTATTAGGTGTGGTGACACAAGGACATTATTAATTTTAAGAGGGGGGGGGGGGTAAGGGTTTGGGAAGGTGGTGTTGGTGATGGCATGTATGGGAATTCTGGTTCCATCGCCAACGACAATGTAATTCGACCTGAGATAATTGACATAAGAGGGGATCGTGCCTGTTTGGTGAGTCATATGATTGGTGGCACCCGTGTCAAGGTACCACATTGGATCCGACTGCAAGGTGTTTGTGTACATCACCTGCTCCACATTTGTTGGAGTGTAGTAACCATCATATGAGTGATAGGCTTGAAGGGCTGTGCCAAGAAGACCCGAGGCAGGAGACGGTGGTGGAGCGCCGCGACCGAGGGTGGGTGAGGCTGTCGGGTTTGGACACGGCGGTGGTGGTGGTCCCCACTGCCAAGTGTAGCAGGATAGAGGAGTGGGCTGCCATGGGTATCCCGGCGGTGGATAATAATTCGAGCCGCGACCACGATTTCGGGGTGGACCATTCCTGTTATTTCGATTTCTTTGATATGAGTGGGCACCCCCACGTCCTCTGTTGGTGTGAGAACCTTGTCCACGGTTGTTGTTGGAGTGTGACGATTCGGCAGTATACCCCCCTTTCTTGTACCGTTGGCTGGGATGGTGGAGCATTAGAGATCGGTTGTTGCGTAGTGGCAGCATGCAAGGCGGAGGCGGACACAGCGGCTTGATGAGCCTTTCGAGTCTCCTCAAGAATTAGCCAAAATCGAGCCCCATAAAAGTCAGGAAGCGGGTGCGTCTGCTGAATAAGCATTGCCACCCCATCATATTGGTCGTTTAGCCCCGAGATCATTTGTAAGACCATTCGTTGACTAGATACCAGAGAGTTCACGTTTGTAAGTTGATCAGCGATCTCTTTCAAGGCTTGGCAGTAGGTAGAGACGCCCGGGAAGTTATCGAGACGAGTGTTTACGAGCTGGGTTTCAAGTTGTAGTGCCCGGTTTTGTTCGTTGTCGTTGAAAATTTCTTTAAGGGCATTCCACGCACTGCAAGCGTTTGTATCGGCGGTGAATATGGTGCCAAGAAGTTCCACCGAAATGGTCCCGTAGATCCATTGTAAGACAATGGCATCTACACGGTTCCATAGTTCAACATCGGGTTGGGGTGCCGGTTTTTCGACAGAGGTAGAAACTGGGGGCGGCGGTGATGTGTGTTCCAGGTGATTGGAACAGTTGAAGGCTTTACAGTGGATTTTAAAGAGTTCTTTCCACTCTGTAAAGCGTTCGGTTTTGGTGTCTAGGGGAATTGGTATGAAGGTTTTGATGTTTGTGACTGCAAAGGATGGGTGGGCGATGGAAGATGACGAAGACATGATGGAGGTAGGAAGAAAAAAATTGATCAAGAAAGGGGAGGAGAAAGATCGTCGATGGCTGAGAAGTAGGGTTGGGGAAGAGGATCGAATTCTGAGGCTGATACCATGTTGAATATAATTCCTTGATTGATTCAATTGATGCACAACCATATATAGAATACAAGGTTGAGTATATTTACATATTGGGACCCTATACAATAGTGTACCTACAATACTAATATAACATGGTCTAATAAGTAGAACTTGATGTTGCTGTGTTGTTGCTTGGCTGGAAGACTCTTTTGACACCGAATATGTGTATGTTTTTATGTAACTGGGAGTTTGAGCAGTAAAAGTTTTTATCCATGACTTGCCTGATGTACAAGAGGCGGGGGGGGGGGGTGGGGGGTGGGGGTGGGGGAGACAAAGTTAAAGTGAAACTCCATATTCGATGTCACTTAATGCAATCCTTGGAGTAAAATGCAACGACATGGTGAGAAGAAACGGCTACACAGATCCTTGCAAGATACAAGAACCACCGTAACAATTGAAAGACATGAGCCCCATATACCAGCTCAACAGCGTCGAGATAGAACCCAATGGCTGTTTGAAGCTTTTGGCCGCTCAACAAGGAATGAAACCACGAATCAATCCAGTGATCAAGCAAACGAAGAGGTCATGCCAGTCTTGCAAAAGACATCTTCCACAGTTGTTGAAGCAAGCAGATACCTTTTGCAAATGCAGATAGTGCAGTAACTACCGTTTATGTTTTCAGTAAAGACAATAGTCATCGCCAAACATCCATCAATGGATGAATTTTGTATGTAAATATAATGTCCATGATAAAGGCAAGACACAACTACTAACATTCGTCTAATGGGTATTTTTTACCTATGCTGTATATATACTTAAGGCAGGAAATCAATATAGCAATATCTATAAATAGTGCTTAGTAACATCACAAATTAAAACTAACAACAAGATAACAAGAAAAACAAAATTGTACCTCTACACAACCCGCATAACATTTCGCGTCCGAGTCAACGCGCGGTTAGCTAAATATAGTTTAATTATATAATCAATTAATCTCTTATTTGATTAAATTATCAAAATCGTTTTTATTTTATATGATTTCATAATTATGTTTTCTTAATTTTCATTAGACCTTCATATTTGTATAATACTTCACCATAATTGTTTAAGCATTTTACTAATGTTTATGTTGATGTGTGTTGTATCTCCAACCGCATCCTTCTGGCACCCCTCTAATATATATGTATATGTTATTTATATGTATATATTTTTTGAACGACATGTTGATCGAATCCTGAATCGTTAGATAAATAAACAGATAACACATATGTAAATGTTACCTGTAGTTATCTGGTTGAGATCAGTAGCAGTCAAATTATCCATCCTGTGAGTAGCCATGGTTCCCGTTTAGGGTGTATGATAATGATGGTGAATTGCAGAGGGTCTGCGAAAGAAAGAGAGCAGAGAGAGAGAGAGAGGGACGAATTCTATGTGGTGATTAACCTCAAACTCTCTAATACATGCCCTATATATACACCCAAGGGAAACCCTAATTCTATCATTAAGGGCAATTACGTCCATTAAATAAATGCATGATAGGGTTAATTAGGTAATTGATCATTTAAGATAAATGATTAAAAGCCACATAATATATTTAATATATATATATATATACAGAAATCATATATATATATATATATATTTAGTAAATATATCGTCTAACATTCTCCCACTTGGCCGAGCAATCATTTATAATGAGTTACTAGCTAAGTCTGATCAGAATTTAATACTCATTTCAATTTTAAAAACCAAAAATGCAGCAGAAAAATACAGTCATAGAGTTGATTATCCAACTCAAGACCTCCATTAATCATACGACAACCCCAAATTTAAAAAAATCACCTTAAATTCAGAATTAATCACAAAATTAAGCTCTAAACGTTGATTTATAATAAAACTATCTATATGTCAATAAATATTCAGTGACAAAATCAAACGGAGAGGAAACTAAATTAAAATAAGAAGTACGATATGCAAGATAAGGTCTTTAATAAAGTCCATCCACGAAACAAGTTCTTCGAATACTTTAGTTCGGAGACCCTTAGTCATCGGATCCGCAAGCATATCCTTAGTACTTATATACTCAATACAAAGAACATTTTCCTCAACTCGTTCACGAACGAACAAATACTTTGTATCGAGATATAGTCCAGCGTCAGTCGAACTGTTACTGTTCGAGAAAGTACGACATCTCAATTATCACAATAAAGCTTCAATGGTCTAGAAATGGAATTAACAATTTTGAGTCCAGTAATCAAATTTCTGAGCAACATTCCATAACAGGTTGCGTTGTAAACAGCAATGTACTCTACCATCATACTGGATGTTGAAGTTAGATGTTGTTTATGACTCTTCCATGAAATGGGTCCGCCTGCTAACATAAAGATGTATCCCGAGGTGGATTTCTTATCATCTTTGCATTTAGCAAAATCAGAATATCCGACTAATTCCAGATTATCACTTCTTCTGTAGGTTAGTTTATAGTCTCTCGTCCCATTCAGATATCTAAGAACCTTCTTAGCTGCTGTCCAGTGATCATGGCCAGGATTAGTTTGATAATGGGCTAACATGCCAGCAATGTAAGCAATATCTGGACGAGTACAGACTTGAACATACATGATGCTACCAACTACATATGCATAAGGTATCATTCTCATTTGCTCCTTTTCTTCATCTGTTTTCGGACATTGGAACGAGCCGAAAACATCTCCTTTAACTACAGGAGCTTTAGAGGGGTTAATGTGTTGCATGTTATATCGAGCGAGGACACGCTCAATGTAGGCCTTTTGGGACAAGCCTAAGATCCCTTTGGCTCTATCTCGGTGTACTTCGATGCCTATAACGTAAGAAGCCTCTCCGAGATCCTTCATGTCGAAGTTGAGCGAAAGTAATCGCTTTGACTCATGCAACATATCTAAACTATTACTTGCCAATGTCATCTACGTATAGGACAAGTATAGGAAAGTTGCTCCCACTCATCTTAAGAAAGGTGCATTGGTCCACTTGATTCTTTAGGAAACCTTGTTTCTTCATGACTTCATCAAACTTTAGATACCACTGACGCGATGCTTGTTTCAACCCGTATATAGATTTCTTTAACTTGCAGACTAAATGTTCTTGAACTTCTGGTTTAAATCCATCAGGTTGCGTCATGAACACTTCTTCATACAAGTCACCGTTCAGGAAAGCAGTTTTGACGTCCATTTGATGTAGATCTAAATCAAAATGAGCTACTAGGGCCGCAACAATCCTTAAGGAATCCTTTCGAGAGATATGAGAAAAGGTCTCTTGATAATCAATTCTCTCTTTCTGAGCGTAGCCTTTGCAACCAATCTCTTTGTAGCGTTCAACGTTTCCTTGAGGATCTAGTTTGGTTTTGAAGACCCATTTTTACATCATACGGGTTTTGCACCATTGGGTAATTCAACTAAATCTCAAACGTCATTTTTCTTCTTGTAGTCAAGCTCGTCAAGCATAGCTTTATTCCATGTAGAAGACTGATCACTATTCATGGCTTCTTTATAAGAGGTAGGATCAACAAACTTTCCACCATCTAATTCAATTTCAGCCAGGTAAGTTTCATAGTCATCAAAGTTACTAGGCTTTCTAACCCTAAATGACCTCCTGGGTTGAACAACGGGTTAAGCAGGTTCAGCATTGTTTTGTGATTGTTCGTTTAAAGTGTATTCATTTCCTGGTGAGGGAGGTTGTGTGAGAGGTTGTGTGGGTGCAGTGTCGACAACAAAGATGTGTACAAGAGGAGTAATCAGAGTGATGGTAAGAGACGAGTCCCCCCCCCCCCGTGTCTTGTACTTCTCGCAAATCATCGAAAGAATTTTCACTGCTCCCACTGTTGTTATGATCTTCAAGGAACACGGCATTTCTTGTTTCTACTATACGAGTGACATGGGAAGGACAATAAAACCGATGACCCTTTGAGTGTTCGGGATAACCGATGAAGTTACAGGTTACGGTTTTCATATCAAGTTTCTTTATGATGGGATTATAGAGTTTGGCGCCGGCAAGACAACCCCATACTTTCATATGTTTTAGACTCGGTTCCTTCATGTCCAGAGTTCATAAGGAGTTTTAGGGACAGATTTTGAGGGAACTCTATTGAGTATATGAACGGCTTATTTCAAGGCCTCGGTCCAAAGGAATAGAGGTAATCCTGAGTTGGCTAACATACTTCGTACCATGTTCATTAGGGTTCTGTTTCTCCTTTCAACAACACCATTCTGTTGAGGAGTACCAGGCATGGTATATTGGTTCACGATCCTCTTGCTTTTGCAAAACTCATAAAATGGATCAGGGGCCTGACCCAAATACGTATTTCTACCATAATACTCACCTCCTTTATCTGACCTGGCAACTTTTATTTGAAGACCACATTGTTTTTCAACTTCAGTTTTATAGTCTTTAAAAGTTGTTAGCGATTCAGATTTTTCTTTGATGAGATACAAATACATATAACGAGAATAATCCTCTATGAAAGTGATAAATGAATTATGTCCTGTAATTCCAGTGGTAGTGTAGGGGTCACTAATATCAGTATGAATAATTTCTAATAATTTAGAACTTCTAGTGGCGCCCTTCTTATTAATTGATGTCATTTTGCCTTTAATGCATTCGACACATGTTCCAAAATCATTAAATTCAAGAGATGGTAAAATTTCATCTTTCACGAGTTTTGATAAAAGATCACATGAGATATGGCCTAAACGTTGATGTCATAACATAGATGAAGTTTCTAACTCTCTTTCGGGTTTTCTCTTTGTTGATGGTTTATTAATATTATATGACAACAAAGAATTAGAGAAAACATTATCCAGTTCTAATCTATAAAGACCACCATCCAGATAACCAAAACCAAATACTTGAGTATTAAAATAGATAGTAAGTTTGCTATGACCATGAGAAACATCAAAACCGTCAATGTCTAACCTTGGTCCTGATACAAGATTCCGAGTAATCTCAGGAATATATAAGGTATCATAAAGTTTAACACATAAACCGGTTTTTATTATTAAATCTAAGGTTCCCACGGCTTTAACGGCTAAATCTTTTTCATTCCCTAGCTTAAGCGTTTTTTGGTTTCTTTCCAGCATATGGATTGTATGGAAGCCCTGAGTAGAATTGGTTACATGAACCATAGAACCAGAATCAAACCACCATGAATTAGTTGGAACATATAAATTAAAGAACTCAGTTTTCATATTTAGATGATTACCTTTCTTAGCTAGCCACTCTTTAAAACCTTTGCAGTCCTTTTGTTCATGTCCAAGCTTGCGTCAGAACTTACAGTAAGGTTTATTCTTGGAGTTATTAGAGCTGGATGTCGTACCTTCATCCTTCTTCTGAGCCTTAGGATACTCCCTTTGTGGAAACTTTCCCTTCCTCTTGTTGTTGGAGTTAGCAGTCACGAGGTAAACAACTTCTGGTTTGTTAAGCTTCTGACGTTCTTCCTCTTGCACGCACATCTCAATCAGCTCGCTCATCTTCCATTTGTCCTTCTAAGCATTGTAGTTGACTTTGAAGGTTTCGAAAGATGCAGGAAGAGAGGTCATAATGAAGTGAACCAGAAACGTCTCGCCAATCGGCATGTCTAAAGCCTTAAGTTTGTTGGCGATGTCGTTCATTATCATCAGGTGCTTACGAATACTGCCCTTTCCATCATACTTAGTAGTCATCAAATTAAGAATAAGGTTTCCAGCATGCACTTTTGAGGTTCTTTTGTAATACTCCTTCACGGATTTCAGGTAAGTTTTGGCATTGTCAGGATCTGGTATGGCCCCCCTGGTGGCAATGTCAATAGATTTGTTAATGATCAAAAGGCACATCTTGTTGGACTTCACCCATTTTTCATGAGCACTCTTCTATTCAGTAGTGCTCGAACTAGTGATAGCTTCAGGGGCATCTTCTATGAGTGCCTGATCAAAACCTAATATGCCGAGAGATAAATTCACAGAATCCTTCCAAGCAGCAAAATTTGTTCCAGTTAAGGTTTCAACTCCGAAAGTTGAGGCTTAGAGTGGATGACAGAGAGAATAGTAAGATACTTAGTAATGTTATAGTGATTGATTGGATAATAATAATAATAATAATATAATATTAATAATTATAATAATAAGTAGGCATAAATAAGGAACATAGTAATGAAGCAACGAAGTTGTGATAAAAGTCTATTACAATCACCAAAATTAATAGACGAAATTAAGGTTCTACTTAAATGAATCGACTTTTGCGTTGGTTACTTGCTTATCACCTAAGCATTATGAACTAGATAAGAGTATGTGCATAAAGTGATGTATCACATCAGCGTTGGCCAGAAATGATACATCTAAGCTTTATGTACAAATTAGGTTCGCTGAATACAGGTGCAAATCATCAGCGTTGGCCAGAAGAGAAACACTTGTATAAGAAAGGCGAATGCTTAATTTTTAGTTGATAATCATTGTAAAAACAACGAATCAGCGTTGGCCAGAATCGAGGTTTTAAAGATGTTATCAATTTAAACAAATGGATTAGTTTAATTTAAAATTAGTTAACTAGTATTAGAAAAATAATGGCATTAGTTAAGGTAGCAAATCAACATTGGCCAGAATTACTACATGTCAATAACTAATAAAAGTCAAGGTACTAATCTAACTTATATATATTTTTGTTTTGTAAAACATGAGCATTTAAGGTTTTAAACAAAATAAAATTTTAATATCAAGCCCCAAATTTAGCACCCCTGTTACGCGGATCGAAAAAGGTACCCGGTCAAAAAGGGGTTTTCGATCGAAAAGAGGTATCCAATCGAAAAGGTGTACCCGATCGAAAAAAGGGGGTTTTGATCGGAAAGGGTGTCCGATCGAAAAACAAGTGTCCGATCGAAAAGCTGTCTTTTCGATCGGATCGAAAGGATGGTCGAAAAGTCGATCGAGAAGTCGACCGAAAAGTCGATCGAAAAGCTGGTGGAAAAGCCGGTCGAAAAGCTGATCGAAAAGCCGGTCGAAAAGAGGTATCCAATCGAAAAGGTGTACCCGATCGAAAAAGGGGTTTTCGATCGGAAAGGGTGTCCGATCAAAAAACAGGTGTCAGATCGAAAATCTGACTTTTCGATCGGATCGAAAGGCTAGTCGAAAAGTCGATCGAGAAGTCGACGGAAAAGTCGATCGAAAAGCTGGTCGAAAAGCTGATCGAAAAGCCGGTCAAAAAGCTTATCGAAAAGCCAGTCGAAAAGCCAGTCGAAAAGCCATATGGCCCGATCGAAAAGCCATATGGTCCGATCGAAAAGCAGGGACACAGCCACAGTTTCGATCGAAAAGTAAGTAATTTGGTCGAAAAGTAAGTAATTTGGTCGAATAGTAAGCTTTTCGATCGAGAAAGCAGGGACTAAGCCACAGTTTCGATCGAAAAGTAAGTAATTTGGTCGAAAAGTAAGTTTTTCGATCGAGAATTGGTATTTCGATCGAAAAGGTAATAATCTCTCGAAATCAGTTAAGGTTTTGTGATAAAAAACGAATTAGGGTTTTATGATTAAAACCAAATTAGAGATTAAAACGAATTAGGGGTTTTCAGGCTTTAGGTTAGGTTCGAAAACCCTTGTCTAATTTTGAAAATAGGGTTAAACGAATTCAGATTTATGATTCGATTGAGCAACATATGCTCTGATACCACATGTTGATCGAATCCCGAATCGTTAGATAAATAAACAGATAACACGTATGTAAATATTACATGTGGTTATCTGGTTGAGATCAGTAGCAGTCAGATTATCCATCCTATGAGTAGCCTTGGTTCCCGTTTAGGGTGTATGATAATGATGGTGAATCGCAGAGGGTATGCGAATTAAAAAGGGAGCAGAGAGGGAGGGACGACTTCTATGTGGTGATTAAACTCAAACTCTCTAATACATGCCCTATATATACACCAGATAAATGTCTGATAGGGTTAATTAGGTAATTGATCATTTAAGATAAATAATTAAATGCCATATAATATATTTAGAATATATATATACGGAAATCACACACACACACACACACACACACACATATATATATAGTAAATATATCGTCTAACACGACATATATATTTATATGTATACTAGGTTAGTAACCCGTGTACTACACGGGTTGAATTTAGATTCATAGTATTAGCTAAATATATATAAAAAATTAAGAAATTAAAAAATTATAAATGACATAATTCATTATAAAATATTAATTGATAATTTAATACATTAAATATGACAAATTCTTGATTTGTTTCCTTAAAAAAAACTCAAATTATTGAGTAATTTATAAAATTTACATTATGTTTGCTAATTTTTTTAAATGAAAATTTATGTTGATAAAATTGGTAATTAGTTTTAATTGGTATTTACAAATTGAGAATTGAATCTGGTTTTGACATGTGGCAGTGCTGATGTAGACACCTTAAAAAGAAGACATGTGGAAACTTTTTAATTGCTTTATTAAGATTTAAGATTAAGATTAAGATATATATATGTATATTGTGCTCATAATCTATCGAACTTGATGCGAAAATTACATGAGTTATTTCTGTTGGGATTTACAGTGGGATCCGGGTTACCGATTTTAATTTTATTAAAACCGATTTATTAATTAAATTAATTCACAATTAATTTGGCAGCG
>JBCNJP010000015.1:20062229-20115188 GCA_039602395.1 Deinandra increscens subsp. villosa | reverse complement strand
ACTATCATGCGTTTGTTCAAAGGCAAGTGAGTTTGGTGTTTTAAACAAGAAAAAGAAATATAAGAAATGAAATTGTATTTTATATTTTTATAAGAAAAGAAAAAGGGGTGGAAGTGAGGATATGTGTCGGTGTCGGTTTGGGCGTTGCAGGCCAAGTAAAAAGCCGCCGCGTTTCTCCTCCAGAGTGTTACAGCACATCTCCATCCTCTTCAAATTCTTTTCTTTTTATCTACACATTTTTTGTCAATATTATTTACAATCATATGCATAATAGAATACATATAATTATTATAACTAGAATAGTGATTGATTTTTTGATACATAAAAACTGTACATACTTAATTAAGTAGACATTTGTCTTTTCTAATCATGTATTTTGCTCCTAAACATTTAAGTATAAATAATAGTTCTAACATATTTCACGAAAATAAGTTAATAGCAACTATACGTAAGCGTTAAAAAAGCAGGGTTTGGGTTTAACCAAAATGTGAATCGATTTGTGGGATTTAGCCGTAACATGTTTGGAACTCATTCGAATTGTTGGATTTAGCATTAACCTTTCTCAATAGTTGTATAGTCATTTATAGACATTGTGAAACATTTTGCCTTTATGTGTTGATATAAAGAGATATCGAACACCATCGATTGAAAAACATCACTCAAAATAATGATTGCTGACTCTCAAATCTTAAAAACGTTCTTAGTTTTTAGATGACTTCTCAAAGAGCTTTGGTTATTGCTCGATCATCAATCAAGGAAAATAGCAAAAAAATAGATAAATAATATAACATACTTTAAATGTATCTAAATAGCACAACAATGTCACATAATTTTGTCACAAACAGTAAAGTTTTCAAATTCTACAATTATATATTATGTATATATCTATATAGTTAATAAGAGTAGTTTATGAGTCGTTCAAAAAATATGAAGTGTTGCGTGTAACAATGAAGCCAAACATATGTGTGTTTAATGTTGTCTTAGTGTGTTACAATTTTCTCATGCCATTATTATTATCTTTTATAATGATACAAGAGCATTTTATTAACATAAAGTGATTCACTGGTTTAATTGTTGATAATGACAAACTTAATTTAAGTTCTATCAAAATTATATTTGGAGAAAAGGTAGAGATAAATCAAGAAAAAAGATTTGAATATTATAAGTTTATAATATTAAATTGTTTAAACTTTATTAAAGATATATATATATACGTATTCCTTGTTGTTTTTGTTACAAAAGGAGTGATAATATAACTTGAAAAGCCACTTTAAAATTCTACTCATATTGAGCCCCATATTTATCATTTTGTTTCTTCTCTTTTTCTGCACACACTGAACCGCCCCCCTCTGCTTCTTCTCTATCCTCACCCATCTGCAAACAAACAGCAAGATGGCGAAGGAAAAAGAAGCAATCGAAAACCCTAATCTGAAGACCAGCAACAATAACAACAAGATGTTCATCGGAATCGTATGGAACTGCGTCCCGGAGCTCAAACTCCTCCTCTCCGCCCTCCTATTCTTCTGCTCCCTCATTACTCTCTTCCAATTCTTCCCCTCCCACCTCTCCTTCTCCGTTCAAGACCTCCGCCACTGCGCCGCCCTACCACCGCCTCCCTCCGTCAAACAACCACCGGAGTTCGAAATCGAGCACCTAAACGTGAAGAAACAGGATGTTGTTCTCCAAGGCGGCGTGATTAAGCGGAATTTCAACGCCTACGGCTCCGCCGCTTACAATTTCATCCTCATGTCGGCGTACCGAGGCGGTTTGGACACCTTCGCCGTCATCGGCCTCTCGTCGAAACCTCTCCACGTGTTCGCGAAACCGACCTACGTCTGCGAGTGGGCCCCGCGCAACGGTACGGCGAACGTCACCGTCTCCGGCGTCAAAACCCTACCTGACTGGGGCTACGGCCGCGTCTACACCGTCGTGGTCGTCAACTGCACGTTTCCGTCTCCCGTCGGCCACGGCGGCGCCGGCGGGACCGGCGGAACGTTGTTCGTTCACGCGTCGACTTCCGGCAGCGGCGACGCTAGTTTCAACCTCACCGACACGATTGAAGCGCTCGAGGAGGCTCCGGCGAGCTTAAATCCGGTTTTATTTACAGATCAACCGAAGTACGATTACCTCTATTGCGGATCTCCACTTTACGGTAACCTGAGCCCGCAGCGGATCCGCGAATGGATCGCTTACCACGTGAAAATGTTCGGCGAGAAATCGCATTTCGTGATTCACGACGCCGGAGGCGTTCATCGTGACGTCATGAACGTTCTACGCCCGTGGATCGAGAAAGGATACGTGACCGTACAGGACATTCGAGAGGAGGAGAGATTCGACGGTTATTATCATAATCAGTTCTTAGTGGTGAACGATTGCTTGCATCAGATACAGATTCGCCACGAAATGGATGTTCTTCTTCGATGTGGATGAATTCATCTTCGTCCCTAAAAAAAGCACGCTCAAAACGGTTATGGATTCGTTATCGGAGTTCACGCAGTTCACCATTGAACAGCGAACGATCTCTAACAAGCTGTGCTACCTTGATGATCATCCTGGGAAAATCTACAGGTATGTAAAATCGTAATTCATATTTCATCATCAATTCTTCATGAACAAGCATGGAAATTAAATTATTGGTTGATTTAGGAAATTTGTTGACTGTTGTCTAATCGAATAATTGCTGGTCCAATTGCATGTGAGTAGGAATCATTTCTCCCCCAGTTGCGATGTAGATCTGGAATTGGAAAGGGGTAATTTTTTAATCGAGTCTTTTTATGGCATTTGGGATATCTAGCTGTTCTTCATTTTTCACTTTAGGGTATTTAATTATGGCATTTTAGAGGAAATTATTTATTTTGGTTTTTTTGATAAATAGAGATGAAGGTGTTTGCTAGTGAATTAATTGGCCATTTCATTTGTGGTTGTTCATTTGGATCCTATTGGGGGACTGAATATGACCGTTAGGTAGGTTTATTGTCCGTTTCTGACTCGTTTATTGTGAACCTTTTTGTTAATAGACTAATTTTGTTTTAAGAAAAGTAAAATAAATGTGTGAAAAATAAAGTAGTTAGGCCTTTTGTTATGGGTTTCCTGCTGTGTGTGGGGTTCGCTTAGGTGGATGATGGCGATGTGGCAGTAGCGGGGTCGTCCCGGGGATGGCCGGGTGAAACATGGAGTGTGTTGTTAACGACCTCAACTACCTACCCGACCACTAAAATTTGTCTAACTTTTATACATAAAAGATTGTGTTTTTTTCAAGCATATCAGATCGAGAAGAGAATCTTATGATTGACTTTTTAACCGAGAAGTCATCTCTGGCTCGTGATCATAGATGTACGATAGCTATTTATGAATACAAGTTACACATACAACATCTCGTCGTGTATTTTTGTAGATATAGATATAAAACTTATCCTACATGTTTAGCATTATAAATGTGCTTAGAAGTTACTTAAAAGTTAGTTATTTTCGTTGTTTTTGTGTTGTATCTTAGTGTTTTTTTTTAATCACATGTGACTCTTAGATTGTGAAGTGATTTAGTCGTCTAATAGTTCGGTTTTGGTATTATTACAGGAAATGGGGGATTGAGAAGTTGGTATACCGGGACATAATGAAGGGAATAAGGAGGGACCGGAAATACGTGGTGCAACCACGTAACGTGTTTGCAACGGGTGTACACATGTCGGAGAACATACTTGGGAAGACGACACACAAAACCGAAGGGAAGATAATGTACTACCATTATCATGGGACGATATCCGAAAGGAGAGAGCCATGTAGACAACTTGTGAACACGACAGAGATGAAGGTTGGGGGGACGCCATACGTGGTGGACAAGACGATGAGGGAGGCTGCCGGGGCGGTTAAGCGGTTTGAGGCGCGAATGATCGGATCTGCTCTCCTAAATACCCGTCAATGACAATCACAATAAACGGATCTTTTATTTTCAATATAATTTCTTATTTTATTCTTGTTATTATGTATAGATAGGTGAAGACATTTTATTTTTGTTATTTAAGAAGCCTGTTTGTAATCCTTTTCTTCTCATTCATTCAACCATTATTTGATTTAATATTTTGCTTGCATCTAGCGTAGAAACATAGTAAAGGGTGGAGTTAAAGACCATGCGTACATTATCGTTTGAAACATTAGCTAAAAAGTGACGTTAACCATGTGTTAACTGATAGTAGACGCGGTCACTCCTTTATTTCTGTAAGGGTCAGCTACTACACTCTAACGTGTTATAACACCCAATTAAGAATATGGATCTATTGTCCAATACAGGTTGTATTTACACTAGTTAACACCCAATTAAGATATAAGAATATGGATCGATATATTGTCCATTACACTAGTTAACACCCAATTAAGTATATTAATCGATATATTGTCCAATACAGGTTCAGGTTGTATCTACACTAAATGTATCAAACCGATATGACTTATATGTGGATTGACATGACCTGTTGCAGTTTTGGACCTTCGGTTGTTTGATTAGAGTATTACGAGTTTTATTATACAATATAACTCATACAAAAGGTGTTCGGATATCATAAAGAAAAGGGTATATATAACACACGAAAAGCTTAGATGTAAGTTCTTGTGGAGTGGGGATATAGAGAGGAAGAAGGTTAACTGTGTTGCTTTGTCTATTTTTTCAAACAAAGGAGACTAGGAGTATACTCCTAATGTTGTAACAGTGGGGTCAATGGCGAAGCTTGACGTAGAATTTTATGGGGGTGATAAGTCACGGGATGATAATCCGAGGAGGCGATTCTATCTATATATAGATTTTTTTGAAAAAAAATCATTAAAATTAGTACTGTCGGACGAAAAAATCGGAGGGGCGGTCGCGCCCCCCCCCCCCCCCCTCCACTAAGCTTCGCCTATGGTTAAGGGTGTTGGTAACTTGGATAACCTCGAAAGCGTGATACACTTTCAGATTGAATATTCTCGTGGTTCACTCGAGAAATCAATCGGATACGATCGAGACGAACATGATGAATTCGAGAATTTTTGCAGAGATAGAAAATTTTGAACCCTCGTATTTTCTGATGATCATCGATCTTTTAGGAGGAGGAGCGCAATTGCAGTTATCTGCAATTCGAAACTGCCCAATTAACACTATTGGTCCCTGCGAAATTTATAATTAAATTCCCTTGGACCCGCCAGGGGCTGCCGCCCCTGGACCCCGCTCTCTCGGGGGCGCTGCCCCCGAACCCCCGCCAAGGGGGCGTTGTCCCCTTGGATCCCCCTTAACTTTATCGATACAGGTGTGCACTACCCCGCACCACCGAACCCGACCAATATAAGTTAAAAGTCCGATCAATCAATAGTCAATCCCTAATTACACTAAAATAGCAACAAAGGGGCAACTAGAAAACCATTGACAGGGTGAAAAAAGATTTGGATAAACTAAATTTTGATATTGAAAGTTTGATTGGGAGGCTGTGGAGACGGTGAAGGTGCCAACAAGGATTGTGACAAAGCGGATGATACGGCTGAGTCGGGGTCTGACCGAACTGTCAACTATATTCATGATTGGAATAAATGGGTCTGTTCATACGTGGAGAGCGGGTCTTATTGGCTCCCAACAAAAAATGCGTTGGAGGTTAGAAATACTGTTATTGGGTCGTTGGCTTGCTATTAGACTACATTTTACACCATATTAATTATCTAACGCTTGCCCTCTATGTGAGGATTGGTCTGAGATGGTGCAACACATTTTCATCAACCATGTGGCAGCGGAATAAGTAAGGAGGGGGCTGGGACTGTGGCTTAGGATCACATCCTTCTTAAAAAATTTCATCCAATAGTTCCCAATATTTTGTCATTTTCATCCAGTAGTTTGTGATATTTGATCATGGAGTTGGATGCCGTTAGTCTATTGGAGTGAAATAGTAAAATATCGAAACTATTGAATGAAAATGACAAATGTTAAGAATATGGAGGGAAATGACAAAAAGTAACAAACCACAAGGACAAAAATGACATTTAACTCTTAATATAACTAGTAAAAATATAAAGTTTTTAACTCTAATACGTTTTTCCCTCGAAATCTTCCAAGCTGGTAGAATAGTGAGATTCAAGTTGTTTTTGTTTTTTGTAACATCCCGAGTTTCGTAATAAATTGGGTGACTAAATTTAATTATGTTTTATTATGAGCTTTGGTAGAATAAGCGGACTTAGAAGGTTAACCGGGTTATTAGTGGGGATTTCTAGTTAAAAAGTTAACCTTATTAATAGATGGGCAATAAGAAAAGCTAGAGGGTTAACTGAGTAAATTAAAGTTATGGTTGGAATTTATCTCATTTATAACTAGAGGGGGGTTGATGGTAAATGTTTAATAAAAAGAAAGAAGAAAATTTGGTCTGGGAAATTCCCAGACATAAGAATCGCGACGCAGAGAAAGAGAGAAGAGGGGGAGACCTAGTTCTTGTGGAGAAATCCCAAATTGAAGCTTGTGTGTTGGAGATTTTAGTAAGGGAAATCGGATTCAAGCTTAGGAGACTTCCTACATCACGATTTCCATCTTAGATTTCAGAAATTCTTGTCAAGTAAGTGGCCTTGAAGTAGGGTGATTTTATGGGTTTCATCTAGAGGTTAAATTGGTGTTCTAATCTGAGTTATTATGTGTTAGTGAGTCTAGATGAAGCATAATCTTGCCCTGCATGACTGATTTTTGTGTGTGATTAGTAGAAATTGTGGTGGGTTTAAGCCCCACCTTATAGAATTCGAAACCCATGGTGAATGTGTGATTTGGGTTGGTTAATTGTGGTCCATGTATGTTAATAGACTTGTTGGAAGTATTAGATTTGGTGTAAAAGCTGAATTTTTATGTTATGTAGTAATCTATGGGTAGAATGGAAACATGTAAGCTTCTAAACATTAAGAACACCAATTATGCACATAAGGTGTTTGATGAAATGCTTGAATGAAGTTGATTATGTGTATGAGCTGAATTTTTGGATGAATTAAGTAGTGATAGAATGTAGAATGTATATGTATATGATGATTGTGTGAATCAAAGATGTGTTATGGTAATCTTAACGAGATAATGTCAATAGGTGAAGCGAGAGGAAGCACAAGCCATCAACGTGAAGGCAAGAATAAAGCTTAAAGGTAACATGTAGCGGTATACTTAAATGTGCAATAGGTAGTGATGTGTACATAAATATTGATGTTAGTGAAATGATAGCAAAGTGATTGCATTGATAATGATGGGAACTGAGGAAATTGGTCATGACATGTGACTCAATTGATGCCGGAAGATAATTGTGACCCATTGGGGTTGAGCTGGAAAGTTGTGGTAAGATGAGGAACTATGAGTGTTGTAGTCCTTGTACTGCCACAATGAGAAGTCTAAGCAGCTTGGCACAATGTGAATGTGCCAAGGAATGAACATGTTGGAGAAAAGGTAGAGAAGTATATGAACAATGAGCTATTATGGTGGATTTTGTGCTAATTGTTGGGTGTGAAGGCCTTTGGGCCGGTTTAATTATTAGGGGCCCATCCTGGTTCCTAGTTTGCCCTAATTTTCTTTTATATATATCACATCATGTATTGTAATCTCCTGTACTGTTCTGAGCTAATAAGAAAATACCTAGTTGCAGCCCGTGGACGTAGGTCACACTGACCGAACCACGTTAAATCTCTCGTGTTCGTTATTATTGCTTTCGTGTGCGTGTGTGATAGTGTGTTCCGCTGCGTCTCGCTCGTGTCGATCCCTAACAAGTGGTATCTAGAGCCGAGGTTCTATCACACACAAGTGCACTGGACGATTGCGTTTAAAGGTTGTTTCAAATTCCCGTAATCGTTGACGTCGCAAAGGAAGAGTTGGTGGCTATTTCTTTTTTTTTGTCTTCTGCGATTAGGGTTGGAGAACCCTTGGAAGTCGGTGTACAGAAGATATATATGGTATATATATTGACGTAAAAAAAAGAAAAAAAAAGGAACTGGTTTTGCTTCCCTGGATTGCCACCGACGGAAAAAAAAAAGGAATTTGTTCCATTCCTTGGAGTTCGCAAATCAAGATCAACTTGTATGAGTGATTGGAGCCGATCGGGAACCATCTACAACTATATATTTTCAATCGCGATCAGGAGAGACAGGTTTACGCGTTTCTGTTTTCTGATTAGAGTTTTGATTGGGTTGTTCTTCGGGTTTGGGTGTTCAAGTTTCGGTTATTACTCGGGTTGTTTGGGTTTGATTTGTTGTTGCGGTTGTGTATTTGTTGACGGGAGGATCGAGTTTTGGCCGTGTTTGTCTGGATAATTTTTTTTTTGACAGTGATTATCAACTGTTTGTCTCTCGTTTGTTATGGCCGAAGACGGGAAGGTTCAGATTGAGAAGTTCAATGGGACCGATTTCAGTTGGTGGAAGATGCAAGTAGAAGCTCTGTTGTGTCAAAAGGATCTAGACATGGTTATGGTCAAGGATAAGCCTACGAAGATAGAACAAGCTGATTGGGAATTGAAAGATAAAAAGGCAAGGGCGGTTATTACATTGACACTTACTAAAAGTGTGGCGTTCAATATCATGAAGGAAACTACTGCATATGGTATGATGAACGCGCTTTCAAATATGTATGAGAAGCCGTCAGCTGCAAATAAAGTATTCCTAATTCGAGAGCTTGTGAACACGAGGATGAATGAAGGAAGCTCAGTAACTGCTCACATCAACAACCTTAATTCAATCTTAGCAAGACTTGTATCAGTTGGGATTAAGTTTGAGGATGAGGTTCAGGCTTTACTGCTGTTGTCGTCTCTGCCTGACAGTTGGTCTGGAACTGTGACTGCAATTTCAAGTTCTGCGGGGACAACTGGTTTCACTTTTGAAGGTATTCGAGATCTCATTCTGGGTGAAGATGTCAGAAGGAGAAATTCGGGTGAATCATCAAATAGTGGGTTACTAAATGTTGGTAGAGGTCGGGAAAGCAACAGAAGCAGTGGGAGTCGGGGAAGGAGTTCGTCTAGAACTCGAAAGAATGTGAGGTGTTGGAGCTGCAACGAGGTGGGGCATGTGAAGAGTCAATGTCCACAGAAGAAAGATCTGAATACAGTTTCTGGGAATGTCTCTGAGGATGAGGCGTTGATACTAAGTGTGGAAAACTGTGTAGACTCTTGGGTCATGGATTCAGGTGCTTCGTTTCACGCCATGGACAACGGGGAAACGATGGTGAATTTGAAAGAAGGCGATTTTGGAAAGGTACGTTTAGCTAATGACGAGGTGCTTGAGGTAACGGGCATGGGGGATATTGATTTGGTCACTTCATTGGGAACTACATGGAATCTAAAAAATGTCAGGGTTATTCCGGGGCTGAAGAAGAAACTGATTTCTGTCGGTCAGCTGGATGAACAGGGACTTGAAGTTAGGTTTGGTAGTGGCAAATGGAGGGTGGTCAATGGTAATCTGGTTATTGCTCGTGGTATGAAGCGTGGGTCATTATATATGGTTGAGGTACCTGCTGAGGGATGTATGACCGTCCCGGTTAAGCATAACAAAATCGGGTTCGCTAAATCTGGTGCTAAGAGAGTTCATTTTGCAAACGTGAAGTCTGGAGCAGACATGTTAGCTGAACGAGCTAGAAAGTCTATACCATTCAGGGGATTCGGTGACAGTGGGAGCATGAGACATGTTCCGGGTACAGTTACGAAGAGTCGTTGGGTTTCGAAGACTAAAGCTGAAGAATTCTCTCCTGGTGATTGTTTGCTGAGTTTGGAGAGTGTATGTGGTCCTCGGTGTATCTCTGGAACCGATGGAGTGTCCAAGTCGGTTGAGACAGAGGATGTGTCGTTGACGGGTTTAGTCACGACTGAGTTGGAGCTCGATGGAGCTTCAACTGGCCCTTCTGGTACTTGATGATGGGGGGTCGCTGCAACTAGGTGATATTTACTGAAGTCTTGGCTTGTTCTCGAGAACTGGAAGCTTGGAAGACTTGTCTGATTGGAGATTACTGGATTACTGGATGACTGTGGATGTATAAGCTTGGATGGCGGGCTGGAGTTTATCGCAAGGCCTTCAAGTGGGAGATTGTTGGGTGTGAAGGCCTTTGGGCCGGTTTAATTATTAGGGGCCCATCCTGGTTCCTAGTTTGCCCTAATTTTCTTTTATATATATCACATCATGTATTGTAATCTCCTGTACTGTTCTGAGCTAATAAGAAAATACCTAGTTGCAGCCCGTGGACGTAGGTCACACTGACCGAACCACGTTAAATCTCTCGTGTTCGTTATTATTGCTTTCGTGTGCGTGTGTGATAGTGTGTTCCGCTGCGTCTCGCTCGTGTCGATCCCTAACACTAATGGGTCAAACGGGTTTGGAATAGCGTTGCTAATATTCCATCTTGTTGATCTATATAAATTGAGGATTTGAGTTAGAAATTCTTATGACATATGTGTTTATTGATTTCATATCATACGCATAATGATGGTTAAAAGGTAATGAACTTTGACTTTCGAAATAGTAAAAATATGGTTGAGTGTGGAGGAGTAGGAAAAGAAGGGCAGAATCTGCGATCTGTAGGCTACAAATCAGGACTGCCTACAGATTCAACTTTCTGATAAGGGCAGAATCTGTGATCTGTAGGCTACGAATCAGGACAGCCTACAGATCCAACTTTCTGTTCAGGGCAGAATCTGTGATCTGTAGGCTACGAATCAGGACAGCCTACAGATCCAACTTTCTGATCTAGTTTTGTTATTGACATAGAACATTGTTTGTTCCCTTTAGCAGATGTGTGTTATGTTTGGATTGATATATATACGCCATTAATACTAACGTGTTACTGGTGTTAATGGCAGGCAAACGTTAGTATGCGGGTCAAGGTCGAACCAGGGAGCTCAAGGAACCGAACATCCCACTCTTTTGGGACATTATCGTTTGTTTGTCTATGGGATTTTTTTTATGAAGCGTACTCTGATGAGACGTGTAGTTAAACATGTTTGAATTGTGTGTGATGTTGATCAGTTTTTTTGAATTACCCAAGTAATGAAATTTTCAAATCCATGTTTTTATCACTTAATTACACGTGGAAGCGGGATGGGGTCTTACAAGTTGGTATCAGAGCCATGGTTTGAGGGATTCAAGTGTCGTGGGGGCACTTGAACTCAAACCAAGTGCTCATGATGGAGAAAGATGTTCGGTTCAAGGTTCGATCTTCCGACCCGGTAAGAGAATTTAATTCTCTATTAAGTGTTAAATGATGATTGTTCTAAATGGACCATTGTAAATGGTTGAGCTGAAATTATAAATGAATAAAAGCAGAAGTGTGTGAATGTGATTATGATGCTAACCTATTGTAAACTTTCAGTTTACTATGGCGGACGAAAACAACCCAGCTGGGGCTCTCACAGAGCCCATGATTGCAGAAGTGAAGAAGCTGATCTCAGATGAAATTGAGACCTCGGTGGAAACAGCGGTACGGACCCATGTGGGTCAAATGGAAAATGCCTTGATGGAGGCATTGGAAAAGAAGCTGGAATCGATGAGGAATGACCTTATGGCGGAGGGAAGCGGGAAGAAAGATAAGGGGAGGTGTACTTACAAAGATTTCATGGCATGTAAGCCTCCCCTATATACTAGTGAGGCGGATCCGATAGCCTGTTATCGATGGCTAGCGGAAATTGAAGCGGTATTTGAGCGAAGTCACTGTGAGCCGGAGGATCAAGTGATGTTTGCAACCGGACAACTCCGGTCGCATGCGAAAGACTGGTGGGATATGACGTGTGAAGAAAAGGGGAAGGAGGCCATAAAGGCCATGACGTGGGAAGAGTTTAAAGCTGTGTTCGCAGTGTATCATAGCCCTCAGTCGGAAGTAAACAAGATTCAAGATGAACTTATGCAGTTCCGTCAAAGGAATGGTCAGCCTATCGGGGAAGTAATCAGTTACTTCCTAGATAGAGTGAAATTTTGTAAAGAGTTGTTGAGAACTGAGAAGCAGAAAATCTACCAATTCAACAATATGCTTAATGCTGATTTTAGAGAATTCATCAATGCTTCCCGATGTTTGACTCTCGAGGAGCTAATCAATGCTTGCCGAGAGAGAGAGTTAGAGCTGAAAAAGCAGGTTGAAAGGTGTCACACCCCCAAAAATCCACGCGCGGAATACCACCGCAGGGAGCGTGACAAACCAGGATCACCGTCCATTAGTTACACCAAACGACCAATAATTAATAAAAAGGTTTTATATTTCATTGAAATATAAATTCAGAGTTTTACAAATGCGGAAACGTAAATACAATAAAAGTACTTATGTAAAATATTTGTCACCCAAGGTGACGTGGTTTGCTCAAAGACATTAAAAGTGTTTCAAGACTCATGCATGCGTACTCGTGACACTCGAACATCCGCAACCTGAGAAATAACATGCTAAAAAGTGTCAACACAAAGGTTGGTGAGTTCACAGGTTTATTAGTTCAAAACAGTTCAAGTTAATGTAAATCGACTGTTCATCAACAGTCCCAGTTCAATGTAAATCAACTGTTCTTCGACAGTTCAAGTTTAAGTTCAAGGTTGACTGTTCAACAACAGTTCAAGTTCAGTTTAAAATCCAGATAATATATCAATAGCTAGCTAGGCTATTTTCAAGAAATCAGTGCACGTTTGACTAGTTAAACTAGCTATCCAGTTACTGAAGCTCGACAAGTTCAATTGTGCCTCGTTAAGACTAAGAAGTATATAACACCCGTTCGATATCCAATCGAGTCAGCGCGAATGACTCGGGTGGGGCTTGTCAGGCCCAGTAGATCTACCAAATAAGTTCCCGCTGATGTCACATTGACAGTAACTCTAAAAGTGAGGACTTTATCATAAGTGTGCCACTATCATTCAGGTGATATAATTATCTAACAGTTCAATTGTTTGCATGTTAATCTCCCCCAACAGGATTAAAATAGGTAAAAGGGGCCGTGAAACTCACCTTTGGGTGCACAGCAATTCCGAATAAATAGCACAACAAGTAGCAAGTAACAGGTCTTGTGCAATCTACCAAACACCTAACGAGCATATATACATAAGTGTGTGTTCAATCGAAAAACGACTAAGTCTAGACCAACGGTGAAAGATAGACAACACCAACTATGACATGACGAAGCTCGATAATTCCAAAACGAGTTTTGGAAGGCAGATAGCCAAAACTCATGACGATTATGAAAGTTGACGAAAAGTATATTATTCAATAATAGCGTACGTCCATGAAATCGAATAATAAGATACGTATATATATTTCAATATATATACATAACAAAATATACAATTAAATCTTTATAAAACCAAGTAGTAAAATATCTATATATGTATATATATTTATAATTATCTATGTAAATATATATATATCCAACGTTTAAATTTTTTAGTATTGTAACGACGATAAATGTACCATTTATATACGCGTTTTTCGCAATATAAAGTTTACAAAGAAAATATTCTGTTTATAACCACCAATACTAATATATAAATATAATTTTTTTAAACGTCTCCATTACAAATATAAATATATATATATATATATATATATATATATATATATATGTATATGTATATATTTAGTTATGTTTATAAAACTTGTGTTTTATAAAAATAATGGTATAAAATGAAAATGACACGTTAAATTAATTTACAATCCCAAAATATAGTTTACGGTTTTTAACATTTTCTGAGAAAGTTATTTCATATAATTTTTTTAGTTCACCAAAATCCAAAACACAAAATAAAATAAAAAATACAGAAAAATACAGAGGTCGTCTGGGATCGAACCCACGACCTCAAATATGCACGTCCAGCGACCTAACCGCTAGGACAGATCCTCGATGTGTTTAACAGTTCAAGCAATAGGCTTTTAAGTGTTCACAGTGGTCAGAACCGGACTCTATAGAAAAAAATGAATAAAAGATGCGGAGGCGGGGCTCGAACGCTGGACCTCTCGTTCCACAGTAGGGCTACTGACCACTGACCTATTTGCACATTCGTGTTGTGAACCACGATGTTAAATATATAACATGTACAGGACATATGTCATCTTCTTCATTGAAAAGCTCCGGTGATCGGACTTGCGCTCCGGTCACCGGAAAAACGTGAAACACATTTACAAAGCACGAAAACCGACCGGTTAGCGTAGATGAGTGGTTGGTTACCTTAAGTCGGAGATGAATATTGATGTGATTTTGATGCCGAACATGAACCTAAAACTCGAACGCAAACTCGGACATCGATCACGAATTCGACCCCGGTTGCTCCTAGTTGCTCGACAGTGGTTAGAAAACACTCACTAGGTCTGTATGGTGGTGTAGGTGGCCGGAAAAACGTAACTCCAGCGGGGGTTTCTTGGCGTCGGTTCAGAGAGAAACGAGAGGGAGAGAGTTGCGTTGGTTGCCAAAATGATTATTGATTTGCTGGTTCAATTCATTCGATCACCGTTTGTAACTGGCGAATAATGAATGGTGACTCGATGCGGTGCGGTTACGGAATTGAAAAGGTAGACGAAGTTAAAACTTTGAATTAAAAATTAACTTTGATCCATTGGCAGAAATGGTCCCTGCATCTTTTATATAAAAAGAATTTGAGTTTCGGTTATGACAGAAGTAGTCCCTCCAGTTTTATTTAATAACACAAGTTTGAGAAGTTGCAAGGTCAGTCCCTCAACATTAATAAGTCCCTAACGACCTCTAACAGAGTTAACGGAGAATAACTTTAAAGATGACTAAATGTGTATGTGTCGAACATATTTAACGTACAACGTTTATAAATAAAAAGTAAAAATATTGTTTCATCACATAAAATAATAAATATAGCTAATAACTGTATGTCTTGAGTTCACATAAAATGATGGATCCGAAATCGTAACGATACGTGTAAACTCACATAAAATGATAGAAAACTTTAGGTGAAACCAATGATATTTAATCGTAAAATCATAAGTAGTTACGCGATACATTGTCACATAAAATAATAGAATAACATGTGAGTATATATATAAATATATCACATAAAATCATAAGTTCAATGCCACATAACATGACAAAACGTTCACATAAAATCACAACATACGATTTACATAAAATCATAGAATATCATACATCTAGACTTTAAATGCATGCTCGTGTAGTGATGGTTATACAAAACCCTAATTTGCTAAAGTCAACCCATAAATTCTCACACCACATTTATAACGGTTTTAATGTTTAGTTAAAGTCAGGAAAAGACCTGAAAAGACGGATTGTCACAAAAGGGGTGAGAAGAGGGGTGTAGAAAGCAGTTCTACCCCAAACAAGAAGCCAAGGGTGAATGAATCACCCAAGAAAGCTGAAAATAGGAAGGGTGGATCATCCGATTGCCCACATTGTGGGAGAGCTCATAAGGGAGAGTGTTTCTTTTTAACAAAGCAGTGTTATGGTTGTGGGAAGACGGGACATAGTATAGCACAATGTCCTAGCCCTGCACGGATATGTTTTGGATGCGGAAAGACGGGCCATAAAAAGAGTGAATGCCCAAACCCGAGTTCGGGGGCGGGTCAAAGCGGAGCGAAGCCGGATATTCCTCGAGCGAGGGGAAGATCTTATCAGCTGACTGTGGAGGAAGGAAAGGTGGATCCGGGGGTAGTGACATGTATCTTTCTCGTCAATTCTATCCCTGCATATGTATTGTTTGATACGGGGGCGAGTAGGTCATTCGTTTCTTATGATTTTACCCGTCACCTTCTTTTGTTATTAACAAGCTATCTGTGCCCTTAGAAGTAGAAATAGCAGATAACAAGAGTGTCTTAGTCTTTGATGTGTATCGTGATTGTAAAATATCTATAGAAGATGAAGATTACTCTATTGATTTAATACCAATGATGATGGGAGAATTCAAGGTGATAGTGGGGATGGATTGGTTATCTAAATACCAAGCCAATGTGGTGTGTAACCGCAAGGTGATTGAATTAATATCGCCGAGCGGGAAGCGGGTTGTTGTTAAAGGAGAAAGAAAGAATGAGATCACGTTGTGTTCAGTAATGGAAGCAAGGAAATACATCCAACACGGGTGTAAATCATATTTGGCATATGTGGTGGATACGGAACGCGAGAGTAACAAAGTTGAAGCGGTACGCGTCATGCAAGAATTCTTAGATGTTTTCCCTGAAGACCTTCCGGGCATACCACCGGATAGGGATGTGGAATTCCGAATCGATTTGGTACCTGGGGCCAAGCCGGTGGCACGAGCTCCATATCGGCTAGCCCCTACTGAGATGCAAGAATTGATGAAGCAACTACAGTAATTGCTTGATAAGGGATTTATTCGGCCAAGTGTATCCCCTTGGGGTGCACCAGTGTTATTTGTGAAGAAGAAAGACGGTAGTCTAAGGATGTGTATAGACTACCGTGAGCTGAATAAGCTGACCGTGAAGAACAAATATCCCTTGCCCCGAATTGATGATCTGTTTGACCAGTTACAAGGGGCGAGTTGGTTCTCCAAGATCGATTTAAGATCGGGGTACCATCAGCTAAAGGTGAGAGAGGAATATGTCCCAAAGACAGCTTTTCGAACGCGGTATGGGCATTACGAGTTCTTAGTAATGTCCTTCGGATTGACTAATGCACCGACGGCTTTCATGGACCTCATGAACCGCGTGTGTAAGCCGATGTTTGATCGATCCGTTATTGTGTTTATTGATGACATCTTGGTATATTCGCGGAGCGAGGAAGAGCATGCCCAACACTTGCGTGAGGTGTTGGAAACTTTAAGGCGGGAAAAACTCTATGCGAAGTTCTCAAAGTGTGCCTTTTGGTTGCGGGAGGTATAATTTTTGGGACATGTGGTGAATGCTGAAGGGGTATTAGTAGACCCTGCCAAGGTCGAAGCAGTAGCGGGATGGAGGACACCTAAGAACCCGACTGAAATCCGGAGTTTCTTAGGATTGGCAGGCTACTATAGGAGATTTATTCAAGACTTCTCCAAAATAGCCTTGCCATTGACCCGACTTACAAGGAAGGATGTAAAATTTGAGTGGGGTGAAAAACAAGAAGAGTCTTTCCGGACCCTAAAGGAAAAGTTAACTCATGCTCCCGTGTTAGCTTTACCCGATGGGACGGAGGATTTGGTGATATACTCGGATGCATCACACCTCGGCTTGGGGTGTGTACTTATGCAGCGGGGTAGAGTGATAGCCTATGCTTCGAGGCAATTGAAGAGTAACGAGGTAAATTATCCAACTCATGATCTTGAGCTGGCAGCGGTGGTGTTCGCCTTAAAATTTTGGCGGCATTATTTATATGGCATTCCGTGCACCATCTATACTGACCACAAAAGCCTGAAATATTTGTTCGATCAGAAGGAGTTAAATATGAGGCAGCGAAGGTGGTTAGAGCTGATTAAAGATTATGATTGCGAGATTCATTATCATCCAGGCAAGGCCAATGTGGTGGCGGATGCCTTAAGCAGAAAAGGAGATTACGCTCCTATTAAGGTGAAATCGATGAAGCTGGTTATAACCTCTAGTATTCTAGATTCAATCAAGAAAGCACAAGAGGAAGCGGTGAAAGAAGAAAATTGGAAGAAAGAGCGGATAAAGGGGGCGGTGAAAGACTTAGTCCACGAGGACAATGGTCTTAAATATCAATTTGGACGGATATGGATTCCTAACACTTGCGGGGTAAAGGAGTTGCTCTTAGACGAGGCTCATAAATCTCGGTACTCAATCCATCCGGGAGCCACGAAAATGTACCATGATCTAAAACACGAGTATTGGTGGCCGGGCATGAAGCGGGATATAGTAAAATATGTAGAGAAATGTTTGACTTACCTTCAAGTCAAAGCTGAACATCAGAAGCCGTATGGTAAGCTGCAACCACTCGAGATACCGGAGTGGAAATGGGAGCATATCACGATGGATTTGCTCACAAAGTTGCCAAAAACGAGGAGAAATTTCGATGCTATTTGGGTGATAGTGGACCGACTTACTAAAAGTGCACACTTCTTGCCTATTAGTGAGTCGTATTCGTCTGAGGGAATGGCGAATGTCTATGTGGAAGAGATTGTATCGCGACACGGAGTCCCGGTGTCAATCGTGTCGGATAGGGACACCCGCTTCACGTCTAAATTCTGGCGGGAATTTCAGGAATGTATGGGTACTCGGTTACTGTTTAGTACCGCATACCATCCTCAAACCGATGGGCAAAGGGACAACTAGAAAACCATTGACAGGGTGAAAAAAGATTTGGATAAACTAAATTTTGATATTAAAAGTTTGATTGGGAGGCTGTGGAGACGGTGAAGGTGCCAACAAGGATTGTGACAAAGCGGATGATACGGCTGAGTCGGGGACTGACCGGACTGTCAACTATATTCATGATTGGAATAAATGGGTCTGTTCATACGTGGAGAGCGGGTCTTATTGGCTCCCAACAAAAAATGCGTTGGAGGTTAGAAATACTGTTATTGGGTCGTTGGCTTGCTATTAGACTACATTTTACACCATATTAATTATCTAACGCTTGCCCTCTATGTGAGGATTGGTCTGAGATGGTGCAACACATTTTCATCAACCATGTGGCAGCGGAATAAGTAAGGAGGGGGCTGGGACTGTGGCTTAGGATCACATCCTTCTTAAAAAATTTCATCCAATAGTTCCCAATATTTTGTCATTTTCATCCAGTAGTTTGTGATATTTGATCATGGAGTTGGATGCCGTTAGTCTATTGGAGTGAAATAGTAAAATATCGAAACTATTGAATGAAAATGACAAATGTTAAGAATATGGAGGGAACTGACAAAAAGTAACAAACCACAAGGACAAAAATGACATTTAACTCTTAATATAACTAGTAAAAATATAAAGTTTTTAACTCTAATACGTTTTTCCCTCGAAATCTTCCAAGCTGGTAGAATAGTGAGATTCAAGTTGTTTTTGTTTTTTGTAACATCCCGAGTTTCGTAATAAATTGGGTGACTAAATTTAATTATGTTTTATTATGAGCTTTGGTAGAATAAGCGGACTTAGAAGGTTAACCGGGTTATTAGTGGGGATTTCTAGTTAAAAAGTTAACCTTATTAATAGATGGGCAATAAGAAAAGCTAGGGGGTTAATTGAGTAAATTAAAGTTATGGTTGGAATTTATCTCATTTATAACTAGAGGGGGGTTGATGGTAAATGTTTAATAAAAAGAAAGAAGAAAATTTGGTCTGGGAAATTCCCAGACATAAGAATCGCGACACAGAGAAAGAGAGAAGAGGGGGAGACCTAGTTCTTGTGGAGAAATCCCAAATTGAAGCTTGTGTGTTGGAGATTTTAGTAAGGGAAATCGGATTCAAGCTTAGGAGACTTCCTACATCACGATTTCCATCTTAGATTTCAGAAATTCTTGTCAAGTAAGTGGCCTTGAAGTAGGGTGATTTTATGGGTTTCATCTAGAGGTTAAATTGGTGTTCTAATCTGAGTTATTATGTGTTAGTGAGTCTAGATGAAGCATAATCTTGCCCTGCATGACTGATTTTTGTGTGTGATTAGTAGAAATTGTGGTGGGTTTAAGCCCCACCTTATAGAATTCGAAACCCATGGTGAATGTGTGATTTGGGTTGGTTAATTGTGGTCCATGTATGTTAATAGACTTGTTGGAAGTATTAGATTTGGTGTAAAAGCTGAATTTTTATGTTATGTAGTAATCTATGGGTAGAATGGAAACATGTAAGCTTCTAAACATTAAGAACACCAATTATGCACATAAGGTGTTTGATGAAATGCTTGAATGAAGTTGATTATGTGTATGAGCTAAATTTTTGGATGAATTAAGTAGTGATAGAATGTAGAATGTATATGTATATGATGATTGTGTGAATCAAAGATGTGTTATGGTAATCTTAACGAGATAATGTCAATAGGTGAAGCGAGAGGAAGCACAAGCCATCAACGTGAAGGCAAGAATAAAGCTTAAAGGTAACATGTAGCGGTATACTTAAATGTGCAATAGGTAGTGATGTGTACATAAATATTGATGTTAGTGAAATGATAGCAAAGTGATTGAATTGATAATGATGGGAACTGAGGAAATTGGTCATGACATGTGACTCAATTGATGCCGGAAGATAATTGTGACCCATTGGGGTTGAGCTGGAAAGTTGTGGTAAGATGAGGAACTATGAGTGTTGTAGTCCTTGTACTGCCACAATGAGAAGTCTAAGCAGCTTGGCACAATGTGAATGTGCCAAGGAATGAACATGTTGGAGAAAAGGTAGAGAAGTATATGAACAATGAGCTATTATGGTGGATTTTGTGCTAATGGGTCAAACGGGTTGGGAAGAGCGTTGCTAATATTCCATCTTGTTGATCTATATAAATTGAGGATTTGAGTTAGAAACTCTTATGACATCTGTGTTTATTGATTTCATATCATACGCATAATGATGGTTAAAAGGTAATGAACTTTGACTTTCGAAATAGTAAAAATATGGTTGAGTGTGGAGGAGTAGGAAAAGAAGGGCAGAATCTGCGATCTGTAGGCTACAAATCAGGACTGCCTACAGATTCAACTTTCTGATAAGGGCAGAATCTGTGATCTGTAGGCTACGAATCAGGACAGCCTACAGATCCAACTTTCTGGTCAGGGCAGAATCTGTGATCTGTAGGCTACGAATCAGGATAGCCTACAGATCCAACTTTCTGATCTAGTTTTGTTATTGACATAGAACATTGTTTGTTCCCTTTAGCAGATGTGTGTTATGTTTGGATTGATATATATACGCCATTAATACTAACGTGTTACTGGTGTTAATGGCAGGCAAACGTTAGTATGCGGGTCAAGGTCGAACCAGGGAGCTCAAGGAACCGAACATCCCTCTCTTTTGGGACATTATCGTTTGTTTGTCTATGGGATTTTTTTTTATGAAGCGTATTCTGATGAGACGTGTAGTTAAACATGTTTGAATTGTGTGTGATGTTGATCAGTTTTTTTGAATTACCCAAGTAATGAAATTTTCAAATCCATGTTTTTATCACTTAATTACACGTGGAAGCGGGATGGGGTCTTACATTTTTGGCCTTGTCTGGTTATTTAGTAGGTTGTAGTAAATCTTCTAGAATCTTGATGATGTTCATCATATATCACGCTATTTAGATCATATCATATTATATAGTTTGTGTCATATTATTCACGTTACAACACATTGTGAAAATGTATGCTAACGTGATTCTAAAAATACGTTGACGATACAAAACACAAGTCTTCATATATGTTGAGTAATACCCATGCTAATTCAAGGTATTCGTCCAGAATATATGCTTAATCCATGTTTATGGAAGAAGTGGAGAGGTCTCGAGGAAATACTGTCGTTTATGGTGTATATACGACAACTTTTTTTTAAATATACATGCTCCAACGTCCATGAGCCGTCCTGCTAAGCCCCTGTCACACCCTCTCACTGAGAGCGTTCGTAATGGAGGCGTGTTGCCCGCGTGATATGCCATAACGACGACGCATACTACCCCTTGAGGCGTTATCAGGGTTGTTGCGTGGTTGGGCTCATGAAGATGATCCGACTTTTTTTTTCTTTCTCCACTACTCAAATAATTACACCTCACACAACCACCATTCACAATATCAGTAACCCACTACACACACTTTTTACTATCACACCATTGCTTGAATGACGTTTTACGTGACACCACGTTCCCATCATATAACCACACTATTAAGGCTATGCGTACTCATAAAGCACTTGTATGAGAGGTTAACCACCATGTAACGGGCCAGTCAGCAAAGGGCTTTATGTCTTAAAAGTGTGTAGTGCACAAAGTTCTATAACACTGCATATTTTTCTTTAAAAGAATATTTTCATAAAAATTAGACCAATCAGAAAAAGAAAAAAATACACAAATTAGAAATAAATGATCAAGAGGCGAATTAAAAAGACGTTCTGGAAGGATTTGAAACTCATAGCGCCTCGAGAGGCGGTGTACTCGGGTACTATGGATGTGATGAGGCCTCCCTAACTCCCATCACAGACAACCTAAGAATAATGTTAACGTCTAAGATAAGTAGGTAACAGTCACACCTCTTTCTCTACGGCTTCACTATACATGCCCTTACTATCTAAAAATAATTTTTTTCTCTTAACTGAAAATTAATAAAAGAGAAAGGTGTAGAGCCAAAGAATGGATGCGATATATAGGGGACGAGGGACTCAGTTCATCATTCCTAAAATGTATATGCTTAATTATTTTTTAGTCTTTATTTCAATTAGCATGGGCGGTATGGGGGATGTTTTTATTTGGCAAGTGGAAATCGGCAAAGACAAAAAAATCGGCAATGGACAGCAACCACACCATGCCTTCGGCATGTGTGGATTTCGGCAACCAACTTCCAAAAAAGGGCAAGTAAATGCCGAGATATGCCGAGTTTTTTTGACCGTTGAACCCTTTTTTTTTTTCATCAACCTCTATATATCTATATCTATCTATATCTATATCTATATTATTATACTATATAAAAGAAAAGATGGATGCTGAGGTGGCATCACCACAGCCCTCCTCAGCATCATTTTCCCGCCTAAATGACCTGCAGCTTAAAAAATCGCGGATCTCAATTCAAAGCCACGCGGATCTTAAACTAAACCCGATCCAGAATATGAAACGCGTATAAAAAGCAAAAACCCTAATTCGTCCCTCATTCCACTGAAACAAGATCGATCTCTGCAATGGTGATCCGCCTTCTTCGTTCGTCTCCTCCGTTGATCTGAAGCATCTTATCACCATCGCGGAGTCGGTTTCATCATTGTACTAAGATCGATTCCAGGTAAATTACATATTCTTGAAGATCTCACCCCTTTCCTTCTTTGAGTCTCTCCATCAGACGGATTTTTTGAATCAATCCTCAAGAATCGCACTCATCCATCGATCATAGACGGAACAACAATCCATCGATCAGGTAAACACATATCTTCTTCTCAAATCTTATTTGTTAAACTTTTCCTGAATAAACCCTAATTCTGTTGTAACTGAAATTGATTTGAATGCCTACTTTTCATTGTATACTGAAATCGATTTGAATGCCTTTGATTTATGAAAATCTATATGTATACTGAAATCGATTTTTGTCATTTTATATTTCAAGTGAATATGGATTTAATTCTGCAACCTTAAAATATAAAGCAATATGTCTTTGTTGAGGGTTGTTCAAGTGATTTGTATTGTATTGAAAATGTAGGTTTTTAAAGTTGGAATCAAAAGAAAATTGACATAGTTCACATGCTATACATGATTGGTTGCTAATGGTTGATGATTTATTTCTCTAAGGTGCAACATTTGAGTTTCAGAGAAAACCTTTATAGAGATATGTATGGTATCATGTTCATATTTGAGAGAAAATCTTATTTTGTTCATAAAGTTAGATAATGTTAACATCATGAATGAAAACTAATTTGGATGATTTTGGTACTTTGCAGGTGTTTAATACAGTTTGCCTCTTTTGTTACCTGAGGTAATATCCTAAGATTTCTTTCTAAGGTTTGATAATTTACTAATTTTATATAATAAGAGAGTTTCATTGAACTTCATGTTGATTTACCATAAACAATTTTCAAACCCACTTTAGAATTTGATCTACAAAGAAACTGTTGTGCAATTATGAACTTATTTTGATTTACTTTGAGATAAACTATATATGATACAACTTAAATACAGGAACAAACACCATATAATCAAAAAGCATGTTGCATTTTTTAACAAACCGCTTAAGCATTTTGAGTTAATAAGTATCATTTTTGACTTCAAACCAAATATTTTGGATCGTGTATTAACATACAAAACCATTATTATAACTAAGAAAATATGTCTTCTAATAGCTTCAAAGTCAAACTTGATTTTAATGTTTGTTCAACTATGAATTTAGTGTCTGCATACAGGGCGGGAGGTGTGGGCATGTGAAGTACATGGAGATATTAGTTGGTGAGTCTGCTATTACGCATCACATAATTATGCTTTTCAATAAGGGAATTTGATTTCTTTTTAATTTGACTAATGAACTTATGAGATATATATACAACGCCAATCTAGAAAACCCATGCGAGTTTGTACTCATGATGTTTCTGTATTTTCAAATCTTCAAATATGATGGTTTGTGAATTTTGCTTCTTCACTTATCCTACCTTCTTAAACTTTTGTTATTATGCTAATGGGCCTATTAGTTCAAAGCCTAGAGTTGTGATTATGTGTGTTTAAGACAATCATTAATCATATAGGGTGTTTGATTTAAATGTAATTTAAATGACTTACCAAAATTATTTAAATGCTATTTAATTGAAATATCTTATTTATAGTTGGTTTTGACCAAAAGTAAATGTAATTTACTTGAAAAGTAAAACGTTAAATGCTATTTAAATGAAATTCTTAATTATAGTTGGTTTTGAATAAAATATTAAATGCTATCTAAATGAAATCCTAACTTATAATCTAATCCTAACTTATAATCTGCATTTACGGTTGCAAGTTTCTTGCATATAGGATATCTATAATATAGTTTTTTTGGTTACATATTTGACTAATGTATTGACTTTATTTATGTTTGTGTAATGTGAAGAGAACTTCTCCTATGATAAGAGCGTAACTACAAATGAAATCCTCAAATATATTTAAATATAATTTGCTTATTTGCAGTTGAATAATAATGGGAATTTGGTCTTGCATGTTTGCAGAGAGGACATCAAAATTTAGTGGAGAGCCTGTTTATGTTCTATGTTCCGATGGTTGTGCGAGGGCTTAACTTCACCCGCTACTCCCTGATGATCCTAATGCGTGTCTCCCTATTGGGTATGTCAATCCAATTTATAAACATTTTTATTTACCGAATAGTTCATCGCTTTTTCTGGGATGCAAATTTTCAGCCTCCTTTGATTTGTTATTGAAATTAGGATCCTACAGTTTGTTCTCCACTTACTTTTTAGCAAGTATACTTTCTTTGATTGTGCAAATTTAGCAACTTTTTTCATGTTTTCATTAGTTGAGTCTGGTTTAGATCTGATTTTAGTTTCAAATTTCATGATTACAGACACATACTTTTATCACAAAACCATAAGATGTTGGAAAAAGACACTTAAACCCAACATGCTTGAGATCAATTCAACTCAAGAACCGGTGGACAGACTTAACAAATTTAGGGTGTATAGATTGGTCATTATGGACTTTTATTCACATGGTTGGTTGTAGTAGTTGTAGAAATATACATCCCAAGGTATAAACTTGAAAAAAAACCCCATTTTTAAAAGATTTTAGTCATCATATTTTGTTTTAATTGTTTCTTTTTTATAAGCAGGTCTGTTATTATTAGATTTGGGCGGTGTTCAATTTGTAATTGGTTTTTTTGTGGCTATAAAAAACTGTATTCTATTTAACAAAATTAGTTGATAGTTTTGTCTGTTTTTGATATAGTAATTGTGTGCCATGTTTGGTTATGTGAATTGCACGTGGGAAAAGATAAATTTTGTGATTTTATTGATTATATTCTGCAATTCATTTACTCATTTTGTTTTCATATATTTTGTCTCATATTTTAACACTTTAACTTAATTTAATATATGTTGGTAATTTGGGTACTTCTTTTTTATGGAAAGTTGCAGGTGTACATCACATGGTTTTGTAACAAAGAAGAAAAAAAAAGAAGTAACTACTTCTAACTTGTGATATTGGATGCAGATTGAAATGTAACAAATCAAACGTTTAATGTAGTGTATAAGTATGTATTTTTGAATTTGTAACTTTTTACATTTTGCAATATTTATTATAATATGTTAAAATTTGGATTATTTTTTTTTTAAATCTGCCCGTGCGTTGCACGGGTATCAAAAGCTAGTATATATATATATATACTCATTTAAACCCACAACTTATCTTATCCATACCATTCAAAAAACACTACATATAAATTTTTCTCTCTCCTAGTGTCACTCTCCTATTGCCTAAAAAATTTATCCCATTTTACTTATCCTAAAAAATTTCTCTCCCACACCGCACACTCTTAGGGTTAATAAAAGACAAAATAAACATAAAAACGATTTTGATATGATTTTTTTTTGGGAACGGCATAAAACGTTTTTAACTTTTTATGAAAAGAATAAAACATTTTCAATGGTCTATACCCTACCACATTTTTTAAAGCGAGTAGATTATAGCTAATTAAATGATGCTCCCAAGGAGAACCAACGGTCACGATGCATTGATCTTAGGGACAGATTTAGTTCCAATCATGATGCTGTCTTTTTAATTTGGGTTTATTCCCAAAACAAAATCATGTTTCCATTTATGTTTTAAGCTCGAAATAATAATGTTTTTTTTTACGAACAGCACTTTATTAAACAGCCAAAACCATAGCAAGGAGCTATGGAAGGCAAAAAAACGAGGAGATACAGAGACCTTACATATTGAACGTTTGCCAATTTTCCCAACTAATATTACAGGACGAACAACGGTTCGTTAACCAAAGAAAACTCCACGACTTTATCTCCAGAAACACTCTATTGATCGAAGGGGGTTTGTTGTTGAAAATGACTTCATTGCGTTCCTTCCAAATGCACCAGCAGCCCGCGAGAATGATGGAATTGATGGCTTTGAGTCTGTCGCTAATCTTGCCTTCTTTGGAGAGAAAGAACAGCAGGTCTTTGACCGAGAAAAGGATCAAGTCCGGGAGCCTGCACCATCTCGCAACAAGGTGCCACACCACCCCGCAGAAAGAACAGCCGGAGAAAAGATGATCAGCAGATTCGGTGGCATCCCCACAAAGAACACAGTCAGGAGAGCCAATAGCAATGTTACGACGCAACAGACCATCTTTGGTTGGAAGCCGGTTCAGGAGAGCCCTCCAAAAAAACAGGTTAACCTTTATCGGGACAAACCTGGGCCAAGAGAACTCCCGAACGGAATCCGAGACCTGGGCCAGGGGTTGGGCTGAGCGAAGCAGGGACCTGAGAGATTTAATCGAAAAAATAATAATGTTAGGTGATTTTTTTTCTTAACTATTATTATATATATTTTTTTGAAGAGTCGAAATTTATTAATCACCAAAAAAGACACTACAAGCCATGAGCTAGAAGAAGCCTAACACACCATACAACAAAGGATTACATAAAATCAACGTTCATCTAATCAATACAACTTTACTCCTAGTGTTAAGTCAAAGAGTGCCCCAAGTTTTGATCTCGTTGATGACTCTGCTAATCAAAGGCGTGGTATTTTTAAAGAAGGCAACATTCCTCTTTTTCCAAACACACCAACAAGCGGTTAAACTGATACCGTGGACCACCTCATTCTTCTTGTCACTCAGCCCCTCATGGATTTTCAACAGGTCGTCAAACGAAAAGGCGTAAATGGGAGCGATTTTGGTCCAGCCCGAGATCCAATTCCAAACCGCCAAAGAAAACGGGCAACCGGAGAAAATGTGAGAAACAGTGTCTTCCCCCTCCACGCAAAACTTACAAGAAGTAGACTGAACCGAAACCTTCCGTTCCACTAACGCATCCGACGTAGCAATCCGATTACGTTGAGCCCGATCCATCTTTATTAAATATCCACCTGCTATTGTTCTCTTCCATCCAAACATGCAACCCCCCTTTAGAACGACCCGACTCCGAGTTCACAGCCAAGATGGATTTCCACATCCCTGTCATCGCATTCTTGCAATGAAAAAACATGGTAGAACCATGCACATAATGCAAAGAAGCTATCATTGTCATTTTAATTGTTACAATATAGTAAATAGTTATTTTATAATAGTTAATTAATATTAAGGATTCGTTAACCATTGAAATAACTATCTTTTAGAAAGTTTTAATTTATTAAATGTATTTGATTAGAATTTTTTAATTTATCTACCTACTAGCTTTTGATACCCGTGCGACGCACGGGCGGGCTTTAAAAAAGATATCAAAAGTTTGACATATTATAATAAATGTAATTCGATAACTGGAATTAAAGAAAAAAAATTAACATCCGACAATATAAAAAGTTACAAATTTGAAAATACAAACTTATAAACAATATTTGATGTTTTGTTTGTCACATTTCTGTCTTCATCCAAAATGAGAAGTTCTAGTCCATCCCTGCTCTTAATCTTTGAAAGCCCCACAATCACGATATTGACAACTGCAATTTAACAACAATCAGTAGTCTAAGTTCCTTAAAGATATAGAAAACAAAGAATCTAATTACTCTTATAACCATGACAAAAATGTACACAAACAGATAAACAACCTGAAGATAAAATATTATAGGTCTATCCATGCAAATCTTATACAAAGAAGACCCAAATATGATAACATAAAAGAAACAAATCAGCACCTTCATATTAATGAATTAGGTAACCTTTAATCATTGATTTTGATCCATGGAACAGTCTGTAAGGTCCCACAATTTCAAGACCGAGTCTTCATGAAATTTGTTCTTTATTTTGTCAACAGGTTCCGAAAACTTCAAGCCCAACTCAATTTCAACAATCTAGATTCAGTTAAGAGTGCAGCCCTATCAGCACCAACATAACCATGTGTTTATTTATCTATGCTTTCCAAATCAACCTAAAAAATTAAACTCATTCTTCTGAGCTCCACAAAATACCTACTTTTAGGGTTTAATCTTGATTGGTTTCATTCTTCTGAGCTCCATTGTTCTTATCATTAGCACCTTCCTATTTATCTGTCACTTTCTTGTTAATAGCACAAACACACACTTAATACACACATAAAGAAAGGGAAACACAGGGAACTGTTCTACTGTCAAAATAGTTCATGAAGCACTGGCTAGAGTTGCGATTGCTACATAATCAGAAGAACCGAAATGGCTAAAACATATTACAGTTGAAGCTATTAAATAATGACAATAAAATGGCAAACAATCATAAGGGTCAAGAACCTGAAGTGAAGGAAAACCGTTTCCAATTAGTAAACCTTCATCACCCTCTAATTCGCACCCCCGCCATAAGTAACACCTCCAACCCTTTTCAAATATTTATTGGTATGAGTAAATCTTATTTATATGTAAAATATTAGAGAAGATGAGACCAAAGCCTCCATTGATTACATTAATCATAATATTGAGCAGGATCATTAAATTAATTTGTTTACTTTAAGGTGTCAATAGATATATGGCATATGTGGTTCATTTAGGGACTAACAATTTCTGAAAACAACAAATAAGTATTAAGATTAAATATATGTATGAGAACTTGATTATAGTATTCAAGTATCTTTTGAAATAGATATATCTTATGTTTACATAAACTCAGATGAAAGCATTATTGTGAATTTCAACTACCAATAACATAGTTTTATCCTATTCTAAATAGTATGTTTGACAAAACTAATATGAAATTTACTTATTGCATAAGGAAGACATTGCAATGCTGAGTCTTTTTCAGCTTCATTGGTTGCATCTCCATAGTTATGTTCTCATGAACCCTGTGACATAACCTATTATGTTAAACCCACACAATCTTGACTAACAACTACAGTAATGCATTATACACAACAGAAAGTGCCATACACAAATGAATCTTGGATAACCCATTATATTACATCCATAAAATCTAGACTCATAACTATAGACTATCAACCTTTGCCTTTACATGTAAAATTCTATTTTTAAAAAACTTAAATGAATCTATTGACTATGAATCATGTAAACCATTGCGTTAAACCCATAAAAACACCACAGAAAGTGTCGTACAAACATCAATCATGTGACATAACCCATCTTTTTAGATCAAGATATTATAATTTAGAAATTTTAATTGAACATCCACTGATTTTCTCACACCCACAAAACCTTGAATAAAAACACGACTACACCTTCCATAGATGTGAATCTGAAAAAGAAAATTAGGGTTTATCGTTATAACGCAAGTCTAAGATCGAGTTCATACCTTCAATCAAGTACAGAAGCTTGCGATTTCGATGATGATCTGAGGGTCTTGAAGATCGAGTTCATACCTTCAATCAAGTACAGAAGCAGTGAAAGATAAAGACGGCGATGAATTAGCAGCAGTGAAAGATGAAGAGGCGATGGATTAGCAGCGCGAAAGGTAAAGAGGCGATGAATCTTATAAAATGAAGAGATTTTGCTTCAGTTTTTCTTCATCTTCTTTATTGCGTGATTTCAAAATTAGGGTTAATCGATAGAAATACCAGAGATTGAATCAGGGGATGGGTCATGGGGATGATGATGTACAGCCGCAAGCGAGAGAGATCCCAGTGAATGAATGAGGTTGTTGAGATGAGGCTTTTGTTCAATTACGGGTTTAAATCAACCAAGATTGTAGCTTGAAGGAAGACGATCGCATCATCGATTAGGGTTTTCTTGAGTTCGGGTGCGTGTTTAACAAAAGAAACCAAACACTGTGATTTCTATCCAGATTATGGAATGAAGCGTATTGCGGAAGTTTGATCAGATATGGATCGGGTGGGTATTTGATAAGATCCGCGTGTAAATAAGAGGGGGAGTGATTTAGGCGGGAAAATGATGCTGAGGAGGGTTGTGGTGATGCCACCTTAGCATCAATCTTTTTTTCTTTTATATAGTATATATAGATAGATAGATAGATAGATAGATAGATAGATAGATTCTAATAAAAGAAAAGTTTTTAATTCTGTGTGGCATCACCACAGCCCTCCAATTGGTAACCGTAGCTTTGTAAATTGTATCTACAAGTGGACGCAAATTCTTAATAAACCCCCATAAAAAACACGCGGATCCTAGATCCATCCGGTGATCCATTTTCGTTTCTTTTAACCCGAACTCCTCTCGATGCCTCCAATACCCTGATGAACTCAATCGTGTTCACTTTTTTTCAGCCGCTCCTCCCTTTTGCTCTCTGATCATCGACGCCATTTATCCCCTGAAGAAGATTACCGTTCCGGTTTCACGATCATCCTCGATCATCGCTTAAATGTATTCGTTCGATTCTCAATTTTTCGATAGAATTCTTAGGGGGCGTTTGGTTCGCGGAATTCGTTGGAATTGGAATTGGATTTGGATTTGGATTTGGAATTGGAATTGGAATTGGAATTCAAACGAATTGGAATTTGAATGAATTGGAATTTAAAGGAATTGGAATTTAAATTGTAATTTCAATTCCACTGAAATCCGCGAACCAAACACACTATGGAATTCAAAGGAATTGGAATCCAAAATAATTGGATTTAAATTTCATAATTAAACTTCAATAAAAACCACGACTAGACCAGTCTCACGGACCAGTCCGACCCGACCAGACCCCCAGACCGACCGACCCGACCAGACCCCCAGACCAACCGGAGCCGACCCCCAGACCGATCAGACCCGACCCCTGGACCAGACCGACACCCAGACCGACCCGACCCGACCCCGAACCGACCCCCCGAACCGATCCGACCCCCGAACCGACCCGACCCGACACCCGGACCATCTGAACCCGAACCGACCCCCGGACCCGACCCGACACCCGGACCGACCCCACCCGAGACCAGAACCAACCAGACCGCACTTGAACCCCGGATCCGACCCGACCCCCGGACCGGACCGACTGGACCGGACCCCTGGACCCGACCCCCAGACCGAACCAGACCCCCAACGGACCGAACGAACCGGACCAGGGTCGGTCGGTCCGGGGGTCGGGTCCAGGGTCTGGTCCAGTCGGTCTAGGTGTCGAGTTCGGTCGGTCCGGTCGGGTCCGGCGGTCGGGGCCGGTCGATGGGGACCGGAGGTCAGTTTCAATCGCTCGGGCTCGGTCGGTCCGGGGTTCAGGTCCGGTCGGTCCGGGGTTCAGGTCCGGTCGGTCCGGGGGTCCGGTCGGACCGGGGGTCCGGTCGGGTTCGGGGTCCGGTCGGTCCGGGGTCGGGTGGGGTCCGGTCGGTCCGGGGTCGGGTGGGGTCCGGTCGGTTCGGGGCCGGGGTCGGGGTCCGGTCGGTCCGGGGTCGGGTGGGGGTCCGATCGGGTTCGGGGGTCCGTTCGGTCCGGTCCGGGTCGGGTGGGTTCCGGTCGGTGCGGTCTGGTTCGAGGATCGGGTCGGGTCCGGGGGTCGGGTCCGGTCGGGTTCGGGGGTCGGGTCGGTCCGGGGTCAGGTGGGGTCCGGTCGGTCCGGTCTGGTTCGGGGGTCGGGTCGGGTCCGGCGGTCGGGTCCGGTCCGGGGGTCCGGTCGGGTTCGGGGTCCGGTCGGTCCGGGGTCGGGTGGGGTCCGGTCGAGTTCGGGGGTCCGGTCGGTCCGGTCCAGGGTCGGGTGGGGTCCGGTCGGTCCGCTCCGGTCAGGTCCGGGGGTCCGGTCGGTCCGGTCCAGGGTCGGGTGGGGTCCGGTCGGTCCGGTCCGGTTCGGGGGTCGGGTCCGGGGGTTGGGTCCGGGGGTCGGGTCGAGTCCGGTCGGGTTCGGGGTTCCAGTCAGTCAGATTGTTCTTTTATTCAGTTATGATACAATTTGGATTTAGTTAAGTCAAAAGTCCTACATATATTTCATGTGAGGATGTGAGTTTTAGTAGGGTTGTTATGCAACAACCATATATGACTACGATCCTTTTTTTGGTTGAGAGGCTATGTGTAGTTTTTCATGCTAAAAGTGGTATAAACAATTATCATGAGGGCTCTTTAAGTGGCTAATGGCATAATTTCTATTAGATCAATAGGTTGGTGCTTATGAATCATTCAAAACTGTCTTAGATGAGCTGGTCTGCATACACCATGTACAGGTTAGAGTTTAGATTACAAACTGATGTACAAAAAAGGATAAGATCAGGATTCAGGTAGGCAAAGATGGTTGTCTGAGAAATAGAGATCTAGAACAGATGTGTACCTGGGTGGTGGATATTTATGGAATGCTTTTGAATTTTGATCATGTTTAATTTGTACTTCTTGTAGTGTAATAGTTGTGATTCATATAGGATGTAGAGAATCTTCTTGCAATGAATATGTAATGTAATCATTATTGTTTGGTACATGCTTTCAAAATCTGTATCTTAATTTCTTTTTATGGTTTGTGTTGGATTTTGTCTACATCTCTCTTTAATTATTGAATGGTAGGGTCAATTGTTGTGAGAGACATTTGTTTTGAATACTAGGTACTTTACATTTGTGTTACTTGATTAAACCATAATAAAATAGAGGGACCATACAAAATTTCTTTGATGACATGTTGATAGAAACTAAAATAGTGCAGTAGTTAGCTCATACCCTCTTTAGGTAATAGAGTTTCTGCAGATTTCTATGTTACAAATCATCAAAAGACTTTGGGTGGTTTTCAACTCATTTTAGCTAATGTTTTCTATTTGATGAATAGTTATAAAAACACAAAATGGGGCAATCTTTTTAAATGGGTCAAAATCGCCACTTCTAAATTCATTACATTTTTTTGGTTAGTTGATTACCAAATATCCTAAATTGTTTTGAGAATTTATTTAAAATTTGGTTCTTTAAGTTTCTGTTATCTCCCTTTTCTGTGACGATGCAGATCTATATCTTTTGTGTTTGTGAACGTATAGAGAGTGGAAGTTGCATGTTTGCTAACAAGATGATTGTTTGCTGAGAGATTTTTTTTCTTTGCATTTTTATTTTCTTTAAGTTCATGTTGAAATACAATTGATTGATAAACTCACAAAAGATAATAACAAAAGATAATAACAAAAGATAATGGGTTGGGTTCTATAGAAAACCAATATTTTACAAAAAAACCCAAAAACAAAGAAAAAATTTTATTTTTTTAAAAAACTTTTTTATATGTTTCTTTCATAATTTTAAGAATACTGGAAAAAGAAAAAACTTTAAAAGCATTTTTGAGTTTTTTTAAAAAATAAAACAAAATTCGGATTTTAGCTTGAAATTAATAATGCACTATACAACAATAATATAAATTGGTTTATGAATGCCAATTCTTTATTTTTTATATTATTCGCATAAACCACGTCCATATTTTAGTTATGTTTCTTCTTTTTAAAAAGTTTTAATTATAATGCATTATGCAATACTATTAGTACTATTGCATGATGCAATAATAAAAAATCACTAAACTTTTTATTTTTTAAATTTTTTCCCCATAGGTAAAGCTAATAAAATTATTAATATATGATGAAGTTATAGAGAATAAAAGGTTGGTTTTTTGGTTTTCTGGATAATTGTTGGTTTTCTGTAGATCTTTTCCTTGCAGTTGCAACTAAAGAATATTACTCTTGTCAAAAACAGGTTGTTCGCCGCATTGCAAAGCCGTTTATTCTTTTACTTATGTGGTGGTCTGTCGCAACGTGCTGTCGGGTCATCAATTCTTGAAATGCTAAATCTATATTAAAAACAATAGTCTCGAATTTGTAACTCTTAAACATTTTCCATTATTTTATAGTAGATATTCAGATACACAATTTCAATTCTTTCTTAGTTTCGATATTTATAGTAAAATATCCTAATAACATGTTTATATGTTTTATGTTCTTTAATAAAGTAAATCAATACACATAGCTCAGTAACAAATATTTACATCTCTGACTTAAGTAGTGTTTTGTTCGATCCAACTTTCAACCGTGTGAAAGAGATTTAGAACGGAGTAATGTATGCTTATTAGACAAACTTTTTTAATACCCCAAACATACGACGCACGGCTATCTGTTAAGAGTATGGTTGGGCTGAAAGTAGATCAATACTCTCTTTTACTGTAAGTCTATAAGTATTTGAAGAATTCATGTTTTAGCTATTGACAATTGTATGTCGCGTTATCAAGAGTTAAGAGTAGGGCTGAGCTGAAAGTTCACATTTTAGATGAAGATGACAAGGTCACAAACGAAACATTAAATGTTGTATACAAATGGAAAATTGGATTTTAATAATCCAAGTTATCACCAATTGGCCAATATTAATCCCAATTTCAAAATTGACCTACATTAATCCCAATTATTAAGGTGTTGGATTTCATTGGACCACCGTTAAGTTTTCATTAACTCCGTTAGTTTTATGCTGACGTGGCATCCACGTGGCTTTTGTTAATCAGTGCCACGTCAGCAAAAAACTAACAGAGTTAAGAAAAACTTAACGGGGGCCCAATGAAATCCAACACTTTAATAATTGGGATTAATGTAGGCCAATTTTAAAATTGGGATTAATATTAGCCAATTGGTAATAACTTGGATTATTAAAATCCAATTTTCCTATACAAATCTATATTTTCCACTTTGTATTTTTTTTATAATGAAATGAATTTATTCCTGTTATAATATTATTCTTTTTATTTTATATTTTTTTTAGAATAGAGCCCTGCGATGCACGGGTATTCAATACTAGTTTAATGTAATATTGAATTTTTGTTTGTATAGTTGAAATAATAAATTTTGGGAATTTGAATTTTTTGAAAGATATGACAAGTTCATTATATTTAAATAAAAATTTTCACTTTATTAAATGTAATTTATTAAATGTAATGTTCAATTTTATATGGAAAGCTGAAATTATAAATTTTTCAAAATTTGAATTTACTAAAATTTAAGTTTAAAATTTGAAAGATTTGACAATTTCATTACATCTTATTAGAAATTTGAAATCATCTTATTCGAAATTTGAAATTTATTAAATGTAATATTCAATTTTATATTTGGAAAATTGAAATAATACATTAAATTTATTTGATATATACATTGATTTTGTATCTGGTGTTGACACATGGAAATGATAATGTGGATGTCCTAGAAAAGGGCCATGTGACAACCATTTTAATGCTTTATTAAGATTAAATTGAATATAAAGATTGACTAATTAATTTTTTCAAGTGTTATGTTAAGGAAAACTTAACGGGGGTCCAATGAAATCCAACACCTTAATAATTGGGATTAATGTAGGCCAATTTTGAAATTGGGATTAATATTGACCAATTGGTAATAACTTGGATTATTAAAATCCAATTTTCCTTTTTTTAAATATTAAAATTTTATAAATTTAACTTAGAAAATAAAACATTGTGAATCTTGATTACTACTTACTGATTAATTTTTTAATTCACTTGAAATAGGAGATAATATGTTGGAACCTACAAAATGACCATCACCCCCAATAGCTTTACTTACCTGCACGTGAACCAAAAGTACGTCAACAACAAACGTTGCTGGTGAGTCGTAGCGGTTTTGACTCCGACATAATATCCAAAACAAATTTCCGATACAGTGCCTCTTATAAATTCCTATGGTCAAACCAGCAATCTGGGGTTACGATCCTATGGCCGCACGCCTCCCTTCAAGTACTAAACATATATGCCATCACCCACCCCTAATGGCAAAACAAACAAGTATGAGACACCATGATCTAGCTATACAACTACATAGATGCAATATATATCTTTATGGCCCGTCTCCTAAGAGTCCCTGGCCTAATTTGACCATACTAATCAACATGACATCACGTACATGCAAGTTTAAATTTATAACACGGTATCACATATACCTAGGCGCATTAATATCAACAAAACAACGTTTAACATGGTTCATGTACACCCCAAAACAGTTAAGTAAAAATAAGGGAAAAACTAACAACTCACATATATCAAATGGGTGGAAATATCACAAGGTACGAAAATCCAATGTCCACAAGTATCACAAATGCAAGTCTATATCAAGATTTATATAAATCTAAATCAAAACCTACTCCGAGTATGTATTTACCACAACAGGAGGTAAAAACAATAATTGGGAAGTTTTAAACTTTCCCCGCGAGAATACAGAGTGATTAACAATACCCGTACGAGATCACTGGGCATAACCGGGTGGTAAGATACCACTCCTGGAAATCACCAAGCCCATATTCGTAATCAAAACCAAATCGGGTTACTCGGTTGTTCACAAATCAAGATTTGAAACAAAACATATATTATGGTCACAACATCGATCTGGGTCGTGAAGCATAAAGATGCACACGATGCATTCCGCATTGAGTCAGAATCATCCGGGCGACTTCAGGGTCGATGCGGATCGCGAACAACAACCAAGAGGGCGATGCGATCTGCATTGATTTTGTTGTATTTTTATGGGTTTTGCCATTTTTCAATTTTAGTCCGTTTTGTCTATGGGGTTTTATTCCAAATCATCCGAGTAGTAAAATGTCAAGTTTTTGGGCACTGAGGCCTTATGAATCCATAGTTCCAAGTCCCCGGTTATTCTCATCATGTCCAAAATCAATTTGTAGGCGTATCTAGCCATTGCAAACAATACCAACACTCTGGTTTCCACTTTAGGGACAATATGTATCAGATTTATGGCCCAATAACCACTAAGAAACCCCTTGTGTCATCAACAAAATAACACATACCACAAATGACCCATTTTTGGTCCTAACACTTTGTCCACTCCAAATGGGGTCTTCACCTAATGACCATTGTAAGGGAATTATTTAGAAGGCTTGTAATATTAAATATAGGTGGGCTAGGCTTAGTGGGTTTAAAATAGAAAAATTAAGTTAGGAGTGGGCTTGGGCCTAAAAGGCATTGTATAGGAAATGAGTATAAATACTCATTTCCTAGTCATTGTAGGGGTTGGTCATTTGGTTAGCCATTTGAGGGAAATGGAGGGAACGAGGAAGACCATAGAGCACGGAGAATTTGAGAATTTCTAGAGGTGTGCCAGATGATTATAATCGTGTGCATCAATCCAGGTTTTATCATTAATATTTGTGTTCATTATTTTCGAACTTTTCTCCTTCTTGAATCACTCGGTTGTTTGGATTCCGCACTCTCAATCGAGGTTAGATATCATGTTTGTTCAAAGATTCTGGACTTACAATTAGTATCAGAGCTAAGAAATACGTGTTTCGTGGCTCGCACGATATCGGTTCAAGATCATAATAACGGTTTTGTGAGTTTTTGTGGTTTTTTTTCAGGTTTTCGATTCTGAAACAGGGTTCTCGATCCACCTAAAGTGCTTTCCGTTCAATTTTTATTATTATTTGGTTTGAAGATCAAACTTGTGTGTTTTACACGAGTTTTCGATTGAAAGGAGTGGAGAAGGTCACATGATTTTGGTTTTAGTCAAAATCTTTTATTTTTTGAGGATTTCAAAAGGGAAAATTACCAAAATGACCAAGTTTGACCAAGAAAAATCCGAAATGACCAACCAAAAGTATACTAACTCAAATGACCCACCCAATAGAATCCAGCCATTTGTCATCTTTCCACCAATCACAATCTGACATGTGTCCTCAATCTGACAAGTAGGCTAAAGGTGGAGCCCACTCTCAGCCAATACATGTTCGACACGTGGATTAAAGCCCAGACTACTAGGCTTGGCACCAGCTTTGTAACCGGGCCTCTACAAAGCTGCCACGTGTCCTAGAAAAAAACTCCCCCTTACCTCCCCCAACTCCCCCTTACCTCCCCCTGTCATTTCTCTCTGGTTTCAATGGAAATCGTCTCTCTCTCTCCGGCTTCAAACTTCAATCCCTACCTCCAATTCCAATCTTCAAACCAATTTACAAATTTTCAACTCAAACTTTTTAATAATTGACTCCAATGGGTGAGGTGAGAGCTCTAAATCCTTCACTTGCTCTCTAAATTACTCTCGTCTCTCGTCGTCATCGTTAACCTGAGTTTGTTTCTTTCATGAATTGTTTTACAGAAAGATGATCATACGAAGAAGCCAGCAGATGCAAAGAAATCCGACGGTGGTCCGACCACCGTTGTTCTAAAACTCGACTTGCCGGAGAAAAAACAGAGCCCGCCGGAGAAAAAACCCGACGATAAGAAACCCGATGGTGAAAAGCCCAAAGAGGTGTGTTACGTTGGGTTATGGATTTAATTGCATTAATTATTTAAATTAATGGGTTTGATAATTGTACTGAATTTTGATTAATCGTTTTGTGCGATGGTTGATATAGCCTCAGTCGACTACGGTGGTTTTGAAGATCCCTCTGCACTGTGACGGATGCGTACACAAAATTAAACGTTCCATTTCAAAAATCGACGGTAATTAAGCTAATTAATTAATTAATTTCCTCACCCATAAGGTTAAATACTAAAATCTAATCACGAGGACTTGTTGACGAAGATGGTAAACCGGAGAGAGAGACGGTTTCCATTGAAACCAGAGAGAAATGACAGGGGGAGGTAAGGGGGAGTTGGGGGAGGTAAGGGGGGAGTTTTTTTTCTAGGACACGTGGCAGCTTTGTAGAGGCCCGGTTACAAAGCTGGTGCCAAGCCTAGTAGTCTGGGTTTTAATCCACGTGTCGAACATGTATTGGCTGAGAGTGGGCTCCACCTTTAGCCTACTTGTCAGATTGAGGACACATGTCAGATTGTGATTGGTGGAAAGATGACAAATGGCTGGATTCTATTGGGTGGGTCATTTGAGTTAGTATACTTTTGGTTGGTCATTTTGGAATTTTCTTGGTCAAACTTGATTATTTTGGTGATTTTCCCATTTCAAAATGGTGCTCCACGTCAGAAGCTACTGGTTTTGATATTTTTTAAAGCACTTCTGTTCTGGTTTTCGATCACCTCTTTATCTTGGAAAGTCGACCAGTGCCATAAATCAAGGAGGATTACTTCTAGAGCAAGTTTTCGATCTGTGAAGAGGTTTTCGATTGAATCATGGGTTTCGTTCGGGTTGGATTTTCGATCAAGATTGGTTTTTGATTCTAGTTCTCGATCAAGGATTGGAAGTTTACGATTGTGACCTACGTTTTCGATCAGTGACACTCTTTTTCATTTCTTCTCTACTCGTTTTCAATCGTAGTTGGTGGTTTTCGACTGTGTATTCCGAACGGGTTACGGTTCTCTATCGAATTGAGGATTTCGACTGTGGTTCTTCATCAGGTTCAGGTTTTCGATCGAACTGTTTGTTTTCGATCTTGTTTGGCTTTTGGTTTGAAGGATCTCGATTGAGTTGAGGTTTCGTTTGTGGTTCTCGATTGCATAGAAGGTTTTCGATCGAGTTGCGGTTTTCCATTCTGTTGAGGTTTGCGTTCTGAGGTTTTCGAACGAGTTAAAGGTTCTCGAATCGAATACGGGTTTCCGTTCGGGGATTTTGATTCTCATCCCGTCATTCGAGTTCGGGTTTTTCTTTGTTGTTCTCAATCGGGTTTTAGGTGACTCAAGCTCTCGGTTCATCTCAAAGGATACGACCGCACATTGGTTCTTAGCTTCTCTTCGGTTCACACTTCATCGAGATTGTGATTTCGGTCGGAAACTTTGAAATCAAATTTGAGTTGCAGGTTGTTTATTTATTCTCGCGGCCAATTTGAATTGCATAGTATGTTGAAGATTATATTAATTACGATTTTGCCACCATAAATTGTTCCGTATATGTTAAATTGAAAGTTCACGAAATTTACAGAATTGCCATATTGGTAATTAATTAAAACGGGTGGTCCACGTTGTCCGGTTTTCGAAGTAGTAAACGGTCACTCAATCTAAGTTGGTGTAAATTAATTTTGATGGGGTTTTGGTTATTGAAATTTTCTGCACCATGTGACGTAATTTGTTCCGGGTGAAGATTTTCAGTTGTAATCAGAGGTTATTGGTTGTTTAGGTTTTTTTTTTCCCGGTACTTGGTGTTGTGGTGAATTGTTCTCTATTTTGAGCTCGTGATCAGGTTGTCAACTTTATTTAATCATCAAATGAGTTCAGATTAATCTCTGCATGTCCTCCTCGCTTGCACTCTCCTGACAACTTTCAAGATTGGAAATGCAGTTTCAGAAACTATCTGATAAGTGCGGAGTTGTGGAGATCCGTGATGGATGGTCCTTTCAAGCCGACACATTTTACAGGACCCAAAGCATGGACATCTAAAACTGAGAATGAAGAAGCCTATGAGATTATGACCAGGGCCTTATCTCCAGAAATTGCTAAAGAATTCAGAAAATAACAATCTATTAAAGCTCTCTGGAATGCTTTGTGCGAAGCTTATGACAGAAATGAGGATGATGAAAAGAGTAAGCAACGTGCAATTTTGGTTAATGTTAATGAGACTGAAACGCCGATATGTTCTAATCCAACATGTGCTCGTCTAATTCCTGGTCAAAGACAGGTTCGTAAAAATTTGGAAAGGGAACTATTTGATGCACAATGTACCACCAGCTCATTTAAGGGTAGATTTTTTAAGAGCGAAGAGAAGGTGAAAGTCCAGAAAGAAGATATACAAAATATCACGATCTTCCCACTGAAAAGTCTATCTTATATGATCGCTCCAAGATAGAAGTATCCGAGTTGAAACAACAGTTGGATGATTTGCAACACAAATATGATGAACTGCTGGTTAAGTTTGATACCTATCAATTCAGAAATAAACGTATATTGGATGTTGGAAAATGATCTTGTGCCATTGTGACAGGACAGGTTGGAAAAGATAAATCTGGGCAGGAAACAGAAAAATCTAAGGATCTAAATAGCATTATTCCTTCACCAGTTACGAGAGATATAGTGGGACTTTTAATCGATGACAATCAAGTTGATAGATATGGTTCTGGATATAAAGAAGCTCCTCCTCCATCTGATAGCGTCTTGGTAGGGACGACTCCAATGACCCAAGAAGAATTAAACAATGAGTCAACCATGACTTATGGCAAAGGATCAACTAAAGACACTACTGAAACTGAAAGTGATGAAAAGGGTGCAGCTAAAGTGACCATTAAGGATGTATCCAAAGATGATGCGGAGTGCCAAAATTATAATAACTGTCATAACTCCAATTCTGGATGTGTAGGTTCAAGTTTCAAGGGAGTTAATGATGTGAAACAATAAAAGGTGAAAGCTCCTGTTGCTGAAAAGAAGTTGAAGCAGTATCCTAAAATAGATATTGTGTACTTCAAGGTTGTTGATGAAGTGCAACGGGAGAAGGTGATCATGACAACAAGACCCGAGGGAAAGATATTTATGAGTTCTGGATCCATGTTCGATCAAGAGCAGGGTTATGGGTATGAGCTACCCTCATTTGCCTCTAAATTTAAAGGTTTAGGGTCATCCACCGATACATTTACAAGTGAAGTTAAAGTTAAAAGACCCAAGATCACCATCAAGCCACCGAGTGTGCCATCTGCAGGTGTTTTCAAAGATGTGAAACTCAAGGGAGTGGTTGTATCTCCTATCTCATCATGTGGGTCATGCAGTTGCGGTTGCAGAAATGGTGCTTCCACATCAAAGAATGTTGGGAGCATAAGGATTGCGAAGACCAACTCTCCTCAAGCTTCTAGGAACCAGCTAAGAATCAATACTGGATCCTCCTACATCTCTAAGAGGCAGACACAAGGCCATAATACTCCCCATCCGCTGAAGAAGACAAATGGTTACACGTTTGACTTTTACCCAAAGAAGCAGACTTGCTTTAACTGTGGCAATGCTGGTCATATTGCCCGAAACTGTCTCCACCTCCCCTATGAGACCTACTATCCTCAGAGTCAAAGGTTTCATCTCAGGATTCTGTTAAGTCTAAGCCAATGAAGGTGCAACCACCTAAGGCGATGAAGACTGTCACTCCTAAGGTCAAACCCTCTGATCAACATTGGGGTGCTGCCAAAGAACAAAGAACGCTTTCAAATCAAAATAACTATTTTCCAAGTTTCAAAAATTTTAAAAAACAGGTGAAGAAACCAATTTTAAAACAACAAACATTTGAAAAACCTAAAGTTACCCCGCCCAAGGTAACTAAAACTGTTTTGAAAAATGAACCAAAACTAAAGAAGGTTGAAATACCTAAAGTCACAACTTCAAAAGTGACTAAAACAAATGTTAAATCACTTGGAACTTGGAAACCAAAGACCATGGAAGCAACACCACAAGTCCTTGATTTCAATAAAGGCATGTGCTTAAAAAAAAGTATCATTTATTGACTCCTCAGGAGTACCTAGAACCACGATGGTCTAGGTACCATTGGCTAACTGATCTCTCACTGTGTGCAGGAACAGTCAAGGAGGACTATCACTAACATTTTCTTTGTTTATTGATAAGTGATTGTTCGAGGCACAGGTTAGGAAACATCACTTCACTTCATGGCGTGCAATATTGTACAACAGAGGGTATGTTTCCTTGAGAGGTAAAATGATTAAATCAGCAAAAGGTACTGTTAACCTGGTTGTTTAAGTTTTGAAACAATGAGGTATGCATTCCACAAAACCCAAGTCTCGATAATTTTCAGCTAAATACTTTGAAGGTTAGCTTGGCCAGATGTCTTTTATTTTATTTGTTTTGTTTCAGTTGTGTGTCAGTGTGTTTATTTAAAAAAATAAAAAAAATGAAAAATAAAAAAATTTAAAAACAAATAATAAAAAAAATGAAAAAATAGAGAGATTAAAAATGAAAAAGCAGGGGAAGAATATGAGACCCTCTAAAATTATGGATTTTAAATTTTTAATGTGTTTTGTGTTTGTTTTTGAGAAGGTGGGAAGTGAAATAAACTATCGTTCTGAGAATGGCTGACACGTGTAAGGCAGATGTGAAAGACACGGTCCATGGTGATATGTTGGTAGGCTCAACTCTTAAATCTGAAAAGGTATGAGTTACACATTTAAAGACAACGTATGGCAGTTTATTAGGTAACAACACTTAGGTTAATTGCATTTCTATTTGACTGCATGTTTAAGTTCCCAATACACACACTTGCCACCAAGAGTGTGAAATTGAGCTCAAAAAGTCGATGCCCCCTCTGATTTGTGTGAGCAATGACCTGGGGATGCTTCGCATGTATGTAAGGCTCTCCTATGCTTTGTGTCAGCAATGACCTGGAGTTGTCCATACATACGTGCTTCTAGATCACCTTAAATAATATATATCCAAAAAAATGTATGTATACACCCAAAAGATGCCAAAGAGCACATCAAAATAGACCCTCAAGCGTCCAAATCCCTCAGCCTTGTCACTAATGCGTACTAGGTGTCATAGTCAGGTTACAGCCTGATTGAAACACCAATGGGAGATTAGTTGACTTTGTATATTATACCCAAAAATCTATGTGATCTATTCTTTCTCTTCTCAACCAAGTCTCGAGCTCAGTTTCAAACTTCTGGTTCAATTTGTGAAAATATGTGGTATGGAATTTATATGCTTGATAGTGTGCAATAAAATGTACCTAGGATTTCTTTGGAACCCACTTTCTGTTCATAAATTAATGCACAATAAAAGATAATAAAAGTGACAAACAGCCTGACTAAGAAAAGGGTTTGAGTTTAAAGTGGACCAATATATTGGCAATCTCCTAGACATGTTCGAGTAACAGAAGCTGAAAAGGGTTCCTCGGTCAGACTCATACGGTTTGATCCCTTAGAAACCTTCTCATGTTTGAATTGGTTCTTATTTGTTTAATTTTTAATTGTTCTTGTGTGAGTCTTTAAGTTTTCTTTTTGTCCTATCCAGGTTAATTTGAGAAGTTTAAATGAGTTAATGTGGGTTTTGTGCATGACAGTATGCCCCCCCCCCCCCCCCATAATATACCCAATTTTTAGGGGGAGAATGAGGAATAATAGGGAGATAAGCATTATCTCAGAGGGAGATAATATGCATTATCTCAGGGGGAGATAATATGCATTATCCCAGGGGGAGAAGAGATAATATGTATTATCTCAGGGGAAGTCAAAAGAGGTCTTGGGTTAAGGGGAAGTTTTATAGAAAAACTCGTAATCAAGAATAGGTTTTTTAGTTAAAATAATGTTATTCACCTACTAACCCAGAGACCAGTCATCATAAGTCTGGTGGTTTGTATTTTTTCTATTTTCCAGACAGGTTCATGGTGATGAATAGAAAAGCTGATGATTGTGTTGCTGCTCATGTTAAAGAACCAGCCGGACAAGACTTTCATATCTGAAGAAAGCTACTGTTCAGGGGAAGTTGTTGGTTCTATTTCAAGCTACTCAAAGCTTCCAAAAGAAGATGTTCACAATTTGAGGGAAGCTGAAGACTTCAAGTTTTTGTTGAAGATCGTGCAACATGTAGAAAAATAACCAAGTTTGCCAAAGTAGAGGTTTTGAACTATTTAATCCATAAAAGAAAGGCATTTCAAGTCAATTGCCGAAGATTCAACAAGAACCAAAGTTCAGTCAAGAGTAACAAGTATATGAAAATCCTCATCTCATTACTTGTTCATTTCTAATAGTTCAAGCTGATGTTGATTGAGAAAAATTTCCCAAGTCTCCTGTGAAGCCCAAAAGATTGTCAAAGAAAAAATCTTCATCAACAACTACACCAGCAAAGTCAAGAACAAGAGTCACAAACGATTGAAGAAATTTAATATCACAAGCCTAGGGGAAGATTGTAAGGGAATTAAATAAAGGCTTGTAATATTAAATATAGGTGGGCTGGCTTAGTGGGTTTGAAATAGACAAATTAAGTTAGGAGTGGGCTTAGGCCTAAAAGGCATTGTATAGGAAATGAGTATAAATACTCATTTACTAGTCATTTGTAGGGCTTGGTCATTTTGTCAGCCATTTGAGGGAGAGAACGAGGAAGACCAGAGAGCACAGAGAATTCGAGATTCTCTAGCGGTGTACTAGACGATTGTAATCGTGTGCATCAATCCAGGTTTTATCATTATTATTTGTGTTCATTATTTTTGAACTTTTCTCATTCTTAAATCACTCGATTGTTTGGATTCTACACTCTCAATCAAGGTTAGATATCGTGTTTGTTCAAGGATTCTGGACTTACAACCATTTCTCATTTTTGTGACATCTAGTCATTGAGATAGTCAGGCTTGCCGGACCAAAACTCACAATGTGGTAAAAGCTTGTTAGAGCATGTTCCGGGTGTGGTCATTACTGTGTGAATTATGTAATTGTCTAGATTGTTTAAATAGCTAGGTTGCCAACGTACCATGAAGCGTACCAGATGGTACGCTGCAGCGTACCAAATGGTACGTTGGGTAGTCTGGTACGTTGGGCAGTTTACCTATAAATAGGTGAAGCTTAGCTTGTCAGTTTAGACTTTTGGTCATTTGTCTTTGTGTTGAGAGGAGATGTTTATCCAACCTCTCCCGAGCTTTATTGATGTAAACTCCTTCGGTGTAATCATTTGACACAATAAATGACTAGATTTCTCCATCTCTATCCTTCTATGATCTGGAAACGATTCATATATGGTTTTACAACTAGTACCAAATTTGCACATGCATAATTAGATTGTACCGTGTGCACTAGAAGTTGTAACCAAGCTCTCGAAGCCACATTTCCTCTTGATCAACTCCTAGATGTCTGTAGATCCCCAATCTAATAACGCATCCATCATCAAAACCAATTAGGATGATGGATTTCACCAAAACTAGCTTTAAGAGCACAATCAAGGAAACTATCACCTTAATCTTTCCCGTACTTACTCCCAAATGCCTTAGATGACAAAGGATCGTCCATGCAAGGCCTAAAAAGGATAAACAATCTTCTTATTAGCAATGGACCATGGAAACAATTGCTTAAGAAATGGTAATTAGGTGTGATTCTCACTTAGCAAGAGTTTGCACAACTTGAAATTGCTTGACGATTGTGGTATGGTGCTCCAGTTGGCCGGAAATGGCCTCCCCAGTCAATTTATGGATGAAACAGAGAGAGTCTTGACGTTTGTTGAGGGTAAAATGAGCAAAAAATGAAGCCAAACATATTTTACATCGATTGGGGAGATGCAGACCGCGAAGATGCACAATCGAGGCGATGCGCTCCGTATCGAGCAGAAAGAACGCGCGAATCCTACTCGGCGGGTAACGCATCCGACCTGATGACCCGTCGGGCGATGCGGACCGCGAAGGAACAATATCAAACGATGCGATCCGCATCGATCCGGAGAAATAACTTCTTCTTTATTTTTCTTGCAAAAATTCTAGCTAGATCATTATGGTTATCAAGGATGTTACACTACCTAAGGTTAAGTTAGCCATTTATGTGATATTAGGTAATCATATGTGCTTAGGTACCTGATCTGATCCGAGAGTTTATCTTGGATTACTGCTAAGACAATATGTACTTAGGTACCTGTGTGTCTACAAGTCATTAAGATCCGTCAAGGATAGGCGGGCGGCTCGGGGCATATATATATATTTAGTTTTAGATCGGGCTAAATAATGTCATCTCATACAAAGATGGCGCCGTTATGGTACATGTATGTATGATATATATATATATATATATATATATATATATATATATATATATATATATATATATAGGGTGAGGTTCATTGTAGACACTTTCGCATGTGAAATAGCTCTTTTTCACATGTGAAAGTTTCTAATTAATGAGAAAAAAGAAAAAAGAAAATTAATCACAACCATTAGATCAAGAGATCTAATGGTGAAAAAGGGTGTCTACCTGTCTACACTTATGGGGGTATCTACAATGAACTTTTCACTATATATATATATATATAGGGAGAGGATATATATATATATATATATATATATATAGGGTAAGGTTCCTTGGAAAACTACTATTATTTGGAAAACTGGAAAACCAAAGGAAAGTTATATTAAATGAAGGCTATTTGAGTAATTTGACAATTCTTTTTTTTTTTTGGTTTCACATATATCCACATGATAACTTTTTAAAAAACAAACAAAAAAAAAAAAGACAAAAAAACAAAAAAAAAAAGAGAAAAAAACGTTTTTTTTTGTTCATCTTGTCCATCCGACTATGTTGCATATATGCAACATAGTATGTTGCATACGTTGCATATATGCAAAATAGTATGTTGCATATATGCAACATTGTATGTTTCACATGTTGCATATATGCAAAATAGTATGTTGCATATATGCAACATTGTATGTTTCATATGTTGCATATATGCAATATAAAAAACATACAATATTGCATATATGCAACATAGTCGGACGAACCCATAAAAAAGAACGTTTTTTTTTTTAGTTTTTTTTAGTTTTTTTTTAGTTTTTTTATTTTTTTTAAGGTCGTAAGGTGGAAATTAGTTGGATAGACACGGAAATTTAAAAAAGAAAAAAAAAGGAGCACCAAAATGACCTAAATAGCCTTCATTTAATATATTTTTCCTTTGGTTTTCCAGTTTTCCAACTAAAACTTAGTTTTCCATTGAACTTAACCCTATATATATATATATATATATATATATATATATATACCCTATATAGGGAGAGGATCATTTGAGAACCAATTTGATTTGAGAACTAAAAAGAACTAATTTGAGCCACAAATTTATTTACATGTATCCCCCCCTCCCATGAATTGTAGTGGTCCCCCCTGAAATTTGTGGTTGAGATTTAGGTCTCAAAAGTTCTCAAAATAAAAAGTTATCATTTGAACCTAACCCTATATATATATTATATATATATATATATATATATATTATATATATATATATATTATATATATATATATATATATATATATGATAGCAAACGTATCATGAGTGTCCGTGGTCATGGCACGACACTAAAGGACAAGATTTGACTCGCCTGACTTGTAGATACTAACACAGACACATGAAATTGTTTAGTTTAGAGTCAAAGGCCACGACTCGCCAACAACTTTGTTGATGTTTTTAGCTCGGGTCGCGGGTAACTAATTTGCAAGTAGCAAGTTGCTCAGGGTTAAGCAGAAAGACTAGTCAAACAACTTGTCAGCTAACTAGCCCGTGATCACAAGGTCTAAGGCAGAAACACACGGGCTAGCTAGCTGATAAGTTGTTAGACTAGTTAGACGTTAAGAACTGTGATCAAACTATGAAAAATGTATTTAAGTTTTTGTACCCAATGTGAAATATTTAATGTTTTAAATTTTCAGTGAAAATTAGGTATTTAACTTGTGTACTTTGCTTCTGCGATGTTTGATACGCAACATGTTTACACACAAGACGGTGGGGCGTGACAACATGAGTCAAAGTCGATGGGTGTTGACATGATATTGTTTATGAAAGTTTGTGTAGATATTGATAACTTAGTCAAAGTTAAAGGTCTAAGAGATTAATTTTGTCATTTAGATAATCCCAGTTTTCCAATATCGATTTGTTCTTGTATAATCATTTTAATTTCAGTAATCTTTCATCGCCGAACCATTCCCATTCGATTTCTATTCTTTTGATTGTGTTTTTCGATACAATTTTCACTTTATAGTTCCTATCTGAAATTCAAGAAACATGAGTCATAACATTAAATTTTTTTTTTCTTCTTGAAATTAATAGTTACTTTAAATGAAAAAAAAAATGAGCATTGAAAGGTCATGAGTTCAAAGCAAGGCATCCACAAACCAATCTTCAGTTGCAGAGTTGGGTTTTTGAGGTTATGTCTGAAAGCTGTTTATGCAAAACTATATATGATCCAATGTTGATGGATCAAATTTAGATCCGCATGATTTTAACAGATGGATCTTGTACGTTTTGGACGGGAAAACTTTTGTAAAGATGAATCTAAGACAAGTGTCCAAACATGTAATATTCTATTATAAGTAAGTAGAAGATTATAAATATTAAGTGCTAATAGGCTGTATCTATCTTACATGCTCGGTACACACGTTACTACGTTACTTCTGTTACCGTTGTAAGGTTTGAATACAATCACTTTTCTGTTGTAAAGTTCTAGTACCATTACAATCAAGCACCCATACCCGAGACCCAAACCACGGGTTGGTTCGACCCGATTCGGGTACCCTCGATATATTTAATATACACATCAAAAATCTTTGATGAGCATCCATCAACTAACCTAACAACATCATGTCATTACTGTAGAGAATTATAGAAAAGAATCAACACCACTGATATACCAATTATCACCGGGAATGCAGTCACCAAGTACAACGCTCCGTATCCCTGCAACATAAAAACAAACAATCGTCGATTTGGGTTGGTTATGGTTGTATATCAAACGGGTCGACTAAAAGTATTTAGATAAAATGCAAAATGTCAAACGGGTCAAACAGGTTAAAAATCACAAAAGTTTATTTTTAAGGCGTATAACCTTCTAAATCATTTTATTCAATGATTTAGTTGTTATTGTGATGTATTGATCTTATTTTATAAAAAGAAACTAAATAAAAAAAATACCACAGCTGAAGGGACTTCATTCTCATCACTCCCATCAACTTCCTCAATTTCAGCTGCTGAATCCCAGTCAATGTTAAGCTTCTTTGCAGCCACTGCAGGATCAATACCAGTGTCCGTAGCCTTCGCGTATAATGATTTTCGTGGCCCTGTTTTCTTTATCTCAACCTTTTTTTTTCATAAAACATACATAACATATCATATCATATGAGAAAATATAACATCTGAACTAATGATTACAAGTTTTCTATTATTGCATCATTGGTTACCTCCAAATTAGGCCATTGAATCATTTCTTGTGCCAGTATTTCAAGAGCAGCACGGTCTCGTGGGATTTTCCCTTCATTCACCTGCATCACACTTTGTTACAGATGATGTAAATCTCAAAAACGACACACAGGTGCAGATTGAGCATTATTTGTGCAAAATCCACACACTTTTGACTTGAGAATTCAAGCCAAGCAGTGTTGAAACTTGAGATATGAAATTCATATCAAACTTTTTTACAAAGTTTACTCCAAGATTCTTGTAATTATGTGTAATAACTATTAAATGTAGTTAATTTGTTTCTTCTAAAGATCAAGATATTCATGGGTTTGAGAGAAGTTACTGACTTCTTCAAGAACAGCAGCCAAATCCTCTCTCGTTGGAGCATCCACATCATCGATTCCAAGAAGTCTTCTTCGCTCAACTTCTCTTGGGTCCTCAATCATCACTGTTAACTTCACCTAAAATGTTCCCATCATAAAATCACATAAACACTGATTTCCATTTCTTTCAAACACAGTCCAAAAGTTCTTACAATTCAGGGTCAATTGACAATGAGTTTAGACTTTTCAAAGTGAATTAATCCTAACAATTACATATCTATGAAGACATTTTTGTATCCAGTATTTCAAAATCAAAGAAGTCAGAAAGAAAACAGAGGTTACCTCACTAAAAAGCATGTCTCTGTTTTTCTTCAAAAGCTCCAAAACCTAATTGACCAATAAAACCACAATAAAAACCTAATCCGAACAAGGGTTTTGGGAATTCGAGTAAATAAATCTCACCCTTTTGATTTCGGAGACATATTCAAGGTCTTGAGGATCTGGGTCTTCAACAAATTCATCGTCTTCTTCATCTTTTTCTTCATCTTCTTCATCAATCGTGGTATTTGATTCTTCAGCGACACTCAATTCAGTCCGGGTATCTTCATTCCCAACAGCAACAATCACACGAATTCTGCTTCCATTTGTGTTCTTGCAGCTCAAGTAACGGTTTTGGTGGCGGGGAAATGAGATCGAGAGGTTGAAAATGGGTTGTGATGAGGCGGGGAAGGTGTAAATGGGGAGGGGCAATTGAGATGAAAGTTTCAGTAAAGCCATTTTCTGGTGGTATGAAAGTTGAAGGATTGAAATTGTTGGATTGGTGTGTGTGTGTTTAATCTATGAAATTGATAGGTTGTTGTTCTTCATCTTCCCAAAATGGGAACTTCAATCACACCCATTGGCTTATGTTAATTGCAGAGATATCCTCTGCAAATTGATATGGAGATATTGGGAAGTTGGGCCTAGCCCATGAAATTTGACTGTGTAAGAGGCTCAATCGGGCCTTCTTTGTTTAGGAGAAGTTTTAGGAGTGATTTCTAGTTGTGGGAAGCCCAATTCCTTTGGGCACGTAGAGGTGTACAACCCGGTCCGGTTTGGGTTGGTTTAGCGAAAGAAAAAAGCGGTCTTGGTTGTACGTCGGTTTTACACGGGAAGTAATCAGGTTTATTGTGACCGGTTCCTTTTCGAAACCGGTTTTACACGGTTCAGGTCAGGTTATACTGATTTAATCCGATTTAGTTGAGCTAAGATAAGAACAAGCTAGAAACCGACCGTTTGGGTTGAGTCCGGTGTGAAACCAGGTTAGGACTAGGCAGGGGCGGCCTAATGGGCCAAGAGCTAGGGCTTAAGGCCTCCATTTTTTTATTATTTTTATATGTATATATATTATATATTATATATTATATACTATATAATAAATAAAAAGTTTTGTCATACTTTAATTAGTAAAAAAGAACACTTGTTATCACCATAAAGTTTTGGATTAAGTCAAATTTTTATTAAATAATTATCGAAATACTAAATTTCCATATTAGGGTTTATTTAGTTTAAACTTTTAATAAGTAATTATCAAATAAGTATTATTCACATAAATTTTTTCTATATTAAGGTTAGTAATTATCCAGATACTAAATTTTAATATTAAGGTTGATATTTTATTGCATATATATTATATTTTATTAAAAGTAATATATTTTATTATATATACTTTAATAATTTAATATATAATGCTTATAATACTTTATTCATAATAATATTTTAACTAATTGATAATTTTATTAGTAAAATAAGATTGAGTTTATATTTTCGGGGTCTTTTTTATACTTGTCTAAGACCCTATAATTTGTACAGATTCTAAAATTATAAAAAAATTATCACAAGATAGATTAAACGATTTAACTATTTTGTTAATTGAAAAAGATTTAGTTAGAAGAAATTGACTTCGAATGTTTTATTAAACAATATAGTTATTATTGTCGGTCCCAGGCAAGATAATAGAGAAATATTTTAAAAGTATCTTTTAAAAAAACCAAAAGACCCCAAAATGTATGTTCGTTTGGGTCCTTCAAATTTTTTTAGCCGCCCCTGAGACTGGGTTTGGAACCTGTTTTGTTTCCCAAAGTGGGTGTTTCCCCACTATAGTAGTGATGTAGATGAAAGTACACATGACAAAGATGAAAAATGGAAGATGTTTTAAAATGGGAGTTATCTTGGAATAACCTAGTTACAATGTTTATTGTATTTTGTAGTGACAAAGGGGAGGTGATGTGAATTGGATACTAATAGAAACTGGACTATATATGACTAACACAAGGGATGGTTGATTGGTAATTTGGTAGCCCATCAAATGTAGGCCAAAATAGAAATGGAAACAATGCACATAATTAGTGGGGTCTCTTTATTTCAACTTTATCGTGATACAATTCAATGCATATAATTATCTCATCTCCAAAAAGTAGGGAATA
>JBCNJP010000015.1:20040014-20061729 GCA_039602395.1 Deinandra increscens subsp. villosa | reverse complement strand
ATACGGTTCTAGATTGGGTCAGAGAATTTTCTTACCTATGATGTGTTTCTTTCTAATGGAGAATGAAGATAATCAAGTGATACTAATAATCCGTCAATAATTCAAATTTACTATTAGAAAAAATCATAAAGAACTAAACTATAAGCGCGCGACAAACAGTTGGACACAATTCATCTCATAAATGATTTGAATAAACTTATTACCCTTGAGTTCTTAACTCCCCCTATAAAGAATGATCTGACAAATTATATATTATAGTAGAACCTCTATAATTTAATACTCGATAAATTAATAACCTTGATAAAATTAATAATTTGTGTGGTCCCAACTTGGGACCGGTATATAATTGGATGCCAATTGATAAAATAATAAGATACTAACTTTTTTGAAATCCCAATGTAAATGTATTGGTCCCACCGAAAGTATAAATTAATAATTACTAAAATATTCTAAAATTCTAGGACTATCTAGTAAAAAATGAATCTATAGTCACTTGTTTTTTTGTGAACTTCAAATCTATATTGAGTTTATTTTTAAATTTCCCCATTACACTTAAGAGTTGAGGCACTATATTCTCGTTTGCAACAAAAAGTTATGAAGAATTGTTGTCGCTTGCAATGCTTCTTTCCGAGTGACTAATTCCAAAGGTACTGAATCATCATTAACTTCATCGTCAACCAGATTTTGAACGGTATCATTAGACATTTTATAGTGATCAATCTTGTTCTATGTACATTAAACTTGACAAGTTCATTAATGTGTGAATGTACGTGAGAATTTTGAAGGTCTTTGTTTATGTTTTATTCAAATAGGTAAAGTGAACGGACATGAAATTTTTGAAGGTCGATGCATTAATTTGAGAGTTGCTCACGTATATAAGCCAACTCTTTATATTAATAATTTATTAATTTATCGATATAATAATATCTCGCTAAATTAATAAATTATCCTGGTCCCAACATTATTAATATATAGAGGTTCTACTATACAATGGCCATTCAAAATAATTGCTCATGTAAGTTTGCTATATTGACATTTTGTACCCTTAAACTTTAACAATTTGTTTTTTTTAAACAGAATAGTAAACTTTAGGTTTTTATAGTTTATCCACATATGTTTCATACTTTTACATTTTCTACTCCCTAACTTTTAATATTTTTTGTTTTAAGTTTTGTGGTCTTTTACTTTAGCAACGAGACTTTCACAATTTTTCGTTTTTATACTTTTATTTTCACATATGTTTCATGCTTTAGGTTTTCTACCCTCTAAGTTTTGCCACAAAGATTTTCTCATTTTTACACTTTTGTTTCCTTTTTTCTTTTTTTTATACTTTGGCCACTATTACTTTTTAATTTAATACTTTGACCACGTGACTATTAGAGTTTTACGTCTTATACCCCTTAACTTTTATACTTTCGTTTTCAATATACTTTTTATAGTTTTATATTTTGACCACGAAACCTTTAGACTTTTACGTTTTAAACCCCTTAACTTTTGTACTTTCGTTTTTAGTATATTTTTAGAATTTTTGATTTTAGCCACGATTTTTTTTATAGTTCTATACTTTGACCACGAAAATTTTAGGCTTTTACATTTTATGTCTCTTAACTTTACTACTTTCGTTTTTAGTATACTTTTTATAGTTTTATACTTAACCACAAAACTTTTAGACTTCTACGTTATATACTCCTTAACTTTTCTACTTTTATTTTTAGTATACTATTGAAGTTATTGACTTTGGCCACTATCTTTTTATTGTTTAATATTTTGAGGACATTAAAATGTCCATTACTTAAACCGACGGATAAATGGGAGGTCCACCGCGAAATGTTTTATACTTATTAACTTTTCTACTTTCTTTTATTATTATACTTTTAAAGTTTTCGAATTTAGCCACGACGTTTTTATAGTTTTATACTTTAACCACACTAAAACTTTTTTGATTTAAACTGACTAGTAAATAAGTGATCCGTCGTAAAGCAAAAGCGAGTTACCAACTTATTTCATACACTTTTGTTTAATTAGGTTTTAGTTGATTTTTTCATAAAGATTTGCTAGCTGGTACACCGAGCAACAATAATGCTGAATATTTGAAGTTGATTTAAGCAGTCAATAAGTTAATTTATCTATACAATAACATAATTTGATATCATCATTTCCTAGGTTGTTATATGAAATGAATAAAATAAAGTTGTTTTATCTAGTTGTAACAAATTTATCATAAAATTTAGTTGTGTAATAAAATTTAGTTGTGTAATAGATATAATTATGCGATTTTTACAAAGGAGCTGGTGTTGACTTAGTGGTGTAATAGATATAAACGTGTAAAATAGATTTTCTTAAATATTCTTTTCCAATCTCAACAAATTTAGAACACGAGTTTGTGGTATAATAAGTACGTTTTATAGCAATATAACTATTTTTTTGTTCATGTTATCCCTGCGAAAATACACGTGTTGCTAAATCCAGTTAATTTACATTAATAAATTAACCACTTAAGAACACAGAAAAAGAAAAAAAATTACTTGTTATGATATTGTGTTTTTATTATTAGATACTTATTGATGGAAATGCTTTTAGCCTAACGGTATTGTTTGTGAAAGATGGAGTCCCAAAGAGATTGAGAGAATAACCATAAAATCGATATGGGACTAGCCCACTTCGTAGAGGTTATTACCTCTTAGTTGAAGGTTTAAGGTTCAAACCTTAACATTGAAAGTTTAATTGTAGTATATTTGAGGTAGTTGAGAAGTAATGTAATTTGTCGTTAAAAAAATATTACCATATCAATATTTAAAAATAGGTCCATATATTGTGTGGTAACTTGCGTCATTAGGTTACGTAATTGTAAATGTAAATGTAGGTTATCTAATTATAAATTAGGTTGTGTAATTATAAACATATGTTACGTGTTAATAATCATAGTTTATGTGATAATTTGTATACATATAGCGTAATAAGAGGAGGTTCAAAAGGGAACAATAAAAAAAAGGAGGATCTGACTCAAATAAACTTCTTTTAAACTCAATCTAGCGCATCGGAACCCTCTCGTCGATCAATGTTTTTTTTCTGGACAACAAACCCATTTTTGGGCACCACCAGACTCGAACCCCGCCATTTGGCTAGGGGAGAACACCTTACCAACTCCACTGTCCCTTTGGGATCATCAAATCAATGTTAAGTATAGCTTTTCGGGTTTTTAACCTTTTGGATTTGGAATTTTTAGCTTTTAAGATTTAGAGTTTAGCTTTAGCGTTTAACTTTTTAGGTATAGCTTTTACTATTTAGCGTTAGGTTTTAAGGTTTAGATTTAAGGTTATCTTTAGGGTTTAAATTTAGAATTTAGCTTTAACTATTAAAAACCTAATAACTATTCAACGATGTCATTTTAACGCTGTTGAAATTAGTTTAATTGAACTTTATTTGAGCCGGTTCCTCATGATTCCTGGTTTTTTTTATACCTTTTTCTTTTCAACTCACCACTTACGTAATATGTGCCTAGTTATTTATTTTTGCACTGGTATTATGGTGGTTTAATACAAGTCTTACGATAAGATTACTTTATTGCACTGGTATTATGGTGGTTTAATACAAGTCTTACGATAAGATTACTTTATACGTGACAATATATATGTATCGTGTATCTTTTTATGTAATTTTGAAATGAAATTATGATTTGGTATTTGAAAGAAGAGTTGCATTGAATTGCCGGATTGGCTTTGAGAAGATGGATTGCAAAAAAACCGAACCTTGCGTGATTAATTGAAACATGTAAATTTTGGGATTAGGTTTAAACCATATACCATTTTTTTTTATCCTTTCTTTGACTCATATGATGCTTTATTTTAGTAGCTTTGTGATGTATCCCTCAACTTTTAGTCTAATAATATCCTGATGTTATTTAATGTAATTTATTTCTTAAAGAGTAAATTACATATTTTGTTCTTTAACTTTACTCGTTTTGTAATTTTTGTCATTTATCTTTTTTTGTTACACTCCCTGTCCTTTAACTTTTTTATTCTTTCACCTTTTGTCCTTTTTAACGGATTCCGTTAAAATCCACCGTTAAGTCAAGGGTATTTTTGTCTTTTTACTTTTTAGGGTAGAAATCATTACATATTTTGTCCTTTAACTTTGTCTGTTTGCAATTCTTATCCTTTATCTTTTTTTTTTGTTACATTCTCTATCCTTTAACTTTTTTATTCTTTCATCTTTTGTCTTTTTAACAGATTCTATTAAAATTTATCGTTAAGTCAAGGGTATTATTGTTTTTTTACTTTTAAAGGGTATTTATTATACTTAAATAAAGAGGAATGATGTGTTATGTAAATCTGTAAATTTTTTTTCCTTTATCACCCCACCCCCACCCTAACCTTAAACCATCACCGGTGAAAACCTCACCCCCACTGTCGGTCGGCCGGCGACCTCCCATCGAACACTGTCGACGACCCTCCGGCGACCTCCCATCGACTTGACATCGAGTTTGTTAAGGGTGGTCGTCGGTGAAGCAGGTAAACTGGTGACTGCCGACGTTTGGCGAGGAGACGGTGGAGGGTCGTCGGAGGTTTGGTCGGAGCAGCGAGGGCTCGGAGATGCGCCGAAAATCCGACCGGGAAAGAGGAGAGGGGGAGGGGGATCGAGGCTGCCTTCTCTCAGAAACGAAAGTGGGGTGGGTTGGGGTGGGGTGATAAAAGGAAAAAATACAGATTTACATAACACACCCTCCCTCTTTATTTAAGTACAATGAATACCCCTAAAAAGTAAAAAGAAAAAAAATACTCTTGACTTAACGGTGGATTTTAACGGAATCTGTTAAAAAGGACAAAATGTGAAAGAATAAAAAAGTTAAAGGATGGAGAATGTAACAAAAAAAATAAAGGATAAAAATTGCAAAACAGGCAAAGTTAAAGGACAAAATATGTAATTTTTTCTATCCTAAAGAGTAAAAAGACAAAAATACCCTTGACTTAACGGTGGATTTTAACGGAATCTGTTAAAAAGGACAAAAGATGAAAGAAAAAAAAAGTTAAAGGACAGAGAGTGTAACAAAAAAAGATAAAGGACAAAAGTTGCAAAACGGATAAAATTAAAGGACAAAATATATAATTTACTCTTCCTTAAAAATTAAAGGTTTAAGTTCCATAATAAACAAACTGCTAAATCATTTCTTAAATCTAAAAGATTCAAGTTCCATAATAAAGAAATCATGAAAAAAAAAGTTGTTCACCAAAAGAAATTAGATTTTTGATGTGGAAAAGAGACTCTAACTTAACTTATTATAGTACTTTAATATCTTAACAGTATATTTTAACAAAACCAAGAGATATACCAAATATCTATTAGGGCAAGCGGTATACCGGCGTTAAAGCCCAGTATAGCGCCGTTAATCGGCGCCAACACCGCCCCGGCCTTGCGCCAAACGGCACCGCCAAGCCTCTTCGCCAACTTCTCCGCGGCGTTAAAGGGAGAATATTGTGGCCATTTGACCGTTCAACGGTCCAAAATATGACCGTTGGCCATATTTAAAAAAAAAAATTTCTTTTTCTTTCTCTATTTAAACCCACAAATACTCAAATTTTTTTCACACTTTAAATCAATCTCCTCTCAAATCTCTTTCAAAACTCTTAAAAAAATTATCATGGATTTCCTCTCGTCCAACGATTCATCCGACTCGTCCTCCGACGAAGCCGCGGAAATGTTTTTCCAGATGATGGTGAACTATCAACGACGTCGGCTAAATAGACGAGCGCAACAAACGCTTACACGAAGAGCTCGTCTAAACCGAAACCGTGAAATGGGGCAAACGAGTCTTCTTAGAGACTATTTCAACGATCCATGCGTCTACCCGGCAGAAGCGTTCGAACAACGTTTTCGTATGCGACGTTCACTATTTCTAAGAATTGTGAACGATTTAGAACGAGAGAATTCATGGTTCCCGCAAAGAAGCGACGCAAGAGGAAGGATCGGTTTCACTCCATTGCAAAAGTGCACAGCCGCAATTTGAGTTATGGCTTACGGTGTTACGGGTGATTCATTCGACGAGTATCTGAGGATGTCTGATCGGACAATTAGGACGTGCATTCAAAAGTTTTGTAAAGGTAATACTTATCGTACAACATTTGTTTAGTTATTTAATTTACATACCATGTTTGTTTTATTCTCATACATAGTTTTAAAATTAGGTCTTTACAACTTGTATGGAAGAAAATATTTACGCCGACCCACTGCTAGTGATATTAGACAGTTGTACGAGTTTCACGAGCAGAAATGGGGTTTTGTTGGGATGCTCGGTAGCATCGACTGCACAATTGGGCGTGGAAGAATTATCCCAACGCTTGGCGGGGTCAGTATATGCGAGGTGATCATGGGCATCCAACCATAATGCTCGAAGCCGTTGCTTCGTACGATATGTGGATTTGGCATCAATATTTTGGTATCGCTGGGTCGAACAACGATATCAATGTGTTGGATCGATCACCCATTTGGGATGATATCATCGAGGGACGTGAGCCCGATTCATCGTTTGAGCTACGTGGCAACACGTACAAGCGGGGATATTATTTGGGAGACGGGATTTATCCTGAATACTCTACGATTGTGAAAGGGTTTACGGCTCCCATCGGAGAAAGGCGCAGGGTTTACACGAAAGCTCACAGTGCGGCTCGTAAAGACATAGAGCGTACATTTGGCGATTTGAAGGATAAATGGCATATCATAGCTCACCCCGCTCGTATGTGGCATCGAGACAAAATCGCTAACGTGATGCGCGGTTGTATAATTTTACACAACATGATTCTCGAGGACCAGGGTGCCGCAATTTGTCAATTTCACGAGGAGGAGTTGGATACGGAGTATGAAGAAATCGACGAGGATCACAAACGGGCAATTCGTCAAAAATAAGAAATCGAGACATCCATAACTAATTGAAGGCGGACTTGATCGAGGATATCTACGAGCGATCACGATCACATTGATTATTTTATCAAGTATCTCTATGTTTTATTTTTTTTCTCAAGTATTTGTAGGTTTTATCTTTTTAATAAATGTATTTGTAATATTTTTTTTTATTTTAAATAATTATTTAATTATTTTTTATTTATTTATTTATTTATTTTCGAAGACAAAAAAAAACAAATTTTGTAGTCATTAAAATAATTCGAAAATAAAAAGAAAAAAAATTTAATTAAAAATAGTTTAACATGGCATGGAGTATCCCTCTCTGGTGTTAAGTGGTGTTAAAGCTAATGTGACGCTTACGTAACATGTTTAACATATTAAGTTAACATGGGTATACCGTATACCCCATGCCCTTATTATCAACCGAAACTGTATCCGAGTGAAGGTGGAGGGCAAAAAAGAAAGATGAATAGGAATTTGAGAGCTGGCGTTCACCTCAAAGGGACCCAGCGAGAAGTGGGGCCCAGTGGTGACCTGTGAAGTAGCCAACATTTTCTGACCTGTCGTGAGTAGATGATTATATTCCCACGTGGCTTAGCTGGGGGGTTTACTAACAGCAATCACGCCGTTAATTTCACCAAAATCAGCCACCCACTACCACATGTTGTCAATCATTACAAGACCACTTCATTACCATATTTAAATTTTAAAATACACCTTATACGCTATTACGCTATGATTTTTGTATCATGCTTATGCTTACGCTTACTTATTATTCGTATATTTATATATTTATCAAAATTTGTTGTTTTTGTAATAGTAGTGAACTAATCCCTCACGAGTTGCGGCGAGAACCATCATATCATATATTCATGTAATTACACGTCTTAAACTTAATCTATATCGCAACAAACATGTAATTCAAACTCAAAACGTGTAAAACATTATAAAATATAATTCATCACTTGGTTTGCATGGTCATTAGATTTCATCATGGTACATAACATTTAACGATATAAAACCAATCTTCACAAGAAGTAAAAGCGATCTTCGCTGGACACTTATATTTTACTCATGGACACCACTCAAAACCTAATAGTCCAAACCTAGAAATCATATGAAAAATCGAACGATTATAGATTTTATGATTCGGATTTTCTGGAACCATGGAAACAAAAAATCTAAACGAAAACTTAAGAACAGATCTTGTGACTTTGAAGATGACGATGGACACAAAATGAAGAACAAAAACACGCATGGTCAAGGGCAGAGAAAAATGACTCAAATTTAGCCACCAACCACTCCATATGCAAGCAGAGAAGGATGGAGGCGGTGGCACACCGAGTGTAAACGACTTAGTTGCTCAATTTGTACCATTCGTTATAAAACAGAAAAAACTCAGGTTTGATGAACTTGTACTTTCCCATTGCAAACCCCAATTGTAAACTACTATAACCTAAGTTAAAAATACACACACACATATATATATATATAGATATAATATCAAGTAATTTTAGTACTAAACTAGATTTTACTATCTAAGTGTTGATGCTGGAATAACGTGGATATACAAAACAATAGTATTACTAAAGTATAAGGTAAAGAAAATGAAAATATAACGCAACAATGTTAAAATCAGAAGTATGATTAAATATAATACCACAAATAATTAGATATCTAAGGGTAAAATGTGAAATTCAAATTTAAAACGAATTAAACGCTTAAAATGATCTAAAAAAATGGAAAAAGAAAATACTAATAAAGGTGTCGCGTGGATTATGTGAGCACACAAAACAGTTGCATTATTACAACGTTACATAAAGAAAACAAAAATAAAAAACTGCGCAACAACCTACACCCTTAAACTATTGACTCTACGACTTAAAAGTTATATTACACGTCTGTAACTATTACACTGCCAACTCATGTGCTGAATTTTTCGAGATTAAAAATAAAAAAAACTCTATCTTACACAACTGTACATATTACACTACCAACTCTTTTTCAAAATTCTTACGCTTGGATGAAAAATAATAAAAGAAAAATAAAACAAAAGAATAATAAAAACAAGAAAAACAAATCAAAATAACACAAAAATAATGAAGACCAAGATAGGAAAAACAAAAAAAACAAATAAAGGGACATGTTAGGGACAACCAATTTGTTTACTCGCACACTATGAATTCAAGTTGTATTGTACAATACGACTCGTATCTAATGATATTAGACCTTCGAGATAGAAGACTTAGCAGTAAAGATTACCACAGAAGCTTTTTACCGGCATAGATGACTTACCCCGGTGGTTTTACTTTAACCGGGATAAGGTCATTACCCTGGAAGCTTTGGTTATCTCGGAAGAACAGTCTTACGATGGTTGTTATGCTTACCCTGGTAATGTACATGTTCTAGTATAATTTGAATTACCCCGGTAAGGAGAATATCCCGAAGTTGACTATTCAATGTACTTACCCTGGTACTGACAAAAGCACCACTGTACCTAAATCAGACCCATGCATGTTCCCTGCCGTCGGTGTAGCTGCTCAACTTGTTAACTGCTTACTTTTTATCAGTCTATGATTATTACCTAGATTGACTTTAAAGAAATCAAGGGCTCTCTTTGATTTCTCGGACACTATATATAGTTAGCTTGTTCTTTGTATTTCACACGTTCGAATATTATAACCACTTAAGAGCAAGTAATAGAATTATAGTTCTATGAATCATTCAATCACGTGTATTCTTATTTGCTTATTTCTTATTAGAATATGTCCTAACTATAAACAGAGAGTGAAGTTTGACTTGTTTCTACCTAGTCAAACTTGTGAGTAAATCTTGTGTTAAGGTTATTTGAGCATTTAACCACGATCCTACAACACCTACCACCTCTTCCTCTCAAACTTAGAAAATTTTCAAAAGGGGAAGAAGGCATCAAAGAAAATTACCCCTCGCACTTCATCCCTGCCTATTATTCTAGAAATTTCCCATTTCTGAAACTGGCAGGTCTCCTCCACCTGAGTAAGTTCAGGCCATCCAAGCTTCTAGCCTTGCTAAGGTCAAAGAACCTAAGTAGAAGAAAACCAAAAGGGATCCTAAAATTACTGACAATCTTCTAAGAAGTTGATCCTCTAGATTTGGATTACAATCCCCATCCACAGGTTTACCTCCACCAAAACTAAGCCTTATAATGCCTAGGAATGATGATATTAAGTTCTTTGGTCCATATGATGTGACTTCGTCTAAAACCCTATTTGCAAGTGAGTGACCGATGAACCTGGGAAGACCCATTTCTATCCCACACTCTCCTAAGGAGGTGAACTTCAGTAGTTTTGAAGAAGTTCATGTCGAAAGGGCTGGTGCTACATTTGAGTCCATACTGGGCCCATGTGCACTTCGCGCAACAAATAGTTTGCTTTGTCTGTGTCTGCATAGTGGAGGAGCGGGCCCATGTAAGTGCGTCTGTATAAAATACCGTTGATCATCTGATAATGCTCGCACTTGTTGCCCAGCTTATGTGCTTCAACCTTATCCTGTGGGAGAGTCCCTTTAGTCAAATAGTTGACAATTGGTGTCATCCAGCTGCTTGGAGATTGTTGGGAAACGTTAACATGGTGGATTTGAGTTGCTGCTTGTTTCAACTCTTCAACTTGGACATTTTGGAGATGATCCACGAAGCAAGAAGCCAGTTTGCTAAGCATGTCTGCTTTTTTGTTATGGCTTCGCGGAACAGTGACGATCTCGCAAGTCTCAAAAACTTTTATTAGCGTTTTAAAAACACTAAGATACTTAGCCATCGAATAGTCTTTGGCGTCGTACTCAACATTTATCTAGTTGTCCACAAGCAGGGAATCCACATGTGAGCGAATATGGCGCGCTTTGTACTTGAGGGCCAATTTAAGACTCGCTATCAAAGCTTCGTATCCTGGCTCATTATTATTGGCTTGGAAGCTTAGCTTGAATGCGCGGGCGTATTCTTTCCTGGCGGGGCTGATAAGAATAACTCTTGTAACTGCTCCTTCCGCACAAGAAGCACCATCAGAGTGTAATTCCCAAAGCTGGCCAGAAGGTACAGCCTTGGGAACTGGAAGGCATAACTCTTCAGCCATGATGTGCGCTCTTGCAGGGATTTCTGAGATAAAATCAGCAATAACTTGGCCTTTGACGGCGGTGCGGGGTTTAAAAGAGAGGTTGAAAATGCCTAACTCGATCGCCCATTTGCATAGACGACGAGATAAATTAGGCTTCTTTAAGACATGGTGGAGAGGATAACTGGTGAGAATTTCGATATCATACACTTAGAAATACCTCCTTTGTCGGTGGGAGGCATGTACCAGAGCCAAAACAAGCTTTTCCAACACAGAGTAATTAGCCTTAGCATCATTGAGAACTCGGTCTATATAATATATGGGGGTTTGGACATCACCCCTTTCCACTAGTAGGATTGAACTGGCTGCCCTTTCTGAGGTTGGCAAATACATTTTCAAGAATTCATCAATGTGCGGGGTAGTAAGCATAGGGAGATTGATCAGATAAGCTTTTAGGTCTTGAAAAGCATGTTTCGCCTCAGTTTTCCAGATGAACTGGCTTTCCGCCAAATACTTTTTCAACACGGTGATAAAAGAGAGAGAGCGCTCCGCATGCTTGTAAATGAACCGGTTGATGGCAACCAGTCTGTCATTGAGGGCTTGCACGAGCTTTGAGTGATGCGGGAGATGGCATATTGATAATAGCGGAGACCTTATCTGGGTGGAAGCGGAAGCCATCTTTGGTGACTACTACGCCAAGGAACTTACCTTCCTCCATTCCAAAGGAGCACTTCCCAGGACTCAGCACAATGTTGTTTTGGCGAAGCGCCAAAAAGTTTTATCTATATCTGGGAGTATGCGCTTTTCATCCAAGCTTTTGATTACTAGGTCATCAACATACCCTTCAAAATTCTTGCCTATCTGAACTTTAAACACCTTGTCCATCATTCTTTGGTAGGTGGCTCCTGCATTCTTTAACCCAAAGGGCATTTTTGTATAGCAATATATGCCATTATCGGTGTAGAATGCAGTTTTATCCTCGTCCTCCTGTGCCATTTGGATCTGATGGTAGCATTTGTAGGCGTTCAGGAAACATTTGAAGAGGAAGGGTACTAAGGAGTCAACTTTCACATCAATCAGAGGTAGCGAGTACGCATCCTTGCGGCAAGCACGGTTAAGGTTCGTAAAATCAACGCACATACGTAAGGATCCATCAGCCTTCGGTACCACCACTGGATTTGCAATCCAGGTTTGCTCCTGCATATGGCACACAATACCCACAACCTCTAGCTTCTCGACCTTTGAAACAACGAACCTTCGACGCTTATCGCCCATATGGTGGCACTTCTGGGCTAATGGTTCAACTCCTTTGTAGGTTTTGAGATGGTGTTCCGCAACACTACGCATGACACCCTTCATGTCACTGTGAGTAAAAGAAAAAATATCCATATTCTCTTTAAGCAACTGCTTTAGGTGATATCTGATCTTTGGAGATAAGGCGGGCCCTAGCGAGACTGTTTGTTCCGCATAGCGGCGGTTAAGGACCCATTTTTCAATTTCGTTTGGCGGAGGGCTTGCCAGGGGATTGCCACCTCAGCAATCATCTTTGGTTTGTCAGCCCTTACCTTGGCTACACCACACTGAGTGGGGAGCATCAAGAGCCTGTGGTCAGTGGAGACTACAACCGCTAGATTTTCCAAAGAAGGTCTGCCCAGGATGGCATTGTGTTCACTCTTGGCGGAAATAATGAGGAAAGTTACCATGATGGTTCTGCCCACACACCAGCGCCCATAGTTACTGGATAATCGATTTGTCCTAACGGTATGTAGGTCTCCTGCAAAAGCCGCTGAGGGGCTCGTAGACGAGTTTAAGACAGGCTTGATTTGTGGGGTCCATGTTTCGTAAACATTGCTTGTAAATGATGTCGACTGAACTCCCGGTGTCGGTAAGGACACGACGCATGTGATACATTCCCAGGTTGACGGTAATTGTGATGGCGTATTCGTTATAATTACCGATTTGCGAGAGGAATGTTAGCGGAGCGTGCATCCATGTTGCGGAAGTGTCATCCTCTGCGAAAATCTTTCTTACTGTCAGAAGAACGGGTTGCTTCTTTCCCGCGCTCGTAGCCGCGGTTTTGAACAATTGTTTTCTCTGCTCTGACATATTGTTTTGCAATAGACATGAATTCATTCATGGTTTGGGGTTGTCCCCAGCTTAGCAGTTTGCAAACTAGATGTTCCTCGCGCACACCTTGAATAAACCCTGCAATCATTAGATCTTCAGTTGCACCTCCTATCTGCAAACTTTCGATGTTGAAACATGCAATGAAGTTTTCCAATGTCTCGTTATCCCGCTTGCGGATGTGTAGAATTTTAGTCTTTTCCTTAGTGTGGCGCTTCTGCTGAAAGAACTGCTGGAAAAATTTGTTAATAAGTTCTTCAAAACTACTGATCTACCATACCGAGAGGGAGTCAAACCACAAGTGTGATGTGCCCGACAAGAGTTTGGACAAACATGTGGCACCATACTGGTATGGACCAACCGGGGTTTTACAGAGCGCTTGTGCTAATGAAACAATTATAGTGATTAGTTAGGATCAAAGGGTCTGTCATACTTGCCAACAACTGAGGGCATCCTTAACTTTGTTGAAAATTCAACCAAAGCGAGTGGCGCGATGAGCTTGGATTGAGCCACGATAGACGTGGCTTATATGGCTTAGTGTAATCAATCGCCAGTGGCGGAGGAGGTGAAACATAAACGGTAGTGGGCCTCGGTGTTGAGCAAACATACATAAAGTTTAAAATCGGCATGCTAGATGCTGGAGCTAAGCTGCGCTTGCAGATATTTTATCGAAATTTAGGTGAGAATGCGCGCTCATGCGGAATGAGGTTTGAAGCGCATGAAGTTGATCATAGTATTGTTGTTGTTGATCCAACCATCACGCGACCTCTAGAGGATGTCAGCTGAAGTCCTCAAAAGACTGTGGGAGATGATGTAACGGGCTTAGCAGCAGAATTATGAATTGTGGTAGGAGTCCCCCCCCCCCCTGGCATAGTGCGGGGGAGCCTAAGAAGCTGCAGTTGGTGAAGAAAAAGTTAGCAAACGGTGCGCACCCAAAGAGGGACGCACTGAGTTATATGTAGAGCTAGTGTAACCCGCAAAGGTGCTGCCGGAGGTTGATGTTGAGTAAAATGGTCCGAAGTTGTATCCGACAGCAAATGAGTACGAGGGGAATGGCAGATCTAGACGATCATTGCGAGGGAACACCGATCTGGTCAACATATGAACAACCTGAGCTAGTAGCGACAACAACAAGTGTTGTGGATGTTGATGAGGCAGTGGTAGAGTTAAAAGCATTTACTGGAGGTGCTAAAGAAGGCTCAAGGAGCTGATCCGATTCATGAGTGTTTTCTGGATCGGAGAGCGTTGGAGACAAAGAAGGATCAGACATGGTTTGAAGAGTGGAAAACGTTCTAGCAAAGTTTTCTAGGAATCGGATGGCACCAGTAAAGAGAAACAAAACCAATCAAGTGGATTAGATCGGCTTGAGACCTCTTAAAATTTTCAAGGAACCAAGATCGAAAAGCTTCTAAGGTCACTGATGATGGATGAATGATGAGCGAATGGAAACCTGCTACATTGAACAACGTGTTATGGCGTTACAGGGTGGACCAGAGAGGAGCCTTTATATCGGCCATCCGACGTGAGAATCAGTAACCCATAGGAGAGTGTGTATGTGTGTGTGTGTGTGTGATTGTAAGGAGAGTGAGTGTATAGAGAGCACAAGTTCAAACATGAGTACCTCTTAGGTTGGTATTTATAGATTTACCATTATGGTTTTCAGGTAACCTGCTGATGTCATGCGCGTGGTATACACGACGCGTGGGGAGAATAATCAGGTGGTTATTTCTTTTGTATGGAGCATTCTGATTGGTTGAAGGCCTCATGCAGAATGTTAGTTTGTTAGAAGTGGGACCACCTTTTAGTGGAAAATTAAATGTGAGGTGGTGATGACCACAACTTGCATGTGGATGACACGCACGGGCTTTAACAAGTCAATTTATACTTATGGGTTGACTTTTGAAAGCCCAATTGAGCCTTTGGCTGTAACCTGACCCGTCATGGGTCTTGTGGATAGATTCGATATCTATCATCTTCATCATCCTTTATCTTCTATCCTTGAAAAATATTAATATATAGTAAAAGCGTTCTTGTTGCAGTAAGTGTTGTCAAGAGTATCCCGAGTACAATCAGTGTCTACTAGGTTAAGAATCATATCTATTAGATGGGTTAATCAATGAAAATCACATAATTTATTTTATTTTGAGGGGTTAAACTTTACACAAACCCGTTTTTATAGGTCTCGAGTTTTTAATCTCAGAAGGAGCAACATCTTATCTCCAATGACTTTACCAATTAAACATCAACCTACCACCCCACACAACTCATAAACCCCTGTATATAATGATTAAAATTATATATTCCTTATAATAATGAAAATAATGAAAAGCTATAGTTATAATTAAGAAATCCTCAATAACTTTTTTGTATACTGAATGTGTTTGGTTGATCGAGTCGGGTAAGGTGGTGACGCATGACGATTGGTTTGGGCGGTGGCGAACGTTGGTCCAGTACGGTCAGAAAGGTCGGGTAGCGATGTGTGTTGGCCCGGTCCAGTTGGTCGCAGTGGCGAAGCTTGAAAATATCAAGTGAGGGGCTGAGATCTAATTTTTTTTCCTAACGTCAATTTTTGGGTAAATGGGGGGTCGAAACCGGAGTATATCGAAATTTTCTACACGAAAATTATATACCCCTACATGGAAAAAAAAATTTCGGGGGGTCGGACGCCCCCTCCCGCCCCTTAAAAGTTGCGCCCCTGGTTGGTCGGCTCAGGCAGCAATGCACGACAGATCGTCTATTCTTCTGTCTCGTCAGTTGGATTGGGTCGGTAATGTGAGAAATGTCTATTGACAATCAGTAGATAATGTGAAGCTTTGGCCGGAGAAGACATTGTCGAAAATCTGTCGCTAACCCGTAGCATACCACTGGCAGAAATCCGTCGGAAAACTATTAGCCATAAACAGTTACATGATAGATCATCACCTACGAAATATTGTTCAATGATGGCTCGGTAACTTCACTAACAGAAACGTTTGTCTATAAAATTGCAGTAGTTTTGTAATAGTGAGAAGAGTATCGTAAAGTTTGTCGGATGTATCTTTACCATGAAGAATCGTGACGGCTCTCAATGACAAGGAAGTCCCTAAAATTTTGGAAATATATATTTTTTTTATTATACCAATCGAGGACCTAAAGTATTTAAATCTATGGGATGAATTTAATTGATATAAAGAGTGTGTCTTTTTCTTTTTTTTGAACAGCTTTTATTGCACCAAAAACCACCAGGAAACAACACCAGAGCACTAACAAGGGGCTAATGCTCAAGACAAAACAAAACAACACAACAAAAACATCAACACAAAGCAAAACTAAACAGCCACATCGGAAAACGACCGACCACCTCTATGCTTAACCCAGAATCTGCAGTGACTTAAAGTGCTGCTCAAAATACTATCCACACCAACAATCTTGTTATTGAAGACGACCTGGTTGCGCTCGTACCACAAAAACCAAACCGCCGAGTATACTAAGGCTTGAACCCACAACTTCTTCTCCGGACCACCCTCCACAGTAGTATGCAACCCAACGAGGTCCTCAAACGAGAACGCTAAAACACTAGGGATGTTACCCTACCTCGCCACCGCTTGCCAAAGAATCGTAGCCACCAAGCAACCCGTGAAAAGATGATCCACCGACTCCTCCGCCTCGCCACACAACGGACATAAGACCGTCATAATGTGTAACATTTCTCCGAACCAATGCATCCCGGGTCGCAATTCTTCGAAGGCTCGCCCTCCACATCAACGCGTTAACTTTAAGAGGAACCAACCTACACCAAGAAAAAAGGTTCGAAGACACCGCAACCTCCCGCCCCTGGATCAACTTCCGAAGCGACCTAACCGAAAAAATCCCTGAGTCGTCACCTCTCCAAGTAACTCTACTCTGCTCCTCATGGAGCAAAACCCCCAGCCTGATCCCAACCGTCTCGAGTCTGTCCAGCACACCCACAATCCGATTCCAGACCCCCACGAGACCCTTCCTACTAGGAAGCAACCCTCCACGATACCTGTTACCATGCAAACTTACAATAACTCTACTCCAAAGTTTAGAAGGCTCATCTTTAATCTTCCAAACCCATTTTGCCAACAAACTATCATTAACCACACGGAGAGGAGTCAGCCCCAAACCCCCAGCCTCCTTGGGTTTACACACCGTCTCCTTGTTCACCCAATGAATACACTTCGTCGAACTATTCCCGCCCCAAAGAAAGTTCAGCCTAATACTTTCTAACTTGTTCAACACAGCCACCGGAGCCTTGTAAAGCGAAAAAAAATACGTCGGGACAGCCTCTAAAACCGATTTCACCAGGGTAAGCCTCCCCCCAAAAGACAAGTTCCGAGCCTTCCAAGCAGCCAGCTTTTTGTGGAACCACTCCACCACCGGATCCCAGCTTCTTATCAAGTTCATATTAGCACCAATCAGAAGCCCCAAATAATTAAAAGGAAACTCCCCTTTCTTACACCCAATCTTGGCAGCCCAAACCTCGATCTCCTCCGAAGGAACATTTACACCAAAGAGCCCGCACTTGTCAAGATTAACCCTCAAGCCCGACGTAAGAGAGAAAGCACGAAGCAATCTATTAATATTCAACACATTCTTACTAGACCACCTCCCCATGATCATCACATCATTGGCGAACAACAAGTGCGATAAATTCGGACCCACATTAGGAAGTCTTAAGCCCTCAAATAAACCGCAAGCCACCGCCCTATCCATCATATTGTGGAACGCCTCCATAACGATAATGAATAAAAACGGGGAAATTGGGTCCCCTTGGCGAATACCCCGATAACATTGGAACTCCCGAGTAGGCGAGCCATTAACCAAAACCGAACACCGAGACGCCTCAAGCAAACCCATTATCCACATCCTCCATTTCGCAGGAAACCCCATTTGCTCCATAATAGCCACAATAAATCTCCAATCCAAAGAGTCATAGGCTTTATTAAAATCCACCTTGAAGAATAGTCCTTGAGATTTAGAATTTTTTAACCAAGAAACGACCTCATTAATGATCAACGGACCTTCCAAAATACTCCTTTTCTCAACGAACGCCATCTGATTTTCCGACACCACCGAACACAAGACCGGCCTAAGCCTAAGCGCCAACACTTTAGAAATCACTTTAGGAATACATCCCAACAAAGAAATAGGACGATAATCACTCAGGCTCGAAGGATCGTTCTTTTTAGGGATCAAATGTATAAAAGAGGAACCACAGCCCCTACTAATCCTCCCATCCACATAGAACAGATTCAAAATCTTGAGAAAATCCTCTTCAAACAAACCCCAATGATGTTTAAGGAAAGAAAAATTAAAACCGTCCGGACCCGGGGCCTTGTTGCTACCACAATCCCAAACCGCTCTTTTTATCTCCTTCTTAGAGAACTGGGCCACTAACATTTCGCAATCCAACTCAGAAACCCGGTTCAAGTTCGAGCAAATCATAGGTGGCCATGGGTGCTCTTGTTGTTTAAACAGACCCACTGAAGTACTCAAAAACCTCCTCTTTCACCATATTTGGTTCAGAAACCCAACGACCACCGGCCCACAAGCCATTGATTCTACAAGAAAAAGCATTAATATTACACGAGCGGTGAAAAAAAGACGTATTCTCATCTCCATCTTTGGCCCATTTAATACGGGATTTTTGTTTAATCTCATCCAGGCGCCGGCCCTCCACCTGGATAAGCTCCGATTTAGTAGCCACCCACGCATCCAAATCGGTTTGATCTAGACCCCCAGCCTCAGATCGTTGTTCAAAGAACTCACATTTAGCCTTCAAGTCAGACGCACGCCCCCTATCCCTCTCTCTAGCCTCCAACACCCACCTCTTAAGAGCCCCCTTGATCCATTTAAATTTATCTTTCAGAATTACATCCGGCCTGCCCTCAGCGATGAAACGAATTCACAGCCATCTCCACCGTCGCTTGATAACCCTCCAATCCCATCCAGTAGGAAAAAAACCGAAACGGAATCGGCCCGAAATCATCCGCCGAAGAACTGAAGGAGGATAGGATTATGATCCGAATAAATCCTTGGCAAAGCCGACAACACCGCGAAGGGCCACTGATTCAGGAATTCGCTACACACCAAGAAGCGGTCCAGTTTGCTAAAATTCACCCCTTTCCCATAAGAGTAAGTAAACGCAGAGCCCCCCATTCTATACTCATGTAAGACCGGCCTCATAAATAAAATCATTGAAATGGCCAGCAGCCGTCGGACAAAAAACAGAACGAAGGCGCTCCTCCTTGCAACGAACCACATTAAAATCACCCCCGATAACCCACCATCCCTCCACGACTACCAATCCAATCAGCTAAGCACAGCCCAAAGAGCCTGCTGGCCCGGGCCTCTATGAGGGGCATAAACATTCACAACGTTACACCTCTGTTGAGTCCGCAAACACAAACCCGAGACCAACAAGACAATTCTGATGTTTAACCACATTCCGACACCTTAAAGACATCGAAGGATCCCACAAACTAATAATCCCACCAGATCTACCAACGGCCGGGACCCAATCAAAGCAAACCTTACTACTACCCCACAGCCCCGAAATAGGAATCCGGTTCACATCCGCCAAGTGAGACTCTTGGAATACATAAAAAAGAAACACGGAACTCTTTACGCATACCTTGGATCCAGTTCACCTTCACCAAATCGCCAAGACCACAAGCATTAATTGAAAGAAAATCCATTAAATCTCCTCAACCACACCGTCTTCCAACACCAAATCTTTTACTCTTTCTTCGCAATTGATTAACTGGATGCCAACCAGCGCCGCCGCCTGAAGCGAGTTAGTAGACCTCATTCGCAATCTCGAGATCCACACGATCTTGGGTACAGACCTGATCAGAGCTTAGAAACCTCATCCTGGGAGGTCTCGCCTCGCCCGACAGCAGAAGGCATCGCACCTGATTTTAGACAGCCGCCAAACCCAGTCCTTGCTCCACCTCCGATTCAATAGCCGTCGCAGCCATTCATCCTCACTCGAAGAACCAGATTTGCGTCGCTGTCTGAAAATGGCCTTAGGCTTAGGAATCTCCGGAACCACAACCTTGGGCGGCGGAGGGGGAAAATTAAGGTCCACCTCGTCAAGAGGGCCTTTGACCCTCTTACTAGGCCCACCTCCAAAAACACTCAGTCACAGGCCCAACATACTCAAGTCTCTACCTCTAGGGCCCAAAACAGGCCTTAACCAAGACTCGGGCCCACCGAGGCCAAATTCTCCTTCACCAAATGTCGCCGTCTTTTCCAGTGCCTCCCACGAGACATCCCCCACCTTAGTATCTTTCTCGGGAACACCCGCCGCCGCCGAATTCACACAGAGGCCCACATCCCCAGCACTCCTGGGGCTTGCGAACCCACGCTGCGCCGAAACCGCGACGTTACGTATTCCCTGCGACCCCTCCCGCCGATGACTTCCCTACCGGCAACAGAACCACCGGCGAAACCAGACCCACCGGCCGTAAGAATCCCCACGAAGTCAGGCTCCCAATCCTCATGCACCTCCTTTACACCTACCAGAAAACGACCGGCCCTTCCCAGTTAATCACAAAAGGACCCTCCACCTTAGCCCACTGATCGGTCGAGAATCCCCACACAGTTCCGGCCCATGTTACAATCGTCCAAATCCGCGTCAGAATTATGAATGACCTTACCGAAACCTTCCACCGATGGTGTTGAAACACCTCCCCATCCCACAACTGTGGAGGGAGCTCCTTGAATGTAAATCCAGGCGATGCGCTGAGCATGAAACGATTGCCCACGCCAAACACGCCAACTCATGAGAACCAGCAATCCCAAACCTCCTTATTTTCCAGAAAATCCAGCACCTTTCCGTAGATTCAGCACCAGTGAGAAGCACATGCATGCCACCCAAGTACCGGACTTGCAAACCTTTAGCATCCTCCTTCGCTAACAAGTTTGTCCAAGGTTACACAAATGAAAAAGATTAGACAGCTCTTCCCCAGTAAGGAGCACCCGTGCCAAGCACTTTCCGCCGGAAACCGGCGCCTCTGAAGCTCCAACACCACCCCTTTCCTAACCTCCTTTATTGTCTGTTATTGTCACCACCAGCCACCACTTTGGCAAAAGATTAGCCTTCCTGCACCACTATTCCCTGGCAGGAATGGGAGTACCCACCCCCAACGTTTTCCTGCTAAAGTATAGGCACAGGAGTGTATTCACCATCCTTAACAGGTTTACCTTCCCTATTAAACTTTTGGAGATTCACCCTCGCTTTCATCACCCCAACTGTAATCCCCTTCAAACTCTTCTCTAAAGCCTTCTTGTCCTTCACATTTCTGAACTTCACAAAACCAAACACGTTGCCAGCTTTATTCGTCTTTTTGGCAACAAAAGAATCAACCAGGCACCCAAACCCAGCCACCGCATCAGCCAACCACTCCTTCCGACACCCGTTAGGCAAGTTGGTAACGTAGAAAGATACCAGTCCCTCTTCATCCAATCTCCCATCGACAAGCCCCTTCTCCTTACCTTTACGTACACGTCCTCCCACCTTAATCCAATCATCATCGCCGATCTGCTCCCCTCCGAAAGTAGTCCTCACGGCAGATGTGACACCCGAGAATTTCAAGGTTAACTTC
>JBCNJP010000015.1:20017532-20039514 GCA_039602395.1 Deinandra increscens subsp. villosa | reverse complement strand
TCTTTTTAATGGTAAATTTGGATTACTAATGGGTCAGTAACTCACACAATCATCTTCATTCCTTAACTACATGACCCGAATACAATCCTAAAACCTTCCTATTTTAATGTCTTTGTGTGTCTCACCTCAACCCACGAGTATTATGACTATTATCTCTATATCTATAATTATTTCCATAATTTAGAGAAAATCATTACTTTTATCTATTTTTTCTATAATAAATTCCTCATTCTTATATCATACTCCATACTCCAAGATTTGTTGAAAACTAAAAGTGAGCCCGCATATTAATTAAGGTTTATTAATCAAACCTTATCTTTTACAAGTAAATTATAGTGATGTGAATGAAAAAGATATAATGAATGCTATAATGGATATAGACTAATAGATATGAAGTATGACCCGATTTTGTATTATGAAGTTAGGATCATTTACTGATCTTTTTCGTTTAATATGTCTTAATCTCATCATGAGATATATTTTTAATTTTTTTTATCAGTAGACCAACCTTACATTTTTAAGAATTTGATCATACCTTATTTTTATGGAGATCAAACCATACCACTAGACTATATCTCAATATTTTTTGTACAAGAAATATAATAAGACAAGAATGGTCAAACAGCCAAACAGGTATTATAAACAGTAAATAATTAAGTTTTAATATCATACAAATTACAACATTAATGTACAAGAAAGTTGAAACCAATACACCCAACAAAACGTTTTTACTGTATTACAAAAAGGGTGAGAGGGTAAACCCACTCCACCCCCTTAAAATAAAAAATAACAAATTTGTTCAAATAAAAATTCATTTTCACAAAGCAGCATTCATACCACACATCATAAAACCCTCATCAGCAGTCCTTTGGTGGCTCTGTTGGGGCCACCACCGCGGCCTTTGCCGCCTCGGGTTCCGGTGTTTTCTCAACCTCAGGCGCCACCACCGCCACCTCTTCCTTCTTCTCTTCCTCCACCACGATTTCTTTCTCTTTGCTGCTCGTTTCTTCGACGGGAGCTGCTGCTTCTGGTTCGGCTACTGGTGGTGCCTCCTCTTCTTTCTTCTCTTCGACCACTATGAACGTTGACACCTTCTCAAAGACGAAAAAAATAGGTCCCTCGACATAGGTCGGCCCATACTTGCAGCATGCTTCGTGAGCTGGCTTCGATCCCGGAAATTCTAACCAAAAAAAAAAGTTAGTCTAGCCACCAACCATCTGATAATAAGTAATCAAATAAGGTTGAGGGTTTAAATCTCATATCAGTTAAGTTAATAATATAATATAGATTTATAGTTATGATTAAATGACTCCATATATGTTTGTACTTGTAAAAAATCTAAAATAGTCAGATTTACCTAGTTTAGAGAGTTCTTCAAGGAACTTCTCCACAGCAGTAGAAACCTTTTTCAAAGCACCCTCCTTGCGTTCCTTCACTACTGCCTGTTATGTTTTTCAATGAAAGAGATTAATTAACTTATTGATTAATAAATAAATATATTTGAAATCAATAATTGAATTTGATTATGACTGTCGTTGTCATCTATATTAAAAAATAAATATTAGTAATTTATGTACTATTTATTATATATATGCACATATATATCTTTTTCTTATTAATTAAAGAAAAGTTGAGATCATTTACTTTGATTTCAGCAGTAGAAGCTTCATAGATTTCAAGAACTTTAGCTTGGAGTTCATTCTTCTTCTCCTCAAACTCTTTGCTATAATCCTCCTGCGTATTTTTAATTTACATATTAAAACTACTTTTTTTATGAGAATTCAAATATATCACCAACATAACATCAATAATAATTAATTAAATCTGAAAATAATTAAGATAACGGCATAGTACCTTAGCATCATCAAAGGTCTTGCAAGCCTCGGCGGCCCCTTGCTTTTTTAAGTTGTTCTTCTCGAACAACTTCTTGAATTTTGGCACAACTGTTGATTTCCAGTAACCCATCTTTTTTCTTTAAATATAACCCTACACCAACCACAACCATATAAATTAGTTACAACCATATATCCACCATGCATGTTTATGTAAAATCCAGGTTAAAGTGGACTCTAAACCTAGCTATACTAATTAATCAAAATAATCAGTGACGGAAACTGAACTTTTTTGTCGAAAGGTCATGATAAGATTCCCTTCTTGTCTAGCTAATGATTTTCTTAAACTAACTCGGCCTTTATATAAAAAGTAATGAATTTTGATGATCGAAGGATAAATGGAACCTGTTGACCCTCATCTGGTTCCGTCCTTGAATATTATTAAATATCTTTTTGTTGAAATATAAGTCTAAATATAATATATGTGTAACACATCAACCACAAGCATGTACTTGATTCAACCCATATGTTATAATCATCAACCATGCAAGTTTAAACCAACAAAAAGATGAACTCAAAGGATTTTAATATATGATGATAGATAGATGGATTAGTTAGTAGCTATATATAGACTCGAGTTAATCAAAGAGATCATATATGATGAAGCTACTATTTGTGAATATAATCAGAATTAAAGAACTTACATAAGATAAAGCTTAAATTTGATAAGATAGACATGAAGAAAAGAAAGAAATTAAGATACCTCTGAGAGCAAGTGTGTATTGATTGTTGATGAAGACGAGTTGTGTAAGCGATGTGATCACAAGTTATATGAGCTTTCCAAACCCTTGCCCATCTACATATTTTATTATTCTTACATTATTATATTCAACACCCTCTCCCTACGCCCCCACTCTTGTTTAATTACTATTTGGCCCTTAAAATCATGTCATCATCCTTAAATTTCGCTTTTCATGTTTCATCTTTTTATTTCTTTTTATTATATTTCACATCTAATTTAGACAAAATTATATTTTTTGTTTTTTAACTTTATCCATTTTGTAACTTTTGTCCTTTATCTTTTGTAGTTACACTCTCTGCCTTTAAAATTTTTTTCTTTCAACTGTTGTACTTTTTAACGGATTCCGTTAAAATCCACCGTTATGTCAAGAGTCTTTTTGTCTTTTTACTTTTTATGGTAGAAAATTTACATATTTTGTCCTTTAAGTTTGCATGTTTTGTAATTTTTATCCTTTATCTTTTTTGTTACATTCTCTATCGTTTAACTTTTTTATTCTTTCATCTTTTGCTCTTTTTAATAAATTCCGTTAAAATATACCGTTAAGTCAATAGTATTTTTGTCTTTTACTTTTTAGGGGTATTTATTGTACTTAAATAAAGAGGAAGGGTGTGTTATGTAAATCTGTATTTTTTTCCCTTTATCACCCCAACCCCACCCACCCCACTTCTGTTTCAGAGAGAAGGCAGCCTCGATCCCCCTCCTCCTCTCCTCTTTCCCGGTCGAACTTTTAACGACCTCCCATCTCCGAGCCCTCTCTGCCCCGACCAAACCTCTGACGACCCTCCACCGTCTCCTCGCAAAACGTCGGCGGTCACCAGGCAACCTGCTTCACCGACGACCACCCCTGACAAACCCGATTCAGGTCGATGGGAGGTCGCCGGAGGGTCGTCGACAGTGTTCGATTGGATTTCACCGACCCACAGTGGGGGTGGGGTTTTCACCGGTGATGGTTTAAGGTTAGGGTAGGGGTGGGGTGATTAAGGAAAAAAATACAGATTTACATAACACGCCTTTCCTCTTTATTTAAGTATAATAAATACCCCTAAAAAGTAAAATGACCAAAATACCCTTGACTTAACGGTTGATTTTAATATATTCTCTTAAAAAGAACAAAAGATAAAAGAATAAAAAAATTAAAGGATAGAGAATGTAACAAAAAAAAAGATAAAGAATAAGAATTGCAAAAGAGGCAAAGTTCATAGGACAAAATATGTAATTTTTCTACCCTAAAAAGTAAAAAGACAAAAATACATTTGACTTAACGGTGTATTTTAACGAAATCCGTTAAAAAGGACAAAAGGTAACAGAAAAAAAAGTTAAAGGACATAGAGTGTAACAAAAAAGATAAAGGACAAAAGTTGCAAAACGGATAAAATTAAAGGACAAAATTTATAATTTTGTCTCTATTTTATATACATTTTAGGCTTAAGTTCAAAAAAAGCCCAACTGTCCCAATTATTAGAATGTGTAAGGACCGTTTAATATTTTATAAAATTTTACACAAACCGTTCCTAACTTAGATGGATGTTTATTCTTAATTTGAGTTAAATAAGTATAAAATGACTAAAATATCTTTTATATTAAAAACCCCATTGATGGCCAACACCACCACAAACCACCATCATATGTCACCTTACACTATCACCATTCATCACCATCAAACTTTCCTCCCCAACCCCTCCCCCCCCCCCCCCCCAACGGCTGCCTACCACAACATACACTCTTCTACTAAACAAATGGGTGACCACCCTTCACCTTACCATAAAACTACCGACGGCGAGTTCAACTTTTAGATTAACATAAATAGTTGTTTTTGCTTCTGTGTTCCCTACATTTGTAGAGAAAATTCCGGTGAACCAATCATGCCACCGTTGCAATTGCATCAATACCAAAACCGCTGCAGATTCAATTAATTATAGTCGTCAAACGTGGGTGAAAATCACTACTAAGTAAAGATATTGAGTTCAAAAAGAATTCTCAATCAAATCTTGATGGGACAATTTCTTTGTATATCTCTCCAACCACCCCTATTGTTTCATTCATAATATCATCAATCTAACATAAAATTTCATAAAGTTTAAACCCTAATCTCCATTCATTAAACCTGACCAGGTCCTCATATTCCTTCAAAGACATGTTCATATCACTTTGAATCGTTCGGAATTGTGCATCCAGTATACTGTAAGGCTTTGACGACCGTGAGTAAGACTACCTGTAACGCTAATGGTCGCCCTTCCCACAAACAGTCTCAGTCAGCATGCCACAACCGTTTCTAACCCTCTTTCTCACAATGCAACATTTTGCCCCATCGATACTCTTCCCACATGCGACACGTTATTTCCATATCACCATTATTTTTATATTTTTATCTAATAAATTAATTCTTTTTATTGATAAAATAATACACATAAATAAATAAAATAAGTAATTAATTAAAACTTGCATTAGATTAAAAATAAAACAATAATTTAAACTAAATTACATCAATCAAAGTAAAACAAAAGAACTAAAGCTATAAATATAACAAACAAATCGGGAAGATGCAAGTTGTATTAACCTTGATCATGTAACACTAACCTCTTGTTGAGCTTTTTGTGATGCACTCACATGGGTTCTGTCAATGAAAAGGATTTGGCCATGTCCTTCCACATTGGACATGCTGGAGGTTCTTCTTTAATGTGAATTTCATCATCATCACCAAGTGATATCTCAAACTTAGGAGTATCGTTAAAGTTGGCGTCTAATGCAGAACCTTGAGGGTACTCCATCGTGCTTGTTGTCTTTGTTCTTTTGGGGGCTTTATGGCCATGAACATTTTTAGAACCTTCGTACTCTGGGTGATCTCCAACGACCCTCCAAACATGTTCATATCCAAACGAATTTGAATTCTTATTTTGAGGATCACATATGTATTTCTTCGTTGCTTCTCCAAGATATTGGTCATCTAACCAACCACTTTTGTAGCGAGGCTTAATTTATAAATAAAAGTCAATAAATCTAGATACCTTTGGATTTGACCAAACATTAGTGGCTCCTCGCATTGTGAAAGTTTCTTTCAATTTGACGGCTTGGTGAAGAATTATACCATTTCGCAATCCTTTTCCAATATGAAGCTTTCTTTTGAGGTTAGCAATGACCGAATCTTTGGAAATATAATACCATGCCTTAGCCATCAAGACCTCGTCACTAGGAGGCCTATATGAAGCACCTTCTCAGTTTCCTGAGCAGCATCATCTTTCTTTTCTTTCCCCTTTTTCTTCTTTGTAGCATTTTTTTGTGAAGACGGTTCTTAATTCCGAGGTGCGAAAGTTGATTATTTGATAAACTGGACTTAGGGTTGGATAGGCTGGAGTTGGGGTTGTTGGATATTCTGAAGTTGGTATTGTTTCCACTGTAGAAATTACTGATATTGTTCAACTGTTGGTCATGCAACCTGAGAGAATTTGGTAGGTTATTATGAAGGTGGTCAGGTTTGGCTTTCTTCAACCCAACATTTAGCAATTGAGTAAAAATATGGAGTTTGTTTTGGATCCACAGTACATATAAGAAATGAGAGGGTGTGGAGAAGAAGATGAGGTTGGTGTGAAAATGTTTGAAGTCGTGTTGTGTATTTATTGTTGGATGAAAATACTAACCGGTAAAATAGTCGTTTTAATAAATAAAAAATAAAAATAAATTTAATAATTAAATATAATAAAATATTAAAATAGTCGTTTGGATTAAAAAAGAAACAAAATAGATGTGGGTCCCACAATCCATCGCCCTTGGCGACGTGCGTGGGCGTAAGTGGTGGCGACGGAACTTGCAAGCAGTGTATATCAATGCTACTACTACTTGTGTTGGGAGGTGGGCGGTGGTAAACAGAGGTGGACAGTCGACGATTATGGAGTGATGAGACACCAGACTGGGAATGAATTATTATTGTACGTTAGTTTTACTATTTATTATATGTTATTTTTATTCTCGGGGTATTTTAAACACTTTACATCTACTTAATAGAAATACTTGAATGTTTGTTCATGATGGGGACGATTTATGCAAGCACATTCACGATGGCCTAAGAGAGTAAATATGAGAATCTAATTAAAAATGCACACTAATATCTATACATTTATAATACATTTAAGGAGGACGTAATTGTCTTTTCATATAACTTTTTAAGAGCTTTTTACATCTACTTAATAGAAATACTTAAGTGTTTGTTCAAGATGGAGACGATTTATGTAAGCACATTCACGATGGCCTAAGAAAGTAAATATGGGAATCTAATTAAAAAGGAGCACTAATATCTATATTATATTATAATAAACTTAAGGATGATGTAATTGTCTTTTTATATAACTTTTTAAGAGCTTTTTACATCTACTTAATAGAAATACTTAAGTGTTTGTTCATGATGGAACGATTTATGCAAGCACATTCACGATGACCTAAAATAGTATATATGGGAATTTAATTAAAAAAGAAGCATTAATATCTATATTGTATTATAATACATTTAAGGAGGACGTAATTGTCTTTTTACATAGCTTTTTAAGAGTTTAAGGGGCACAAAATCGTCTTTGTCAATTATGTTATTAAATACAAAAAAAAAAACTAAATAAACAATTAATAGTGAAGTTATATTACAAATTTAATTATATAACAATGTTTAACTATATTCTGATATTTCATACGAATATATATATTTTATTAAACCTTTAAATTCATATAATATTTTACCAATCAATTATTTAAACATTTTACCAGTGTACGTATTAGTGTTCCATTCATTCTACACCGTGTAGGCACCCGCTAGTAGTATCTTAATAGATTTTTAAATTGAATTGATTTTTTCATAAAAACCGAACTTGAAATATCGATGTTTATATACCACATATCTTGATACTGTTACAATACAAATCCTTTAGTGTTAATTAAACGCTATTTTACCATCAATTCGTTGTTTTTATTATTAAGCTAGCTAGCTAGCTATCGTCACTGACTTATAACATTTTTTTTATTAGTTTCTGTTTTTTATTTTAGAAAATATTTTATAAATCTTAAAATATATAATTGGCATTTTCAGGTTATATATTGACTTTTAAAAATAACTTTAATACTCAATGGAAATACTCCAGATGCGTATTAAATACTTTTGATGTTGAAGTTTAAGCATGAAGATGTGTATTAACTCAAGCCTCATGTATATCTATATGAGCCAATTGTTTTACTTTAACGTTGCAATCATAGTCACATCAACGTAAAAGACAGAGAAATTAGTAAAGGGAATATGATACGGAACTTGGAATTTCGAATTTACTTAGAAATATCCCTTTTTATTATAATTGATTTAACGATCTAAAACTAAAATGTATGAGAGAAAAATAGAAAAGAAAACTGAAATTACAAAAAGTGAAGATATACCTTTGAGTACTTGCAGGCTAGAAGGAAGCCAGGAACTTGATCATTGGAAGCTGCTATTTCAAAGCAGTGAGCAAAATATGAAATGACGTAGAGAGCATAGAGTTCGTTTGATTTTAGGCGGTTTAAAATGTTGGTTATGGTCTATTATTTATACACAACGTTAAGCAGTTTTGTAAGCGTGTTTTTATTTTAACTTGTGAATATTAAATTTTTTTGAGTGGTAGTGTAGTCCACTATATTAGTTTTTTTCTTTGAATAGTCGTTCATGAGAAGAAAACTAGTAAAATGCTGTAGTGCAACAAAAGAGAAAAATACAAAGAACAAAAAAAAAAACTCTTAAGAAAAACATCCAATGAAATGTCAGAAACCTAACATCCGATGAAAATGAAAACAACTACCAAACTTCTATTCCTCAAAAAACTTTAAGTGAGTCTGTCATGTACACAGTGACCGGACTCACACAGGACAGGTATATCCATGTGAGTTTGATTGTGTGAGTTATTTCATTATTATTTTTTTGGAATAATTTTGCAAAAAAATTTAAACATAATATTATATTTAATAAAACAACTTCATTAAAACATTAAACAAACATCACAATGCTAATTTAAGTTAGAAAATTATAAAAGAAACAAATACTATTTTACGAACTTTTTCCTGATCTCTATCTTCATCTTGATTATTTCTCGTTCCTCTTGACTAAGGTGAGACAACGAGTAGAGGCAACTGATTTAGACGAAGTTTCTGCATATTGACTTCCATTTTTTAATCTTGCATGTCGTTAAATCTTGTAACTTCTGTTAAAAACTCGTTGGCTTGTTCTTTCTCCACGTCATCCTCCTTCTCGGGTGCGTCGTCGTTAAGGTTAACTTGACAACGCCCCGTTGATACCGAGCCCATAGGACTATCTATGTCAGCAGATGATCTTTTTTTTTTAATCTTAGACCCCCTCCAATATTTCTTGAAATTGGAGGTTAACTTGATAACGCCCCATTGATACCGAAGTCTTGGGTTTAAGTCTCACCTTGACAAAAAAAAAATACGGTTGCAGATTGAGCCAAAGAATTTTCTTACCTATGATGCGTTTCTTTCGAATGAAGAATGAAGATGATCAAGTGATACTAATAATCCGTCAATAATTCAAATTGAGGTCTTGACTCCCCTTTATACTATAAAGAATGATCCGACAAATTATTACTATATATTACAATTCACAACATATTATTATTTTATTTGGTTAGAATATTTTAATATTTTTTATATTATTTTAATGATATATATCAAAATAATCTAGAGTTTTATATATATTTAATTAATCAAATGATTTTTATATATTTAATTAATCAAACAAATTAAATATTTTTTATTATTTTTATTAAATGATATTATGATCAGTCAAATGGTTTTGTGTGTTCGTGTTATCTTAGCGGTAACCTGACTATTAATTTTGTGTGTTCGCGTTATCCCAACGGTAACCTCAATTGATTACCAATAATTTATATTATTCTTGCATATTACAAATACAATATTCACGTTGTCAGAGCGGTGACCTCCATTGCAATAGTTTTGTATGTTCGCATTATCCCAACGGTAACCTCCATTTAGATTATTTAATTTTATATTTTGTTTTACTTTTTATATTTTTGTTTTGGTTGTGTAAAACGTAAACTTTTAAATGGTAAATATGATTTGGTCATATTTTATAAGTGATTTTGGTTGTTCAATGTTTTCTTTTTTCGTTTTCCTCCAGGTATCCATAAATGGTTTTGTGTTTTTGTGTTATCCCCACGTTAACCTCCATTGATCACCAATAATTTATGTTGTTGGTGGTGTAGCAGTTTATCTATTTTTTCTACCCATGTTATCCGAACGATTAAAACAACAAGAACCAAATGAGACCGCGTTGAGATTAATGAAGTCATGATCTTTTGTGAAGTTCACTCTATGTAAAACAAACAACAAACTAAGCTAATAGAACTAACAAAACAACGTACAATTTTGATAACTTTATGATGTCATTCTTGAACACCTCCGCGCAACGCGCGGAGGGTTAAAATCTAGTATATATTACAATGGGCATTCAAAATAATTGCTCACGTAAGTTTTTGCTATATTGACATTTTGTATCCTTAAATTTTAACAATTTGTTTTATTTTTAAACAGAATAATAAACTTTAGGTTTTTATAGTTTATCCACATATGTTTCATACTTTTACATTTTCTACCCTCTAACTTTTAATTTTTTTTTTAAGTTTTGTGGTCTTTTACTTTAGCAACGAGACTTTCACAATTTTACGTTTTTATACTTTTGTTTTCACATATGTTTCATGCTTTTAGGTTTTCTACCCTCTAAGTTTTGCCACAAAGATTTTCTCATTTTTACACTTTTGTTCCATGTCTTTCCTTTTTTTTTTGGAAAATTGGATTTAAATAATTTCACATTTTCTTGATTGGCAACTAATAATCCCAACTTTCATATTGGCATCCGCTAGTCCCACCTTCACTTGTATTTATTTCCATTGGTCCCTCCGTTAAAAAATTTAACGGACATGACGGAAATCCTTCGTGGCAGCTCACGTGTTAATTTTTTTTCTTTTCTTTTTATTTTAATCTACTCTTTTTGATGACATGGCCTTCCCCCCATTATTCTCCTAACTCTAATTCCCCAATTCAGTTTTCTGCCCTAAATTAGAATTGCCCTAACCCACGCACCATCAAATCTCCTCGCCGATGAGTGGTTTTCTCTTCATCGCTGATTATCAAATACAACAATAATCCGAAACCGATGAGTGGTTTTCTCTTCATCGACTTCAATTTTGGAGGCGAAATCCGTCTTCTACCACGAACAAAGTATGAAGGTGGCAGTTCGAGGCTTGTGGAGGTTGAAATTGCCAAATTATCCTACCTGGAACTTGTTAACTGTGTTATAAAGAGTGACCCATACTCCTACAAGTCAAAAGATGATGTATTCATCTACTGGAAGCATCCTGATATGAGCATTGAAGATTACCTATTTCAGATCAGAGATGATAATGATGTTGCTGATTTGCTTTATACCTTGGGTGAGTTTACTTCAATTCTACATGTGTATGCATGCACTAGTAACAAATTATTGCCTCCTATAATATGTTCACCCGAAATAGTTGATACCAAGGCCCAAATTGCTGAATCCGAAGCCCAACCCAGCTCTGATGAAGCCCAACCCATTTCTGATGAAGCCCAGTCCATTTCTGAAGCCCAACCCATTAATAATGAAGCCCAAGACCATGAAAGTAGTGCCCTATGTAGTGGCAATGAATCTGACTCAAGTGTTGAGTATGTGGATGACAATGAAGAAGTACAACATGATGAGGTGGTTGGATCTGGTTCAGATTCGGATGATGAAGAATGGAGAGAGTCTGCAGCTGCAATACAACAAGTGAATCAACAAGAACAACAAGATCAGAAAATTTACTATGCAAAGTTTATCACATTTGATGAGGTAGTTGAACCTGAACCAGAAGTTATAGCTGAAGGTTACAGTAGTTATGAAGACTCTGAAGCTGATATTGATTCACCTGGTGAGAGTGAGGAAGATGATATTAGAGGGAAGAAGCATAAGCTAGTTGTACCAGTTGTGACAGAGTCAACTGATTGGACTACGTGGCAATGGGTTCCTGGAACTAGATTTCCTACAAGGGCAACTTTCAAGCAAGCAATTAAAAACTATGCATTGTCCAATGGTAGAAGTCTGTCAATCACAACTAGTAACAGGAACAGGAGTGGGAGGATAGGTGCCACTTGTGTCCAGGGCTGCCCTTTCAAGGTATATTGTTCCTTTCATGATACAAAAATTTGTTACATGATTAAAATTGTAGTTAATGAACACACCTGTCAGAGGAATATGAATAGGAATAGGCAGTTAAATGCTAGTTATATAGCCCAACAGTTCTTGCCTGTTTTTAAACAAAGACCACATTGGCCTGCTAAAGAGATTCAGGATGCTGTTAGAGAGAAATTTAAAGTATTTATTAACAACTGGATGGCTTACAGGGCAAAGCAACATGCACATAGAACATTACATGGTTCTATGAAGGAGCATTATGGTAAGTGATGTGCTCGGAACGTACCTAAAAATGTAATAAAAACCTAGACCTAAACCTAGACCTAGACACACCTAATTTTACCGAAACTACCTAAACTAAACCGAACCCTAAGGCAAGTGTACCTATCGGATAGTAGAATAGCTAAGGCAAGACCGGATTATCGAACCTAAGGACACTATTTCAGACAAGCCTTAACCTAGACCTACGAAAATGGAAATACTGAGTAAATTTGGTTTGGGTTTTTGAATTGAGATTTGATTTAACTAAATTAACTAATCAACGCACAAACAGACAAAAGCGAGAAACTTTGGGAGAATTCAGACGAGAAAAGAGTATCACCTAGACCCTGGAATCCTACTTAATATCTACAACCTCACTCGGAAATGATTGATCTGATGGTGGCTAGTTCACCTTTTAAGTCCTTCCTAGCTACACTTCTAACGCTCGAACAAGGGTTCACCTTTTAAGTCCATCCCACTTCAATTACCCTAGCCACCCTTGGATATACCTAAGATGCACCTAGACTAACCGGAGCTACCAATAACTACTATGAATGACACGGAATACCAAGCTAGACAAAACCCTAGGACACTTCCTTTTGAGACAGTGCAACCCTAGAACTTTAACCAACCCAACTACCCGTTAAACCTATACCTTTTAAGTCTTCAGTTTAGCAGCACATTACAAGTGAATTACCAATCAATTATCGATGCAATAGTCAAGGAAACCCTAACTATACTTTAGCAATTAACCCTAAAGTCAACTACTTTAGCTAATCTACCTAAACCGAAAGACATTCGCGGGTAAATTAAGCATCAACAACCAATCAATGATCTACTCGTAACACACATATGCATCAAAACATAATAATCATTGGAATTGAATGAAAGTGCAACATCAATCAATCAATCAAAACCGAATAAAATCATAAACAGTAAATAATCATCCAATTGGGTCTAGGCAATACAATCAAATTAGCCTAGCAACATGTCAATGTCTAGAAACATCATAAAAATCTGATCTTGAACAGTAAACATGGCTAAATAAAGAAACACTAAGAATTCAGAGAAAACCCGATGAATCGATGAATGATTCAAGGTGTAGATGCAATCCACCGGTGTTCCTCCTTCGTTCCTAAGCCTTCTCCACTCTTGAAATCGCCCAAAATCGCCTCTGAATCGTCTGGAAGTCGAAGAATATGAATTGAAACCCTACAAGTCGAATTTATAGGAATCGGGCTAAGTTTGCGGGAAAGCACCCTCCAAGCGTATCGCTTGGAGGTCTGACATTGGCAGGCGATACGCCTGCCCCTTGCTACACGACAATTTAATCGGGTTTGACTTTTTGAACCGCCTTTGACTTCTCACTTCCGCGCGTACCGCTTGCCATGTATCACGTTCCAGGCGATACGCCTGGAACTACTTCTTCAGCATTTCTTCTTCTTTTCTTCTTAACTCTCAACCTGGCTCGGGACTTTATTAAAAACCTACAAAACTTATAAGAAAACATAAAAAGGACCAAAAGACTCAAACTTTAATAAAAGTACTTAAAACTAAAGACAACCGACTCAATTGGACTCAAATAACTAAATAAAAGACTCTTAAATTAGGATGTGTTTGCAACACATCAGTAAGATTGACTCCTACTTAGAAGCATTGAGACATGAAAATCCCACTTGGGATCTCACAGGTATTCCTTGCCACCATGTATGTGCAGTGTTGGGATTTCTAGGCAAGCCAGCAGAGGATTATGTTGCAAACTGTTATAAAAAAGAGATGTATTTGACATCTTATTATAGGTGTATACCACCTTTGCCTAGTGCCAAATACTGGCCACAAGTACATTTGCCTTTGGACCCACCACCAATCAAAATTGGTCCAGGAAGACCAAAGAAGAAGAGGAGGAAGGACCCAAATGAGTATCCTAAGAAGCCTGGAAAATTGACTAAACATGGTCAATTGACAACTTGTAGCAACTGCAAAAGAAAAGGGCATAATAAGAAGGGCTGCAAATAACCAAAGGTTGCAGAGTCAAATGTACCAGCAAAGAGGCCTAGAGGGAGACCCAAAAAGAGTGCTACTGCCTCAGAAAATGCACAACCAAAGAAGGCTGTGGGGAGACCAAAAAACAAACAAAAACTCAGGGTTGATTTAGTGTCAATTTATAATTTAGTTTGCTTTTTGAAGTGATGTATGCTTTTGAACCCTGTTTTGGATGATGTATGCTTTTGAACTCCTGATGACTGAATCTGTTTCATAATTTAGTTTGCTTTTTAATGATGATGTATGAAAACAATAGGAGCAGCAGCAAAACTGCAGCAGCAGCAAAACTGCAGCAGCAGCAGCCTCATTACAGCATCAGCCTCATCCTTTTCCTAAATCTGACCTTGCTACTAGATCATTTGTTGACCATTGTTTTGATCATTAATTCTAATCTGAACTAGATGTATGTGTGATCACTGAAATTGGGTTATCCGTTGGCAATGAGTCAATTTGCACAAAACAGTGATATCATTCTATCTAGACTAAACCTGAACATTACACAACAGCAGCAAATCATTGTCAAAAGTGAACATTACAAAATCACTGTCACCATTAAACATCCTTCACATTGCACAATCTAGAAATTACACATCCTTGAAATTTCATAAGTGAACATTACAAAAGCATCCATGGCTACAAATTACATCATTGAGAAGACAAAGATTGGAACTAATAACACAAAAAGGATAGTCAATTTGCAACACATTCCAGACTTTCTCCTTTGAAGTTCAATCTTCATCTTCTTAGCCTCTTGCAGAAAAATTAACTTCTCGGCTTCAAGGGTTGCAATCCTCATATTCAATTCAGTCCTAACATCTTGTTGAGCTTGAACCAGTACATGCGCAACCTCATCCTTTCACAAGAAATAGCCGCAACCCGCTTCCTTGAAGAATATAGGAAAAAATTGAAGTTTGTAAGCTAAATTCACAAAATTGAAATGAAATTAATACTTACCGGTCACAATGAACACGCATAAAATTGCCGACCTGGCCTTGTTGTTCCATAACCAGCGGTGCGTATGACTGTAGGAATTTGATGGTTGTAGTAAACATTCCCGTCCAATCCCACTTTAATCAATCTCATCCTTGTACGAGAGACAGAGTTTGATGAAGAAGAGGCACTCATGTTCTAGTTAATCGTTTGGGGATATGAATCTGATGGGGAGGGAACCTCGGAGAAGAAGCCCGATTGTGATCTTTTGATTTGGGGATTTAGGGTTTATAAAGGGGACACGATTAAGGGTGAAGGCCACATAAGCAGTCCACATCATCAAATGAATTGATTAAAATAAAAAATTAAAAACAAGTCAGCTTCCACGTCATTATTCCGTCAGGTCCGTTAATTTTTTTAACGGAGGGACCAATGGAAATAAATAGATGTGAAAGTGGGACTAGCGGATGCCAATATAAAAGATGGGATTATTAGTTGCCAATCAAGAAAAGGTGGGATTATTTAAATCCAATTTTCCTTTTTTTTTTATACTTTGGCCACTATTACTTTTTAATTTAGTACTTTGACCACATGACTATTAGAGTTTTACATCTTATACCCCTTAGCTTTTATACATTCGTTTTCAATATACCTTTTATAGTTTTATACCTTGACCACGAAACTTTTAGACTTTTACATTTTAAACCCCTTAACTTTTGTACTTTCGTTTTAGTATATTTTTAGAATTTTTGATTTTAGCCACGACTTTTTTTATAGTTTTATACTTTGACCACGAAAATTTTAGACTTCAACATTTTATGTCTCTTAGCTTTACCACTTTCGTTTTTAGTATCTTTTTTATAGTTTTATACTTAACCACAAAACTTTTAGACTTCTACGTTATATACTCCTTAACATTTCTACTTTTATTTTTAGTATACTATTGAAGTTATCGACTTTGGCCACTATCTTTTTATTGTTTAATATTTTGAGCACATTAAAATGTCTATTACTTAAACCGACGGATAAATGGGAGGCCCACCGCGAAACGTTTTATAGTCCCTAACTTTTCTACTTTCTTTTATTATTATATATTATACTTTTAAAGTTTTCTACTTTAGCCACTACGTTTTTATAGTTTTATACTTTGACCACATTAAAACTTGTTTGACTTAAACTGACTGGTAAATGGGTGGCCCGTCGTGAAGCAAGGATGGGTCACCAACTTGTTTCATACACTTTTGTTTAATTAGGTTGTAGTTGATTTTTTCATATAGATTTGCTAGCTGGTACACCGAGTAACAATAATGCTGAATATTTGAAGTTGATTTAAGCAGCCAATAAGTTAATTTATCTATACAATAACATAATTTGATATCATCATTTCCTAGGTTGTTATATGAATTGAATAAAATAATGTTTTTTTTTATCTAGATGTAATAAATTTATCATAAAATTTAGTTGTGTAATAGATATAATTATGTGACTTTTACAAAGGAGTTGGTGTTTAGTTAATGGTGTAATAGGTATAAACGAGTAAAATAGATTTTTTTTTAATTTTCTTTTCCAATCTCAACATATTTAGGATACGCGTTTGTGGTATAATAAGTACGTTTTATAGCAATGTAACTATTTTTTTGTTCATGTTATTCCTGCGAAAATACACGTGTTGCTAAATCTAGTTAATTTACATTAATAAATTAAGCGCTTAAGAACACATAAAAAGAAAAAAAATTACCTGTTATGATATTGTGTTTTTATTATTAGATACTTATTAATGGAGAGGCTTCTAGCCTACCGGTATTGTTTGTGAAAGATGAAGTCCCAAAGAGATTGAGAGAATAACCATAAAATTGATGTGGGACTAGCCCACTTCGTAGAGGTTATTACCTCTTAGTTGAAGGTTTAAGGTTCAAACCTTAACATTGAAAGTTTAATCGTAGTATATTTGAGGTAGTTTAGAAGTAATGTAATTTGTCGTTAAAAAAATATTGCCATATCAATATTTAAAAATAGTTCCATATATTGTGCGGTAACTTGCGTCATTAGGTTACGTAATTGTAAATGTAAATGTAGGTTATCTAATTATTAATTATGTTGTGTAATTATAAACATATGTTACGTGTTAATAAACATAGTTTGTGTGATAATTTGTATACATATAGCGTAATAAGAGGAGGTTCAAAAGGGAACACTAAAAAAAGGAGGATTTGACTCAAATAAACTTCTTTTAAACTCAATCTAGCGCATTGGAACCCTCTCGTCGATCAGTGTTTTTTTTTAACAGCAAACCCATTTTTGGGCACCACTAGACTCGAACCCGCCATTTGGCTAGGGGGAGAACACCTTACCAACTCCACTGTCCCTTTGGGGTCGTCAAATCAATGTTAAGTATAGCTTTTCGGGATTTTAACCCTTTGGATTTTGAATTTTTAGCTTTTAAGATTTAGAGTTTAGCTTTAGCGTTTAACTTTTGAGGTATAGCTTTTACTGTTTGGCGTTAGGTTTTAAGGTTTAGCTTTAAGGTTATCTTTAGGGTTTAAATTTAGAATTTAGCTTTAACTATTAAAAACCTAATAACTATTCAACGATGTCATTTTAACGCTATTGAAATTAGTTTAATTGAACTTTGTTTGAGCCGGTTCCTCACGATTCCCGGGTTTTTTTTTACCTTTTTCTTTTCTACTCACCACTTACGTAATATGTGCCTAGTTAGTTATTTTTACACTGGTATTATGGTGGTTTTATACAAGTCTTACGATAAGATTACTTTATACGTGACAATATATATGTATCGTGTATCTTTTTATGTAATTTTGAAATGAAATTATGATTTGGTATTTGAAAGAAGAGTTGGATTGCCGGGTTGGCTTTGAGAAGATGGATTGCAAAAAAACCGAACCTTGCGTGATTAATTGAAACATGTAACTTTTGGGATTAGGTTTAAACCATATACCAAATTTTTTTTATCTTTTCTTTGACTCATATGATGCTTTATTCTAGTAGCTTTGTGATGTATCTCTCAACTTTTAGCCTAATAATATCTTGATATTTAATGTAATTTGTTTCTTAAAAATTAAAGGTTTAAGTTCCATAATAAACAAACTGCTAAATCATTTCTTAAAACTAAAAGATTCAACATAATAAAGAAATTATGAAAAAAAAGTTGTTCACCAAAAGAAATTAGATTTTTGATGTGGAAAAGTGACTCTGACTTAACTTATTTTACTTTAATATCTTAAGAGTACATTTTAACAAAACCAAGAGATATACCAAATAGGGAGAGGTTTAAATGAGAAGTTTGTTTTGGGTAAAAATGATAAGAAGGAATTTTAGCCATTGGATCTTGATCTAATAAAAAAGGAATGAGGAGTATTTTGATGTTAGCCACTTTTGTTGACTTTTTATCTATTTCCCCCATTTTCCTTAAACATTCATAACTTTCACATACGACAATATTTTTTTAAAAAAATTACACCATAAAAACGAGCATTTTTTATCTTTAAAACGCATATAGTGTTGCTATATAAAAAATGGAAAAAAAAATTCTTTTTCAATTTTTGACACAGGTCATTATGTCATTGTGTCAAAATGTTCAGATCATTGTGTCATTGTGTCGTCGTGTCAAAAGTATATATAGTGTTGCTATATATAAAATTAATTACTTTTTCGGTTTTTGTCATCATATGAAACAATGATCTGAACATTTTGACACATCATTGTGTCATTGTGTCAAAATGTTCAGATCATTGTGTCGTCGTATCAAAGTATATATATTGTGCTGCTATATATAAAATTAAAAAAAATTATTCTTTCGGTTTTTAACACCATATCACACAATGATCTGAATATTTTGACACAATATGACACAAATGATCTGAACATTTTGACACAATGACACAACGACACAATGACACAATGATCTGAACATTTTGATACAATCGAAAGAGTAAAAAAAATTAATTTTTTATATAGCAACACTATACGCGTTTTAAAGATAAAAAACGCTTGTTTTTATGGTGTAATTTTTTTTAAAAAAATAATGTCGTATCTAAAAGTTATGAAGATTTAAGAAATGGAGAGAATTTGATAAAAAGTCAAAAATACTTTTCCATATTTTATTTTCTTTAATTTTTCTTTCTAATTTACACATGAAAATTTTAAGCCATAGATCTTTATTTAATTAAAAATCTAATAACTATAATTTATTCTTATCCAAACTAAAATTTTCACAATAACCTCTCAAATACCAAATATCTATTATTATCAACCGAAACTGTATCCGAGTGAAGGTGGAGGGCAAAACAGAAAGATGAATAGGAATTTGAGAGCTGGCGTTCACCTCAAAGGGACCCAGCGAGAAGTGGGGCCCAATGGTGACCTGTGAAGTAGCCAACATTTTCTGACCTGTCGTGAGTAGATGATTATATTCCCACGTGGCTTAGCTGGGGGGTTTACTAACAGCAATCACGCCGTTAATTTCACCAAAATCAGCCACCCACTACCACATGTTGTCAATCATTATAGCATACGGTATACCACCGTGATGGTGGCGATAACGCCCAAGATGGGCGTGAAACACCGCCCCGGCCCAGGCGTGATGGGGGCGTGATCTTGGGGGCGTCGAGATTGTAACGGGCGTAATTTTGGAATATTACCGTTCAACGGTAATATAATTAGCCGTTGAGAATTTTTTTTTTTTTTTTTTTTTAATCAATTAATTACCCCTTTATTCACTATAAATATCACACAATTTAAACAATTTATCACACCTTCTTCTTCACTTCTCCAATTCTTCTATACTTTTTTAGAAAATTACCATGAATCCAAACACCCCAAACACCCCAAACACTCCAAACGAAAACGAGTTGCAACAAAACGTGTGGAATTATCCAATGTTTGGTGGTCACCCGAACCCTTTGTTTACCGGTTCTTCCAACTTCAACCCCAATTTCAACCCCAACTTCAACCCCAACTACAACCCCAACTACAACCCAACGTTTAACAACTACGCGCAATGGGGTAATCCGCAACAATCTCAACCTCAACGACCGAACGTTAACCCCGATACACCCCGTGAACAAGTGGAGGAAGAAGTTGAAGAGATTGTGCCGGAGACGCAACCTACCAAAAGGTCGCATAAAAAGGGGAAACAACCCGTCACGGAATCACCATACGATGATTTCATCACCAAACCCCTCCGTGACAAAACTCCTTGGGGTACCGACGAGGAGCTCGACTTGGTCAACGCCTACATCGACACAACCGAGGATCCGATTCGAGGTAAAACATATATATATTAAAATGTTAACTTTTTTCTTTTTATTTTTTTCGTCTTTTTTTTTTCGAACTGCATTTTTTTATTTTTTTCGTCTTTTAATATTAAACTTTTAAAATTTTGTAGGAAACGCTCAAACATTAGGGGCGTTTTGGGACCGGTGTTCCAAAAAATTTCATTCTCTTCGAAAGGAAAACGCAAGTCCCGACCAACGTTTCTACCGAAACAACGACAAGCTTTCGTCGAAGTGGAAACATTTGAAAACAAGGATTGGAAAGTGGCACGGGATTTATAAGGAAGTTGAACGTAATCGTCGTAGCGGTTGTAGCGACAAAGATCTTCAAACTTTGGCGTTACAAAGATTCAAGGACGATTTGGGAAACACACCCGCTCCCGTCAAACTCTACGAGGCCGTTTTGGCCTCCCCTAAATTTAATGAAATGATTTTGGGGGATGGTTCTTCCAAAAAACGATCGTCGTCGGAAATGTACGACGATAGCCCAAGGGGATCAACGGGCCGTTGCAACATAAATTTGAATGATGAAACGATTTTTTTAGACGACGATGTCGATCCGGAAGTTTTGGCCCGACCGATTGGCAAAAAAAAGGCGATGCGTAAAGAAAAAGAGAAGGTTGAAGACGACGCATTGTTGGAAGAAATAAGAAAATTCAACCTCCTAGCTTCGGAAAAAAAGGAACAACGTGCCCAGCAAATCCGTCTCGCGGAAGAAAAAAATCGAATGAATCAACTACGAGTTCTCCGAATGGATACTACGGGTTTACCCGAAGAGCATAAGGAGTTGATCGAGCGAGAAAAAGCCGATATCGTCGCGAAGTTGAGGACCCGAAACCCGTAGTTTTATTTTTTTCACATTTCTATCTATGTCTTTGTGTTTAATAAATTTAGTTTTAATGTTTAATATATTTAGTTTTTATATTTTTCATTTAAATTTAAAAAAAAAAAAAAATTAAAAAATTTGATAACATGAGGTGATAACATGGGAGTATACCCCTCCCATGTTATCAAGTCATGTTATCCAGTCAGCGCCCAGTCACCGCCTACGTGGCAGGATAACATGGGTTTGATAACATGGGTATACCCCATGCTATTACAAGACCACTTCATACCATATTTAAAATACACCACTTATACGCTATTATTTTTGTATCATGCTTATGCTTACGCTTACTTATTATTCGTATATTTATATATTTATCAAAATTTGTTGTTTTTGTACTAGTAGTGAACTAATCCCTCACGAGTTGCGGCGAGAACCATCATACCATATCATATGTTCATGTAATTACACGTCTTAAACTTAATCTATATCACAATAAATGTACAATTTAAACTCAAAACGTGTAAAACATTATACAATATTATTCACCACTTGGTTTGCATGGTCATTAGGTTTCATCATGGTACCTAACATTTAACGATATAAAACCAATCTTCGCTGGACACTTATATTTTACTCATGGACACCACTCAAAACCTAAAAGTCCAAACCTAGAAATCACATGAAAAATCGAAAACTTAAGAACAAATCTTGTGACCTTGAAGATGACGATGGACACAAAATGAAGAACAAAAACACGCATGGTCA
>JBCNJP010000015.1:19992050-20017032 GCA_039602395.1 Deinandra increscens subsp. villosa | reverse complement strand
TATTAAAAACATTAAAATATTTATGGTATTAATGATAATGATACATGGTGCACATGTGTATCATATAATTAAAAAAAGAGTAAATTACGGCTATAGTCTCTGTGGTTTGCACATATTACGGCTATAGTCCCTAGGCTTCAATTTTTACGCCTATAGTCCCCAAGGTTTAGGGGTCCGTTACACCGGTCGTCCCTGGGGCTAACGGGCGTTAATAAATTCTGTTAAGTGTGTATGAAAAGACCATTATACCCTCTTTTAAAAAACCAATATAAATATAAATTAAAAAAAAACATAAACGTTCCTTATCATCATCGTAACATTCCAATCTTCATTTCCGGCGAATGATCGTTCACGACCGCCACCACCGTGTTCGTGCACCACCACCATTATTCACACGTTTCGACTTCTTCTCCGGCCATCAACACCAACCGTTCTGGCGTCTTTCTCCATCAACACAAACACCGTGAAGAACCACCACACCATCTTCTCCGGCGAAAAAACCCAGTTATACCCAATCTCCGTCACCACCTCTCCGGCGACAAAGCCACCCCCTCTCCATTCGACGACCACTCTGACGAACCCCTACACAGAGCGACGATAGACCTCCCTCTCTTCCTTTCCTCCCTTCGTGTTTGGTGGCGGAAACAGTAAAACCCAGAAGCGGCGAAGCCGCTATTCTGCTCGGATTAAGGCAGCGGCAGTAGCCTCGAAGCTTACCTCTTCGTGATGTAGTTTGTGATGTTTGATTGGTGTTAGATGATGGTGGTTGGGGATGTAGCGATGGTGAACTATGGCAATTACTCCGGTGATGGTACACAGGAGAGGAGGGACGAACATTGAGCGGGGGTGGGGGGGGGGACAAAATAGTAATTTTACTTTTTCATTTTTTTTATGATTTTTATTTTTTGGGTTTATTTATTTATTATTTAAAGAGAAGGGTATATATGTCAATTCACATCTACTTAATAGATTTTTTTAACGGTCATTAGGGTCAGGGACCAAAGCCGTAACGAGCCTATAAACTTTGGGGACTAAAGCCGTAATAAATGAAGTTTGAGGACTATAGGCGTAAAATGTGCAAACCACAGCGACGAAAACCGTAATTTACTCTTAAAAAAATTATAAAATGTTATGTTTTTTCTTTAAATTTAAGGAAAATTGGAATAGAATAATCCCAACTTTTGGGTATTGACCTACAATAATCCCACTTTTCAATATAACTCACAACGGTCCCAACTTTCATCTAATTTATATCTAGTGGACCCGCCGTTAACTTTTTTTAACACCGTTAAGTGTAACCTTACGTGGCATGCTGACATGTATCTTTTCTAATTTGTTTTAAATATTTATTCCATGTCATAATACCCTTTTATTATCAATTAAAAAAAATCAAGTTTTATCTTCTAAAAAAAAGCCTAAATGAGATTCCATAATAACCTAGAATGTTGCCGCCGTAAAACACCAACAACCCCATCCTCTTTTCGTTTTCTTTTCCGGCCGTAAAACACCAACAGAAGGTTGCCGCCGTAAAACACCAACAGAAGGTCGCCGGAGATGTGATGGAGGGAGTGAAGGATGCGGTTGAGCTCGAACAGGGTCGTCGCGGGTTGCCGCCATAAAACACCAAAAGAAGGTCGCCAGAGAAGGGGCTGCTGGGTCGCCGGCTCCGAGTGAGGGTCGCCGGAGAAGGGGCTGCTGGGTCGCCGACTCCGTACTCTCCTGCCGCCTACGGTGTCCGTCTTCAAAATCCGGCGATGTAGTCATATAATGAAATTCGTAAATAAACCTGTTAATTAAATCCTATATAAATTGAGGTCGAAATTATGCTCCGGCTTAGCCGCCGACAGATTCTGCAACTGGTACGGTGCTCTTATGTTGGCTCTGTCCTTCCGCTTCGCTAGAAACGCTCTTCTCGCTAGCTATCGGAGGATCCAGACCGTTCACTTCAACTCGATCGGTTGAAGTTGAGGCCAATTCGACACGAGCTTCCGCTTTACCGTTATACGAAGGATAATATCCGGCAACGACAGTTAACAACACATCTCTCGCTCTATAATCCGGAATATCATCGAGCACAATCACTCGTCCGTCATAAAATATAGTCATTGGTGCAGTTTTAGTTTTAGGTTCCGACGGTGCAGCCGATTTACCGGAACTAGGTTTTTTCACGGAATCTTCTAGTTTTAAATTCGTCAAATTCTCTATGTGTGCCTTGTTTTGATCTGGACTCTCGATGTTGCTTAACAAATCAATAGCCATCCTCTCTGCAGGAGATTTCATAAATTAACGATGTCGCCGGAGTGGTCCGTATTATCGCCGGAATGGAATGGTCGCTCGAGAACCAGGCTTGCCTCCGTCTTTGGTCCAACAGGTGGCCATAAGGTGAAAGTAGACATGGATTGCCACATGTGTTATTAAAGAGGCTTAAAAATATAAAAAAATAAATTAATATCCACATCAGTTGCCACGTCATAAAAAAGTTAACGGTGTTAAGTTTTTTAACGGTGGGACCACTATCAGTAAATATAGTGAAAGTTGAGACCATTGGGAGTGATTATTAAAAGTGGGATTATTGCTGGCCAACCCTTAAAAGTTGGGATTATTTAAATCCAATTTTCCTAAATTTAAAGATAACAAAACTATAAGATTTAGGGTGCAATTTCTTTTTAAACCTATTAATGTATACCACATGTATGAGGTTTTTTTGGTGTGATGCACATGTGCATCATTCAATAAAAACGCAAAAAAAATGAAGGAAATATATGACATATGGTGCGACTTAAATTTTTTTTTAACTCGTACTAAAAGTATGAGTTTTTTTTTGTGATGCACATGTGCACCACACAAAAAATTACAAAAAAAAAAATTAATTTTAAATAAAAAACATTTTATTTTTTTTAAATTTTTATAGGATTAAAGATAATATAATTTTAAGACTTTTGGTGCATTTAAAAAAAAATATTAACGTATGAAAAAGTTATGTAGGTTTTAAGATTTTTTTACGTAGTTCTCACAAAAAATGGTGTTTTCGCAGGATCCTTACATATATATATATATATATATATATATATATATATATATATATATATATATATGGTTAAGTTCAATGAAAAACTAAGTTTTAGTTGAAAACTGGAAAACTAAAGAAAAATTTATTAGATGAAGATTATTTAGGTAATGGTGCACCTTTTTAATTTTTTTTTTTCATGTCTATCCACCTAATGGCCAACTAAGGACCTTAAAAAAAACTTTAAAAAATTGTCTTTTTGTTTTGCTTCGTCCAAATATGTTGTATATATGCAATATTGTATGTTGTTTACGTTGCGTACATGCAACATAGTATGTTGCATATATGCAATATATGAAACATACAATGTTGTATATATGCAACATACTATGTTGCATATATGCAATGTATGAAGCACGCAATTTTGCACATATGGAAAATACTACGTTGCATATATTCAACGTGTGCAACACGCTATGTTGCATATATGCAACATAGTCGGATAGACGAGATAAAAAAACGTTTTTTTTGTTTTTGCTTTTTTATAAAGTTATCAGGTGGATATATGTGAAATTAAAAAAAAAGGAAAAAAAATGCCAAATTACCTAAATAGTCTTCATTTAATATAATTTTCCTTTAATTTTCCAGTTTTCCAAATAAAAGTAGTTTTCCAAGGAAATTTACCCACTTACCCATATATTATATATAGGGTGAGGTTCATTGTAGACACCTGCGTATATAAAACAGTTTTTTTTTCACATGTAAAATTTTCTGAATAATGAGAAAAAAAGAAAAAAAAGAAATTAATCACAACCATTAGATCAAGAGATCTAATGGTGAAAAAAAGTGTCTACATGTCTACACTTATGGGGGTGTCTACAATGAACTTTTCAATATATATATATATATATATATATATATATATATATATATATATATATAGGGTAAGGATCATGTGAAAACAACTTTTATTGCGAAAACACGAAAACAAATATTAAAACCTCTATAACTTTTTCATACGTTAATATTTTTATAAAAATTTTGCACCAAAATCCTTAAAATTATGTTATCTTTAAGTATGGGAAAAAAAATTAAAAAATAATCAAATTTTTTAAAAAATTATTATTGCACAGGTGCAACAATTTTTATTATTATTATTATTGCACATATGCAATAATATTAAAACATTTATAACTTTTTTCATATGTTAAAATTTTTTATAAAAAATTGCACCATAAATTTTATAATTTTGTTATCTTTAATTCTGGAGAAAATTAAAAAAAAAATCAACGTTTTTTTTTTTATTTTTTTATTATTGCACATGTGCAATAAAAATTTATTATTGCACATGTGCAATAATATTAAAACCTCTATAATTTTTTCATACGTTAATATTTTTGATAAAAAATTGTACCATAGATCTTATAATTCTATTATCTTTAATTCTGGAACAAATTTAAAAAAAATTAACGTTTTTTTGTTAATATTGCACATGTGTAATATAATTAATACGTATTATTGCACATGTGCAATAATAAAAAAAAATCACAAAATTTTATATTTTTAATTTTTTTCCCCAGAATTAAAGGTGACATAATTTTAAGACTTTTGGTGCAAATTTTTTTAAAAAATATTATCGTATGAGGAAGTTATAGAGGTTTTAATATTTGTTTTCTTGTTTTCGCAATAACATCTTGTTTTTATTTGATCCTTCCCCTATATATATATATATATATATATATATATATATATATATATATATATATATATATAGGGGAAGGATCAAATAAAAACAAGATGTTATTGCGAAAACACGAAAACACGAAAACACGAAAACAAATATTAAAACCTCTATAACTTCCTCATACGTTAATATTTAAATAAAAATTTGCAGCAAAAGTCTTAAAATTATGTCCCCAATAATTCTGGGAAAAAAAATTTAAACATATAAAATTTCATGATTTTTTTTTTAATATTGCACATGTGCAATAATACGTATTAATTATATTACACATGTGCAATATTAATAAAAAAACGTTAATTTTTTTTTAATTTTTTCCAGTATTAAAGATAACAGTATTATAAGATCTATGGTATAACTTTTTATCAAAAATATTAACGTATGAAAAAATTATATAGGTTTTAATATTATTGCACATGTGCAATAATAATTTTTTATTGCACATGTGCAATACTAAAAAAACAAAAAAAAAAAAAACGTTGATTATTTTTAATTTTCTCCAGAATTAAAGATAACAGAATTATAAGATTTATGGTGCAATTTTTTATAAATAATTTTAACATATGAAAAAGTTATAAAGGTTTTAATATTATTGCATATGTGCAAAAATAATAATAAAAAAAATTATCCTGTGCAATAATATATTTTTTTTTAAAGATTTTTTTAAAAAATTTTTTTCCAGAACTAAAGATAACATAATTTTAAGGATTTTGGTGCAAATTTTTTTAAAAAATATTAACGTATGAAAAAGTTATAGAGGTTTTAATATTTGTTTTTGTGTTTTCGCAATAAGAGTTGTTTTCACATGTGAAAGTTTCTAATTAATGAGAAAAAAGAAAAAAAGAAAAAAAGAAAAAAGAAAATTAATCACAACCATTAGATCAAGAGATCTAATGGTGAAAAAGGGTGTCTACCTGTCTACACTTATGGGGGTGTCTACAATGAACTTTTCACTATATATATATATATAGGGTTAGGTTCAAATGAGAACTTTTTCTTTTGAGAACTTTTGAGAACCATTCTGAGCCACTAATTTTCAAGAGGGAAACATTCAAATTCATGGGGGGGGGGGGGGGGGATTTCCATATATATAAACTAGTGGCTTAGAATGGTTCTCAAAAGTTCTCAAACCAAATTGGTTCTCAAATGATCCTCTCTCTCTATATATATATATATATGATCCTTACCCTATATATATATATATATATATATATATATATATATATATATAGGGTTGGGCATAGATATTAACCCTCTCTTGGAGCATTAAACAATTAACCAAGAATGAATGAGTTGATCAAAATAATGTTATTGATCTAAGGACTCTGATTTAAAGATGTCTTTTTAATTTCTGTTTTGTTTTTCATTAAAAAGAAAAGGGCAAACTTGTCATTTAACAAACTCACATAAAAACCCCATTCATTTAAAAAATTTCATAACTTTTTATACATTGTCGGATTTTTATAAGAACTGCACCATTAAACTCGTCGCATTTTTATCTTTAATTCGATTATAGTCTCGACGTTTTTTATTAGCGTTTTCTCAGACATACAAACTAGAACTGGTGTTGTACGTATAAACACTGATGCTACTACATAAATACAACTACATATGCATATATGAGAGAAGTTCAAACGAGAAGTTTGGTTTGGGTAAGAAGGATAAGAAGGATATTCAGCAATTGGATCTTGATCTAATAGAAAAGTAAGAAGGGGTATTTTAGTCTTAGCCATCTTTGTTTACTTTTTACCCACTTCCCCCATTTTTTTTAAACATTCATAAGTTTCACATACGACATTATTTTTAAAAAAATTAAACCATAAAAACAAACATTTTTTATCTTTAAAACGCGTATAGCGTTGCTATATAAAAATTAAAAAAATATTTTGATTTTTTTTTATCTTTAAACCCTATTTTGGTTTAGTCAAATTATTGGAAATATAAAAAATCAAGGCTACTTTGAATCCCCTAACCCTCATTTGAAACTAGTTAGAAGCTACTTGGGATGTTCTTGAGATGATATACTCTTATTAGATTAGGTTAGTTTTATCTGATTCGCCACCATTTGTGCCCTTACACAAATTTAATAGAACTTTGTTTCCTAATAACTCTCTCTACATCGTCCCTCGATTGTTGAGAGTTGTCACGTTAGTCCTTCAAATTCCATTTTAGATCATACATACAAAGGCAAAACTGGTTAAGGGTCAGTTAGGGGGTAGCCCGTGATACCCTTTAAACTCGTATGCAAAGCAGAAAAAAATATAATTTTCTTTTTTATGTACGTGTGCTACTCCGTAAAAAACTCATAACTTCGTGCTACCCTTGAAAAACCATTAATCAATTACCTAATCTAAATACCCCTTAAGATGACGCTCAAATTATAAAACAATAACAAGTTTGAAAATTATGTTTCCGGAGGTTGTCAAGGTTTTTAAGAAAATCATAATTTAAATTTCAACCAATTTATTTTTGATGCGTTTTTTATTAAGCTCGACCTCAGCCACGGGCTCTACTCTTTGGATTCCGCTCTCTAGTGGGCGCTGCCCTTAAAACCCCGCTAAAAAAATTGTAATACTCCTTAAAAAATTCTAGTTCTGTCCCTGCATACATATACCCCTCGGTTTAATCAATTCCACCCACCCTACTTTTGGATTTATTATTTTATTATTGTTTTTTCAAGAGCATTTTTATTACACAATAAACCATCAGATTTTACACTTACAAAGATTTAAACTCTTATCATTTTTATAGAAGGACAAACACCATGCTATTAGGTTACAAGGCTGTTGAATGAATCTAGAATCGTATAAATAATAAACATGACATAAATATAAATGTTACCTCATAACACAACAATCACAGTCATGTTGTAGGATTCCATTAAGCCACTAATCGAGTTCCCATTTAGGGTGTACAGTTAGGATAGTGATTATGTAACCATGAGAGGCTACGGAATTTAGAGAGGGAGAGAGAGGATCACGAACTTGTGTAGAGTGACTAAGGTGTCTATCTCTCCCTATGATCTCTATTTATACACCCAAGGGGGAAACCCTAATTCTATAGTAAGGGAATTACGTCCATCGAATAAATGCCTAATAGGGTTAATAAGGTAATTGATTAATTATGATAAATGATTAATGCCAATATATATATATATATATATATATATATATATATATATATATATATAGTAAATATATCCCAAGATTCTCCCACTTGGTCGAGCAATCATTTATGATGAGTTATTAGAGAAGCCTCATCATGGTTTAATTCTCATTTAAATATTAAACCAAAACTGCAGCAGAAACATACAGTCATAGACCTGGCTATTCAATTCAAGACCCCCATTAATCATACTACAATCCAATTTTAAAATTCAACTTAATTTTAGAATCAATGACAAGAATAAGTCCTTAACGTTGATTTGTATATAAATTGTCTATATATCATTTAGGCATGCATAACATATTTAAAGATAAACAAATCAAAAACGGATGAGGAATAGTTAATAATTAGTCATTCAAATTATGACATGCGTGGTCATGAGTAAACTTCGTCTTTATTATGAGCTTTTAGAAAAGACTTATGAGGATAGACCTTAAGTTATAAGATCCTTAAGCATATCATGATTGTTTCCAATACAAGGACTTAGTTTCCTCTACTTGTTCTTAAATGAACAATAATCTTGTATCGAAAATTTAGTGCAGTTCCGCTCAAACTGTTAATGTTCAAGAAAATAGGGTAGTTGACTTTATCACATTAAGTCTTCAATATGTTATATATATATATGTATATATATATATATATATATATATATATATATAGGATGAGGTTCATTGTAGACACTTTCACAAGTGAAATAGCTCACTTTCACATGTATTTTCACATGTGAAAGTTTCTAAATAATGAGAAAAAAGAAAAAAATAGAAAAGAAAATTAATTACAACCATTAGATCAAGAGATCGAATGGTGAAAAAAATGTGTCTACAATGAACTTTTCACTATATATATATATATATATATATATATATATATATATATATTGATAAATTTACCAACAACATCTAGTGAAAAACATATCATGTCATAATAACTTAGGTTGTTGTTATTAGTTTCTTATGACTCCTCCATGATCATTTAGATAATCTGTCTGCAGACATAAGTATATACCCCTGAGTTGACATTTAATTTCCTTTTAATACAAAAAAGTCAAAATTTAGAGATAGTCAACTACTTTAACTTTCTCACTTCTTCTATAGTTCAAATTTTTAGTATTTTGTTTCTTAAAGATATTGAAATGCCATCTTAAATGCTTTATGATGAACTAAAGACTTAAGAAATGATTTTCATCATTTCTAGTATTTCAACAATGTAGGCAATATCTAAACGAGTACGGACTTGAACATACGTAAGGCTTTCTAGTATCTCCCACTCAGCTTATATTAACCCTTTATATGAATTTACTCATCTTAAAGACTAAGTGTTCTATAACTTTCAGGTTTGAAACCTTGAGTTTAGTTTATGAACATCTTTTTATATTGAGTGAGTATTAAGGAAAGATATTTTATAAGTCCGTTAAATGTCACTCTTAGTTATGAGTGGGTAATAAGGATAACGATGATCTCTCAAAGAATCCTTTAGAAAAAGAATTCTTAACTTGTTAATGGCCTTTAGAAACCAACCATGGTTTATAACGTTCAATTTCTCCTTTCGGATTTCAGTTTAGCTATGGAAAACTAAACTTCTAACGTATTCTGATTTAGGGAGTTAAGCTCATTAATGATATCTTTATTCCATCAGATGATTTGATTGATCGCTAATAATGGCTTTTAAAGAGGTGACCAGTAATCTTTCTCGGATCCATGTAAGCTTTATTAAGGTATGATCATAATCATTAAAATTAATAGGCAACTTCATGCCTTGATGACCTATTAAGCTGAATCTAACGGGTTGAAGCAAAAACATTAATACATTCATAGATTTCCTCTTGATCATTTATGTCAGGTATATTAGGAGTAACATTATTTTCTAAGTGCGTGGAAGTGGATCAGTGTTATCGTAACGTGGTGTACAAGAGGTGTAACCGGAGTTAAACTCAGAGTTTAATTTAACTTTGTCTCTCCCCCCGTCTCTTGTATTTTTAGCTAAGTCATGTATAGGACTTTTTACTGCTCCCACTGACCTCAAAAGACAATTCATAGATAAGGACTTGGACTGCTCCCACAAATCTTATAATTCCTTAGGAACGCGACATGCAACATGCTTAGTGTTGAGGATTTTAAGGTTTAATTATGGCTAAAAACTAATCATATGGTTTATACTTGGTTGTCTTCATGTACGGATTTCACAATGGATTTTAGGGACATATTAGGTAACCTTGTTTAGCATACGAGTTGTTGTTTTTAGAGCCTTAGTCTATAGGAATAGATGTATAACTTAGATGACGTATTTGTTATCATGTCTATAAGGATACTTAGATGCATAACTCAATGATGTATCCTTTAAGAAGTACCATACATGATCTACTGGTTCACACTACTCTGATCCTAACGGACTGAGAGTGTTACCATTATTTGTAAGTCAATCTTAGTATTTAATCTATTAGATCTAATCTCACAACTTTTAGTTTATGGTTAAGTTGGTTTTCAACTTCATCCTTAAAAGTTTAAGGTGAGAAAGATGTTCCTCCTAAATTAAGTACAAGAATAAATAATCAGTTATGTGAGTGATAAATGACTTATGCCCGAACATTCCATTTTGGGATATGATCCACTAATATGTTTGAGTTTTGGTGAGTTAGAAGTCTTAGTGAAACCTTGTATATTCCTTTAACACATGTATTCTCTTTGTTAAGTTCTCACTTTATGAGATAACAAAGATTGTTAATGTGAATCATCTAGTTATAATTATAAAGATTTTAAATCCACGTAAAGACAACTAGATAAGTATAACCAACAACTTTGAGAGTTTAAGGTAATAGTGACATTGTCATAGTCATGTGAAACCTTATAAATGTCAATTTCTTACTTTAGTAATGATACTAAGTTCCAAGTGATGTTGGATCATGTTAAGGTATCATAAAGTGTAGTACAATGATAGATTTTCATGGTTTGTACAACTTTAGCATTGATTTTGTCACTTACTCCCATTATAGTTGTTGTTTGGTTTATTTCTAGTGTATTGATTGTAAGAGAACTTTATAATACTAACTTTAATTCACTATGTTAGTTTGAGAATTAATGATAGTAATTATCATTATTGATTATTCTTTGTTAGCCAGTTGTTCTATTAAGAAATTAGACTGGAAGAATTTTCTTGTATCTTATGTTAGAAAATTAGAATTACCCTCCATATTTAAGTTATTTTCATTTTATAAGGGTTAGTGAGGTGAGCAAATCTGCTTTTCTAGTTTAAGGCATTATTTATCCTTTATGCACAATATTGTCACACACAAGCTTTCATTTGGTACTTGTGAGTGATGACTGATTTAAAAAAAACATTTAAGTGTGCTAAAAAAGGATTCATTATGAAATGCACTAGAATAACTTTTATTTGAAACATGTCTAAGCCCTTTAAGGGTCATGTTTTCAATTATTATGATGTGTTTACTAAATCATCAACCTAGTTTATACTTTGTACTAAGCATCATTAGATGTAAAGTGTTTGCATGCATTTAAGAAGTTCTTTTAGATTCATTACTCACACAATGTTTAGATTAGGAAATTTGAAAACATCTCCCCTGATTGCAGTATTTATAGAGTGTTGATTATCATAAGAGGCGTTTTGACTTTACACATTTGTAATGCCCCCACTAATTATACGTTTATGTGGAAAGCCAGTGAAAGTCTTTTGTCTTAACAGATAATCAAGTTCATTTATGATAAGAAGAAACCTTTTATAGAAACATTTAGTGATTATAAATTTATAGTGGATTAGTTATGGAGATTAAATGTTAAATTGGAAAGAAGATCTAAGAGTGATTCTATGGGGTACTTAAAAACGAAGGCACAATGATAATGATAAACTAAGGCATAATGAAAATTCACTATTATAAACTAAGCCATAATAATAATACATTATGATGAACTAAGGCATAATAGAATGCATAATCATAAATTAAGGCATAGTAGTACGACACAATTATAAAACAAAAGAATATGTGACATAGTCTGTTATAACATCAAAATAATAGACTAATTAGGTTCTACTTAAGTGAATCGGCTTTCGCTTTGGTTACTTGCCTATCACCTAAGCATTGTGAACGAAATAAGGGTGTGTGCATAAAGTAACGTATCACATCAGCTTTGGCTAGAAATGATATATTTAAGTTTATGCACAAATTAGTTTCGCTGAACACAAATGCAACCCATCAGCTTTGGCCAGAAGTGAAACATTTGTATGTGTAAGGCGAGTGCTTAATTTTAGTTGACGAACATTGCAAAAATAACGAATTAGCTTTGGCCAGAATCGAAGTCTTAAAGATGCTATCAAATTAAGCAAAATAAATTAGATTTAATTTATATAATAACTATTGTGTAAAATTGAATGACATTAGTAAGGTAGTAAATCAACTTTTACCAGAATTACCACTTTTGAAGATGTCATCAACTTGATTAAGACTAGTTAATAAATTAATCTAATTTTGATAGTAAATCAGTGTCAATAAGTTAACTTGTAAGATGATATTAGAGGACATTATGTAGGTAACAAATCAACTTTGGCTAAAATGGAAACCTTATTTGATGTCTGTTATTAACTTTAAATAAGACAAGTCAATTAGCTATCTGATTTTTCAATTGGTGTTAGGTTTTGTAAAACATAAGTTTGTAAGGTTTATATAAAACACAATTAATACTAAGCCCCCCGAATGCGCGAATCGAAAACATGGTATCCGGTCGAAAAGTAGGTATCCGGTCGAAAGCTAGGTTTCTGGTCAAAAACTGAGGTTTTGAATCCGGTTGTTAGGTATTCGGTCCGGTCTTGAGGTTTTCAGTCCGGGATTAAGGTTTTTGGTACGATCAAAAAGTAAGATTTTCAGTCCAAAACTAGTAAAAAATGTAAGGCCTGGTTTTGGTATAAAAATATTGTTTATGATCATGTTAGGTTTTGAAAATTTTATAAACCATATTGTTAAAACATATTAGGGTTTAATCATGTTTCAGAAATAGATTAGGATCAAAATATTAGTTTGATTTTGGAAATAAAAAAGTGTTTAAATCATGAAACAAACTTTAGTTAGGGTTTCCAGATGTGTTGCTTGATTTTAGGTAAGATTCAAAAATAGATCTTAAAAAAACTTATAAAATTTATGATGTTCTTGATCAGATCAGATTTCGAAATCATTAGCAGTAAGAATATAAACGAATTCAGATTTATGATTCATTTAATCAACACTTCTCTCTGATGTAACACGATGAACGAATCATGGATCGTATAAATAATAAACATGACAGAAATATAAATGTTACCTCATAGCACAACAATCACAGTCATGTTGTAGGATTCCATTATGCCACTGATCGAGTTCTCGTTTAGGATGTACGGTTAAGATGGTGATTAGGTAACCATGAGAGGCTATGAAATTTAGAAAGGGAGAAAGAGAGGATCACGAACTTGTGTATAGTGATTAAGGTGTTTAATCTCTCTATGATCTATATTTATACACCCAAGGAGAAACCCTAATTCTATTAGTAAGGGCAATTACATCCATCGAATAAATGTCTTATAGGGTTAATAAGGTAATTAATTAATTAAGATAAATGATTAAGGCCATATAATATATTTATATATATATATATGTATATATATATATATAGAGAGAGAGAGAGAGAGAGAATAAAGTTCAAATACAAAGGACCTTTTTCCGTGCGAATGGAGGAGAGCAGGACACGTGTTGTTCCAAGTTTTACACGGAAGGACTTATTCGTCATTTAAACATATGTGTTAAATGGGGGAATCTTTGCGTGATTTTTAAAGCGCGCGTTCTATTCCGGAATTTTTTGCGTCATTTTTTATTAGCGTTATTTCTTGCTAAGTTATAAGATAACCCCTTTTGCGTTATTTTTTTTCATGCGTTATTTTGTGCACTGTAATAGAAGAAGAAGTACATATTGCATTTAGATAGGTTTTGACGAAAAGCAAACTAAAATTAGAAATAACATGCAAAGGAGAAACTAAACTACTTATATTTTGGCGGAAAAGACTTCTTCAAATCGGCAGACGATTGAAGGGCTCCGACTAGGTTGGTAATCGTTTGCATCTATTCTATGTCAGTTTTGTTCATGTATGACATGAACAAAATTACCAAATCACGAACGGGACTATTCTGCAAGATGAATAGATTTTTTTTATTTCATTTCTTTTTTCGATCGTCTCTCGTAGAGTGTCGAAGGTTTGGTTGAGAACGTCTACCATGTGTTTTTCCTTCAGATATTCGATCATTATCTCCATCTTTAACTTCCTTTTTATGAATATATCTTCAGCAGAAGGGGTAGATGGTGGTGAAGATGAGGAAGCCATTTATACATTTTTTTGGACGGTTTCGAAAATGATGTGTTTTCTTTGAGCAGTTGTAGAGGGTTGCGTTATTTTTTTCGAAGCGAATCAAGTGCCTATTTTATAGAGGGGGGAGGGGGCGGGAGTTATGATTGATATTTTGAGTAGACGGAGGATGCAAGTTATATGGTAGTTGCATATTTTTAATTATAGTTTATGCGTAATAAAGAAACTGAATACGTGTTTTTAGTTTATTATATCTTATTTCCGTCTTTTCGATTTCCCTTTCTTATTGGTATAAGTATCTTATATTTTTTACTAGTTAGACACAGTTTATTTCAGCAATTCACTATCTTCCTTTTCCCTTATACATATTCAATGGCTTCATCTTCATCGAACTACCTTTCCAAGAAATGTCCTGAGGCGATAAAGGAGTTGGAAGAACTTTGCAACAAAGAAGAAACGAAAGGTCGCATCATGTATAATTCGTTCGGAATGATGGTCGGTCTCACCACCAATACCATCCAAACTCATACACGGATGCTTGAGGAGTTTGTTAATCATCCTCCCAGTGAGATACAGAGTGCTGCTACGGAGTACATTATGGATCAACTGCATTTGAAGCAGGAGATTCATGAAATGCTTCGTAGGTTGATGGATAACACTACGAAGAAAATCAAAGATCAAAAGGATTTTGTGGAAGAGATGAAGATGTTTTAGGCAGCTCTTCTTTTGTTTTTTATTTTCAATATGTTTTTTGTAGTTGACTTGAATCAAAGTTTGTGTTTTTAATAGATGCGTGATTTTCAAGATTACCTTTGTGTTTTATTTTTGCAGTTAGTAAATTCTAATTATAAATTCTAATTATAAATTCTAATTATAAATTCTAATTATAAATTCTAGTTACAATAACTCATGTAGGTTTTTTCATTTTTTTCTTTTTGAAATTATGCATTAATTGTCTGTTTTTCTGGTGGTTACGCATAAAGGCTAAAATAACGTAAGCAGAAACAAACAATTAATGCATATTTTTCGAAACACGCAATATATAATGAAAACCTTTTGTCAGATGGTTTTCAAATTTACGCATGTAGGTTTTTTGGTCTATGATGTTGAGATGTTTGCGTTACTTTTAACATGTGTGCGTGATAATGATAACGTTTGTGAGAAACAATAAATCTGCTTAAAAGTTTTGTGTGATTAAACAGTTGCGTGTTTATGACATTTGCATGATTAAATTGTTGCGTAATTTTTACATATATGCGTGATTAAACAAGTGCGTTATTTATAATATTATGCGTATTTTTATGCAAACATACTAATTTGATTTTTTTTTTGTGAAAAGACAATGGTACCATTTTTATTAAGTTTAATGAACTGTACAACTTTTTTTCCGGCGTGTATTAACCCTATCCGTTAGATCGTTTTTATTGTTTTCAATCACTCCCCCTGTATATATATATATATATATATATATATATATATATATATATATATATAGGCAAATGAACAAATAATAACTCCCTTTAAAAGGAATAACCAAATAACCAAATCTCAATGGATGAAGCTTTTGATCATACGGCTTAGATTTATCAGATCTTTGTGAGCTTGATATTACTCCAAGAACACAAACGTAATTTACTCTTCTTATCTTTTTTCTTTAGATCAGCAACTCTCTCTCTCTCTCTCTCTCTCTTATCTCATTTATATTTCTCTACACTTCCTCAAAACCCTCACCGATGTTCATCTCTAATCCACCCGATCTTCATCTCTAGTCCATCGCATCTTCCGACCATCGACACCAATGCCGATCAATCATCTACCTCCATCTACCTCTTCCCTGTTACAATCGCAAAGACGGATTTTTGGGGGCTCCGATTAGGGTGCACACTTCCCTGTTACAAATCGCGGCGGCGTTTTTTGAGGGCTCCAGTGAGGGTGTGCGCAAGCCTCTAGCGGCGGCTTTTAGAGCAAACCAAAACCGCTAGGGGTGTTCACGGTCCGGTTTTACGGTTTTTAGAGCAAACCAAAACCGAACCGATAAGAACGGTTTTTTATTAGTAAAAACCAAAACTGAACCGTTAGGAAAAAAAAACCGAACCAAATCGAACCATTGTTAACGGTTTGGTTCCGGTTTGGTTTCACGGTTTGGACCTTTTTAGACCCATTTGAGCCTTTGTACAAATTGTAAATATTCAAGAAAAAAAAACAATCCATAAAAGCCTTAGAAATAAACTAATAAATCAAGCACTAAAATAAGTTAAAAAACTTCCCAAAAGTGTCCAAGACATTGAAAACAAGCTGTCAAAATAAATTGTCATAAACTATCCTAAAGATCTAAACTGTCAAAAATTGTCTACAATAAGCTATCAAAACAACCTGCAAAACAAGGTGTCAAATTCGGGGATGGTTAAAAACCCCTTATCTAATTTTTGTTATTTATTTAATTACTTTTATTTTATTGGAAAATTGGATTTTAATAATCCAAGTTATTACCAATTAGCCAATATTAATCCCAATTTTATATTGGCCTACATTAATCCCAATTATTAAGGTGTTGGATTTCATTGGACACCCGTTAAGTTTTCCTTAACTCCGTTAGTTTTTTGCTGACGTGACACTAATTAATAAAAGCCACGTAGGATGGCACGTCAGCAAACAACTAACAGAGTTAAGAAAAACCTAACGGAGGTCCAATGAAATCCAACACCTTAATAATTGGGATTAATGTAGGCCAATTTTGAAATTGGGATTAATAAATTGGCCAACTGGTAATAACTTGGATTATTAAAATCCAATTTTCCTATTTTATTTCTAGTCTAAGTTAAAACTTTATTTATAGTCTAACTTAAAACTTTATGTGTTTGTATTTTTTGAACTTTTAATAAACTTAAGAGGTATATGAAGACTGTGGTTTTGAAATTTTCCATGACACTTAAATATATAGAAAACGGATGTTTGTTTGTTTGTTAAGGTTTTTTTTAAGGGTTTAATTAGTTGTAACTTGTAATTAAACGTGTTACCATTTTTTAATCACAACATACATATAATAGTTAGTTGAATTCAGGCTTTGATGAGTTATATATACAAATATATTTAAATAAGAGATTGTATAGTATAATATATATATATATATATGTATATATATATATATATATATGGTCCGGTCCGGTTTTTTATCATCGGTTTTCGTATAAACCGTAGATCAAACTGTTCACTACGGTTTGCAACTTTTGAAACCGACCGACCGATAGTTCATATAAAAAATCGACCGCGAAACCGAACCGATAACCGGTTTGGGCAGTTTCACGGTTCCGGACCAAACCATGAACACCCCTAATACGCGTGGCCAAAGGGTGGCAACAACCAGATTAAAATATAAAAAGTGTGGCCTTTGGTATTATATATATGGTCACATATATATATGTGTGTTTTAGCAACATATATTCGGGAAAGAAAAAAAAGTGACCAAAAGGTTGTTGAAATCAGATGTGTCCTCGCTATATGCTTGGCCAATTTAAAACCTATTACAAATTATTAATTACAAATCAAATAAAATTCAATTACAAGTCAATTAAAAATGAAATACAAATAAAAAATTAAAGAAAATTACACTACATACAAGCATTATTCTCAATTTAATTTTCAATCCGGGAGCCAACAACACTACCACGTGATCTTCATCTTCAACTGTTCAGATTTGAGCTTAATTAGGACCATTCTTTCTTGTATTCCTTCCTATACCAAAACATATAATTGATAATTAGGTTATGGAAATTGATCATAATATATATAGAAATTTTGAAATACTTACACTACTACAAAAATGGCCTTTCTTGACGCTTTTTACGCGTCAAGAAAGGGCCCAGATGACGCGCAAAAAAGCGTCAAGGAAGGCAGGGTCAAGAATCCTCTTGACGCGCAAAATGCGCGTCATCTGCTTCTTGACGCGCGAACAATGACGCGTAGTTTATGACGTGCAAAGCGTGTCATAAAAGGCGTGTCAAGGAAGCCCCCGTCATAAATCTGTTTATGACACGCATTTTTGCGCGTCATGATTTTAATTTTTTTATAAAAAAAATATTTTTTTTCTAGTATCACTAATTTTCACATTTAAATAATAATTAACCTCATAATACAAAATAAAACACACTTATAGCAAAATAATGCATTTCATATATATAGCAACACTACAAAGTTATCATGAGTTTACAAATAATTTGGTATGCTAACACAATAAACCTATCTTCCTCATACGGACTCCAATTGAGGTGATTCAAAAGGCTAGAGACTCGTCTCCATGTCCTTTACCATATCATCCGGCTAAACCGGTCAAAATCAGCCGCTACAATTGCCAGAAATTGCAATTGTGACCTGATGGGTGCGTTTTGACCCGTTAAGCTTGTTTTGGTCATGTCTTGGTCATACGAACTCAGATTGGAGTGATTCAAAAGCCCACGGATCCGTATTAAAGTGCATCATCTGTAGCAATCAAAGTCTTGTAAAAAAGAGGGCACATGAAACCTGGTTTCAGTAGTAGCTTGAAAATTAAAAAATATTGTTTCATGACATCATTTGTAATCTAGACATCATTGAAAGGGTGACTAACAGAAAAGAATATAGTCACATAACATGTTGCTATTTGAAATGGAAATGAAACAACCTATATAATTTTAAATTGATTATAAAGTAAAAAGTTACTCAAGTTACAACCAAAATCCAAACTATGAATAGAAACATTAAACAAAAATATTCATTAATCATGGAAAAGATGAAACTTACCATGGTATTAGCTCTATCTGGACGACCAAAATCTTCTTTCACAAGGGTCCCCATCTTCTCCTGTGCCAAAAAAAAGATCATGTCTAAACTGAAATCAACAGGAGATACAAAAAGTAACAAATCATGCTTTTACATTTGCTACTTTTGCTTATGGTAAAACAGATTTCAAATTTTCAAGTTATCACAACACACACACCAATTATGAATGTGGACATTTTGTTACTACAATATGACTCCTGTTGCACACTGATAATTTTTGAGGACTTAAAGGCTAAATTTTGAAACTTGTGTTGAGAACCTACTAAATTTTTTGAAACTTTTAAGGGGTCTGCCATTTTATTACAAGTAGTATGGGTTATCAGGTCCTACAATTCAATTGATTTCCAAATGAACTTAAAACATCCGGATGAACATCACATTAAGTTTCGGATCAACTTCAAAGTCAGTTGAACTTTATTTGGTACACATCTCACCATTTGTTCCAGCAATCCCTAGCTAGCCCAAGTGTTTGAGGTACCAAATAACATTTAAAAATTGGACTACATGACATTACCAAACAAATTACTGTGAAACTATAGAACGCGATGAAACTTGACTGGCAAATATTCACCTTTTTCTTTTCAACCGCTTCAGACGAGGTTGATCGACTACCGATTTCACACCCTATAGTTCAATTAGTTACCTTATTTAAATGAGCAATCAAACCGATAATGAGTTTGACAAATACTAACCGTTGTGTGTATGTCAGCATGATTAGTGCTGTGGCTAGTGATGGGTTTCAGGCACTACAAGCAAACTTAAACATTTAAGGGTGCATGCAACCTAAAACATGATCTATGTTTTCACTATTGAACCTATAACTATGAACATATAATAACCCTAGCAAACAATCAAAATAAATAAATGAATTGCTAAGATAGATAGGGTTACATACCTCTTAGTTGTTATAGTAAACAACTATAATAATCCTTCTTGACTTCAAGGAAGCTAGCACCACAAACGTCGTGCCTCTAATGGGATCACACCCAAGGACTCGAAGAAGAATATAAACTAAGGGTGGGATGAACTATAAGGAGTTCTTCCACAAGGAGGGAGAAAGAAGGAGGCGAATACTCAAGCCTTGATGAGCAAATTGGAATGAATTCCTAAGGCCTTTATTTATAGCCTTGGATAACCTCCTTACTTTGTAATCCCACCAATGTGGGATACATGCAAAATTTCGAAATTCCCTTATGCCTAAGGGATTTTCGAAATCTTCCATGTGGGATAGATAATTTCCTAATTTAACCAACTATTGATTAATTATTATATATCCCTTTCAATTAACAAACTGTTAATTAACCTCCCAAATAGTTTTTGTCTAGTTAATTATTAGACCATAATAATTAACAAACTATTTCTTTTCCCATTTTATTAATTCTCCATATGTCGAGTCTTGAGGGCAACCCAAAAGGACTGTGCTGCTATCAATTATAGTTATAGGCTTAGACACCTAATCCAACAGTCTCCTACTTGGATAAGTCTAATAACTATTATTGCCATTGTAACTTCCTAATTGATCAGCAAATTGTAGCTTCCAACGAACGCTGTCGAACTCTGACCTAGTCAGTTATGTGTCCTAAGATAAGAGATCATATAATCCTTCGTTCTACAAGATATCATTCGAACATGAGACATGGAATATAATCAATCTCATTGTTCAGTACTTTGTTTCCCGATTTCCGATTTGTAATGACTTTAGAACTTCCAATCGAACACATCAATTCAGTTCTGACCGGGCCCAGCACTATAAGTCAACATCAAATCACCGAGGGGCTCAAAGATATCGCTTTTCCCGTTAGGGCAAAAGGAACGAATAAACTTTGACTTATATGCTTGCACCATCTACTCATCAAATCATGCACAACAATACGTTTTATAACATCGAGTTACCAATGCGTTTACGTGTCATCAATGCACAACTGACTTGTAAACCACAACTCATATATCTCCGTTTAAAGATTATAAGATATTATCGTCTCAGAATTACTCGTGATAAATTCCATGAAGTAATTCTCTGAGCGTGGGTTAATCCAATACTTTAATCTCTATTTCAAAGTACTCATGAATATTGCAGCAATACCATTGCCATGTCTAACACTCCTTAGACAATCTACAATTCCATTCATGACAGTCTTAATTCACTACTTACTTCCAAAAGTATGATCGACTGTTGAGTTTTGAATAATCTAATCATTCGGGAAGTAAAACATGCAAAAAGTATGATGGAACGAACCATGTCCAACAAGGTTCGATTGCGTCTCTCAGCCACACCATTAAGTTGTGGTGTCCTAGGAGGTGTCAATTGTGAAACTATTCCACATTCCTTGAGATAGTCGTGGAATTCGATACTAAGATACTCTCCGCCTCTATCTAAACGGAGCATCTTTATCTTCCTGCCTAATTGATTCTTGACTTCTTGCTTAAACTTTGTGAACTTTTCAAAGGTTTCCGACTTATGCTTGATTAAGTAGATATAACCATATCTGCTATAATCATCAGTAAAAGTTACATAGAATCGATTAGCATCCCTTGTGGATGATCTGAAGGGCCCACACACGTCTGTGTGTATGAGATCCAACAAACCTTCACCTCTTTCACAAGATCCAGTGAAAGGCGATTTTGTCATCTTACCCAAAAGACAAGATTCGCATGTATCATCTGGCCTTAGGTCAAATGATTCCAACACCCCATCCTTTTGGAGTTGTTCCATGCGTTTCTTGTTAATGTGTCCAAGACGGCAATGCCACAAACATGCTTTGTCTATACCATTAGACGAATCAATTTGAAATACACTATTGCCTAAATTGTCTACACACATCACAGTTTCATACACACCATTACAAGGTAAAGCTTCAAAATAAAAAAAACACCATTTTTATAAGCAAAAATAGAACCATTCTCATCATTGAAAGAATATCTAAAACCTTGTTTGAACAATGCATGAAAAGAGATAATGTTTCGTGTCATTTCTGACGAGTAGCAACAATTCAATAAATGAAGATCAATGTAGGGAGGAATTCATTGTTTTGTTTAGCTTGTTTGTATAGTTTAGTTTCATTTGTAATGATGTCTTTTGGTAGGCTAGCGAAACTACCGAGCGAAACTGTAGTTTCGCTCGGTACCTAGTTTAGACTGTCTCAGTGACAGTTTCGCTTGGCCAGCGAAACTGCCAGCGAAACTGTTCACTGGACAGTATATATAAGCCGCCTATGTGCAGCCTTTTGTAACCTTCTCAACATTGGTGAACCCTAATACAAGAAATCGTTTATTGGTGAGTTTTCTTTTAATTGGGTGTTCATGGTTTTTAATTCGTTGTTGGTGTCAATCAACAATCGATTGGCCTTGTAGATGCCGAACAAACGAATTCTACAAGGATGAGAGCACATATCTTGAACAGATTCATATGAAAGATCCATTATAACCTTTTCTGCAGCAAGAGCCTTTTCACATGTGCACGCGGGTGTGCTTGCCGTTTTCTCATTCGTCTTCTTCTCAGCTTCTTTCTTCTCACAGCTGTTAACTGTGTGATCATTGCTTTGTTCATGAATTTGAGATGCAAGAGCTTGATTGATGGCCTCCTCAGCTTCAGAGACCTCCGAACTCCAGTCAAAGTTTGTCAGAAGAGACACTTCTTTGGTAGGCTTGGCTTCTGCTTTGTCAGCGATAGGGATGACTCGAGTTGCAGGCTCAGGGGTCGGTTCAGTAACAATTGGACTCGGGCATTCTCTCTTGAAGTGGCCAAGTTGCTTACAGTTGTAGCATCTAAGCTTGGCCTTGTCGAAACCAACTCTTCCATTTTGATTATTGAAGGTGTTTCTCCCAGTCCGTTCGAAGAATTTTCTAGCACGAACAGTCAACATGGCCATTTGCCATTTTAGGTCAGTTTCTTCCAAATCATCTGGATCAACTTGGTACATATCCTCAGCAGTCAGAGTCGAACCTTGAAGTTCTCCAGCAGCGAAAGCTTGATAACTATTAGTAAACAATGAGAACAATCCCATGTATTCGGGTGAAATCTGGGATGTTTGCTGAGTAGTGGCAGAAGCAGTTGAAGATGAACCAGATCCAAGATGTGAAGATTGAAGTTGAGATAAAGCTCCTTTGGGTTTGACGGCTGAGATGAAAGCAGAATTCGGAGAGTAAACTTTAGTAGGACCCATGGTTTGATTGTACTCTCTCCTTTGAACATCCAACTCAAAGGACTTAAGCTTGTTAATTACATCCATAAGCTTGTAGTCGGGGAAACCTCTTTCTTGTTTTAGCATGCGAACCTGAATGCTCCACTCGGGTGGAAGAGCATCCAGCAGCTTCTTGATTTGTTCAGAGTTAGTGAGTTTCACATCATATTTCTTCAGATTGCTTGATACAGTTAGGAAGCGATTTGTCAAATCAACTAACTTTTCATTCTTCATGCTTGTGAATGAATTGAATTCTTTAGTGGCTTGGGCTTCCTTGTCCTTCACCAGGTCTTCATTGCCATCATAAAACTCACAGAGAGCGTCAAACAAACTTTTTGCATCAGTGTGCTCAGCAAAACGATTGTAGATTTCTTGTGACATGCATAGAGAAAGAGCACCAAGAGCCTTTTGATCACGATCAATGAGTTTCAAGTCCTTCTCAGAAAAGGAGGACGGCTTGGTGTTGATCTGGGTTACTTCACCAGTAGTAATGGTTGGAATATGAGGTCCATCGACGATTGACAACCATTGATTGTAATCGGTGTATAAAAAGAACGATTTCAGACATCGTTTCCAATCTTCAAAATTGTCGCCATTGATCAGCCTTGGTGGTCGGTTTGGAGCAATACTTTCAGTGTCAGCAGCATTTGTACCTGACGCCATCTTAAATCAGCCTGAAATAAGAAAGACACGAGCAAACAAAGAACAATACAATTTGGTTAGTTTCGCTGTGAGGAATAGTTTCGCCAGCAATTTCGCTCGGAAATCCTGAACAATTTCGCTGGAACTTATAATTTCGCCAGCAGTTTCGCTTGGGAACACTGAACCAATTCAGCAATTTCGCTAACTAGTTTCGCTGTATGCACGGGCAGCACTTTCGCTCGGAAATACCCGATGACACACAGTTTCGCTAGCTAGTTTCGCTGGAAACTGGTTTGAACTTTCGTTCAAGAAAAATGTCGATAGTTTCGCTTCGGAATTTTGGCGAAAGTATAGTTTCGCTCGGCAGTTTCGCAGAGAAACTACAAAATCGCTAGATAGTTTCGCTGTTTGAAGGCACAGTTTCGCTGGATAAACAACAATTTCGCCCAGAACATAAAACCCTCTTTTTGAAGAAGAAATGATCAGAAATCAACCCAAATCACTATGGAGTAATGATCGGTTGATTGCATAGTCTTCAGGACATCAAAACACACAAATTTCAATCAATTTCCAGTCCAAAACAATGAGATTTCAGAATCAAATAGATTTTCAAAGTTTTACCCAAAAACACTCAAAAACACCAAAATCAAGAGCACAAAGGCTCTGATACCATATCCATTAATTTGCAAAAGAAACAACTCCACCATCCACGATCCTATAATTTGCAAGAAGATATTTCGTTATCGTAAACCTAAACCTGCTGGTCATCGATCGATTTGAAACCATCAATCAATCGTCGCCAAATCTAGGTTTCGGGTAACAGTCCACGAATCAATCAACTGCTATGGCGGATCGAGAGGGAGACCCTTCGTTAGGGTATCTGACTAGGAAGGAAACAGAGGTTCGTCTTCCCCGGCCAACTAGGGTTAAGAACAAAACTCCGGCTCCGATACAGCTGACCTCAGAACAGATTCTGCGTGATGCGAGGGAACGCCAGGAAGCTGAAATCCGACCAGCGAAACAGAAAATCACTGATTCTACAGAGCTAGAAGACTATCGTCTCCGTAAACGGAAAGAGTTTGAAGATCAGGGAGG
>JBCNJP010000015.1:19963006-19991550 GCA_039602395.1 Deinandra increscens subsp. villosa | reverse complement strand
AATTTATTACTATTGAGAGTTTGATCAAGAGCATCACATCTTTTTCATTGATCTTAGCAAACTCTAGATCATCCAAAAAGGTATGTTGTTCTATCAAATGGCAATGTGAGTTAAGACTCAATTTTGGCGACACAGGGGCAATCTTTATCTTACTTTAGTTTGTTTGATGCTTACTTGATTTCTAAAGTTAAACTGCTTGATCCTAGCAGATTACTCACTGAGTCATTGAGAAATACACTACATCTTATACTAGATCATAGTCTATCTTAGATCTTCACAAAGGTATGTGTTTTTCAATTCATGCACTCATGGTATCAATCAGGTAGTACATCACCTTACTTTATTCTTTGTGATCTTGCTTGTCTCTCTCTGTGTAAATTGATATCCAATTGAGCCTAACACTGATGGTTTAGACTGGTTAAGATCCAAATAGGTCTGAAACAGGTCATAACTCAGGTGAAAGGATCTTGGGCATTGTTAACACTAAGATAGACAAAATTTGAATGTCTTGACCTATTAAGTTAAATTGACCATCTTTGTGACTAATCGAGAGCATTTATACATAGGATGTGATCTATGATGCCTCTAAGGTTCATATGAACTATCTTAGGTATTTAAGCTCTGTATGAACACTCATTTGGTCATTTTGACTTTAATAAGTCAAATCTTGCATAAAATTGTTTTTATGTGACTTTTGTGACTGTATTAGCTTAAATGTGAATTTGGTGATTTAAGTATGTGTTGTTTGATCCAGACATGCTTATACTTGTGTGCTAGGATTAAATGTTACATATGATAGTTCCATCTAATCTGTTAAGCTTACATAATCACATTTTGTCCTTTAAATAATCATATTGAAGCTGTTGACCCATTATGACTTCTCACTTGCTTATGAGTGTTTATATGACTTTGTTGCATCTAGACAATCCTTGTTAATGTTGATATTTGATTTACCTTTGTTTTTGATACTTGAATCTATTCCTTAGCGTACTTCTTGTTCTACTTAGCGAACTTGTTTGAGTTCCTAGCGTACTTGTTCACCTCTTAGCGAACTTGTACCTCTGCTTAGCGAACTTGTTGAGTTTAGCGGACTTGTTTGTATTGCTTAAAGGACTTGAGTCAATTTACTAAATGTTTATATTTCCAATTCACTAGGATTGCTCTAAATGTTTGACATGTCACTGTTTCACTTATTGCATGCATCTGATTGGTCTTTGATAGTTTGTCTTACATTTGAAGTGTTGTTTTAACAAAATTTGTTTCTTGTCTAAATCATAAGACTTCAATTAAAGGAGTTCACAAGTTCGGGTGGAACCAAGTCCCAATGTGACTTTCCCTGAACTGACTTGGCAGACTGGGATATCACAACTTCTAGATGTTGATCCCAGATTGCCAAGATCACCTTTGGTTGATGTCTCTGACTGCAGTTGAGACCAAGTAGTAGAATTTTACTTGAAATTCTCCTTGACTCTTCAGCAAATCAAATTTTTGTTAACTCTATCTCATTTGGGTCACTTTTTCAATACTCATGCAAAATCATTCATTTAAGTCAATATTTATGGAGATTTAGATCTGGCTCCTTGTTTTCCAGATTTTCATTACACACTTATTAATATTCAAGGTCACCTGGTGTTTATCATTGTTAACACAAATTCATGTTGTATCTATCCATTATGAGGCAAATGCACTGTGTGATTCATCTTTGTAACTTTGATATTCAAATGAAAAGCTCAGTCACTATCACGAGTCTAGTGTGACATGACATTCATTAAGTATCCAATTGATATAATCCTGTTGATCTATATGTGCAGATGCCTCCCAGACAAGAGTTAACATATGGTAGATTACACAACGGAGTATGTGTTTTCAACAAATTCTGGGAAGATGCTGATGAGCAAGCTATTGACCTCATCTTGCAATCAACTTGGGCTACAGCAATGATCATCAACCCAACCATCTACAGGATCCATATTGAATCATTCTGGAATACAGCTCAATCTGTTGAACTTGATGATGGATCCAGTGTGATCAGGGCTAGTATTTTGAACACTGATGTGGAGATAACCGAGGAGAAAATCAGAACAACTCTGGGATTGCAGGATGCTGATTTGCCTAAATCCTTTCCCAGGGATGAATGGCAAACTACCATCATGAACATGGGTTATTCTGGCGTGTTACTCCCTAACGTTAGCAACAAAATAAAGAAGACTCTATTTCCAGCTAACTGGAGGTTCTTGATCAATTTCTTGCCGCTTTCTCTCATAGAAAGGCTGCTCCTGATGATTTCGTTGAAGAAACCACATGTGCTCTGCACGGGTTTATCTCAGGACAGGGTTTCAATCTATCCCATCAACTTCTGAGATGGATGATTGCTAACTTACACCCAACTGGAAGGGCAGTAAAGTTCTTTTTGTACCCGAGGTTCATACAGGCTATCTTAGATAGATATTATCCTAATTTGCCGAAGCAAGGTGATGTGTTCAGAACAAGCTCAATGAACTCTGGTTCTTACAGCAAATTTCAGCAAGGTAAGTACCAAGGTGCTCCTGTACCTTTCTTTCCTGAAATGATTGCTCATTTAGCACCCGCTGATGCCGAAGGAGATGTCCTCATGGGTGAACCTGCAGTTGAAGCTCAACCTGAACAAACTGATGTGGCTCAAGTCCACCATGCACTGGACCTGAATGCCCCAGTTATACCAGATACTGCTACTGCTACTAAGACCTTGGGAATCTCCAGGGTGACAATGTTGATGCATCTGAGCATGCTGAACAGCTTGGTTCAGTGAATGTGTTATCTTCTGATGCTGAGAAAGGTGATGACACCGATGATGAAGAATCTAGCTCCTCAAGCTCAGATGACACTCCTGACCAAGCTGAACAATTCATCCAAGGAAAAGACAGAGGACTGGAGAATCTTCCAGGGCCTCTATGACACAACCATCATCGTCGGATGACAGCTATAAACCTTCAGAGGATGATTTTGATGAAGATGAGACTTCAGTGTCTCTTGATCAAGCAGATCTCTCATATGATCTACAAGATGAACCTGAAAGCCCTCCAAAGTCTCCTCCTACTTTTCTATCTCATCAGATGACAAGAACTGCTAATGAAGGAAATCAATCCTCTGAATTAATTACTATTAGAGCTAAGAGAAGCAAGTACTGCACTGAAAAACTTCAAGTTAGAAGAAAGCCAGGCTCCTCTAATGAGTATGAAATTGTTGGTTCATCTGGAGCTCAACCTGAAACAACCTTAGCAACAACTTCTGTCTCTCCATCTCATATGATTCAAACTGAAAGGATTGATTTGGATCTGAGACCTCTAGAAGTTATTGCAGAAACTGCTGTTGCCACCGTTGAAACCACTGGTGCTGTCTCTTCAAGCCCGACAGCTTCCGAATCTGAAAGAGTGATGGAACTCCAAGCAGAAGTGTCAAATCTGCAGAGTCAGTATGACCATCTTAATTGTTCTCTGCAAGTGGCCAACCAGAAAATCTCTGAGCAGTCACATGTAATTGCTGAACAAGCTGCGGAGATCCAAAGGCTTAAGGAACTGCTGGCCAAATCAAATGAAGAAACCCAGCTCGGTGACAAACCAGACAGTGGTGATGCAGGTGATAAAGATACTGAGTTTCCAGAAGAACTGTAAGGATCAAAATAACCCGAACACGATATCACAACCTCTAGTGAATGTGCGGAATCCAAACACTAGAGTGATTCAAGAAGAAATGAGAACAATATTGAAAAGCAAGCACAATAAACGTAAAAAGCACAAACCGATTGAGAAGAAACACTTTACTATTGATCTTGCTTGCCACACACTTGTCGAAATTCTCAAAGAGAATTTCGAGATCACAAAATCGCCAAACACCTTTAGAATCACCAACCCTAATTACAAGATTAAACTATCTATATATAGGGGAAGATTAGCTTGGAAAACAAACTAATCTATCTTTGGTAACCCTAATTACCCACTAATTCCCGTTTTTGACCATATAGGCCCACTAAACTCCCTCTAAACATTGTTTAATTGAGCCCAAACACATCTAAATAGGCCCAATGACCCTATATACCCAAAACCCATCTAATTTTCACCTATTTTAACACATAGGCCTTCAAATTAATCCGCCAGGTGATGATTCAATACACAAGCCACAAATTATTCCCTTACAATCTTCCCCTTGGCTTGTGCTATTAAATGTCTTCTACTTTCAATCTTCATACTTGCAGTCTTCTCCTTGGCTTGAGCATGGGTTGATGAAGATTCTTTTCTTTAACAATCTTCAATGGGCAGCAACGGTCGAGTTCTGGGAGTTTTCTCTCAATCAGCATCAGCTTGGACTTCAAATGACAAAAAAGTAATGAGAGGAGGATTCTCAAGTACTTGCTCCTTCTTGAAACATGTCGAGTCCTTGCTGGATTATCAGTAACTGTCTTGACCAGAATGTAACTTCAGAGGTAAAAATGTTGAAAACCCCTGTCTTGACATTCTTGAATTTCTTTGAACTGACGGCATTTAGCTTCCCCTCAACATGTGAACAGTGTCTTTTGAGACTTTTGAAGCTTTACTTGAACAACCAACAAACTTCCCCTAAGCATAGGGTACGTCCTTTTTCCGGCTGGTTCTTCAACTTGATCAGTCAGCAGAGTTCTTGCTTTGGAAAACTGAGTCCTTGACCTTCTTGTCCATGAGTTGTCTTTTTCTGACTTAACCTGTCAAGCACAACATGGAACAAACACAAACACTAACCAGCATATGATACCCGGTCACTGGTTAGCAGGAGGACAACATTCTTAATCACAAACCCAAACATTGATTACGAGTTTCCTTTAAACACTTCCCCTGAACCCAATGACTCACTTCACATTTTCTCCCCCTGATATTCTGGAGGGGTGATACTTTCTTGCATGAAACCCATAAAACTTATTAAAATCTTTTAAATTAACCTGGCCATGGTTGAAAAAATAAACATTAAAAAAACTTAAGATAACATAAAAGAAAAAAAATAAAAACAAACATACCAAATTACTAAATGAGAAGGTTTCTATGGGATCAAACCGTATGAATATGACTGAGGAACCCTTTTCAGCTTCTGTTACTCGAACACGTCCAGGTGATTGCCAATATACTGATCCACTTTAAACTCTAACCCTTTTCTTAATCAGGCTGTTTGTCACTTTATTATCTTTTATTGGTGCATTAATTATGAACAGCAAGTGGGTTTCAACAAATCCTAAGTACATGTTATTACACACTATCAAGCACATAAATTCCCTGCCACATATTTTCACAACCTGAACCAGAAGTTTGAAAGTAAGCTCGATACTTGGTTGAGAAGAGAAAGAATAGATCAGATAGATTTTTTTTGGGTATAATATACAAAGTCAACTGAATTTTTGAAACAATTTTAATAATGCTCTCATCAGTGACAACGGCTGAGGGATTTGGACTCTTGAGGGTCTCTTTTGATGTGCTCTTTGGCATCTTTTGGGTGTATATTATTTTTTCTTTAATTTATTTTAGGTGATCTAGAAGCACGTATGTATGGACAACTCCAGGTCATTGCTCCCGCAAAGCAGAGGAGAGCCTTACATACACGCAAAGCATCCCCAGGTCATTGCTCACGCAAAGCAGAGGGGACACCGACTTTTTTGAGCTCAATTTCACACTCTTGGAGACAAGCGTGTGTATCGGGAACTTGAACATGCAGTCAAATAGAAATGCAATTAACCTAAGTGTTGTTACCCAACAAACTGCCATACGTTATCTTTAAGTGTGAAACGCATACCTTTTCAGATTTAAGAGCCGAGCCTACCAGCATATGACCATGGATCACGTCTTTCACATCTGCCTTACACGTGTCAGCCATCTCCAAAACGGAAGTTTATTTCACTTCCCTGCCTTCTCAAACAAACAAAAGATTAAAAATTAAAAAGCACAATTTTTTTTTAGGGGTCAACTATTTCATCTTTTCTATTCTTCCCCTTGCTTTTTGATTTTTTTTTCTAAATCAACACACGTTTTTTTTTTTTTTTTTTTTTTTTTAATGCACACACAGACACATCACTAAATATCAATTAAATCTGGCCAAGCTAACCTTCAAAGTTTATCTTTTGAGAATTTTTTTCAGATTTGGGTTTTGTTTCATGCACAACCATACTTCACATCAGATTTGCCAAGACACTAACAATTCAGACAGTGTTACTTTTTCAGCTGATCTTTTCAGATTTACCTCTCAAATAGAGACATACCCTCCATTGAAAACCTTCAGTCATGTAGTAGAGAGATGCCTCCTATCATGTGCCTGGAACAATCACTTTCATAAACAAATAAGTTAATGGAAGTCCTCCTTGACTGTTCCTGCACAAGGTGAGAGATCAATTAGCCATAAGTACCCAGGCCATTGTGGTTCTGGGTATACCTGAAGAGTCAGTGAAAGAAATTTCTTTTAAAAACATTCCCTTTGTAACATCAGGGATTGGGGGTGTGGCTGCCTTGGTTGGACTGAGAATGTCCTTTTTGTTGACATCTCTGGGTTTGTGATTTTCTTTCCCAAAAACCTGTGGTTTTCTCGGTGGATTCTTATTAGAATTTTGAACTCTTATTTCTTGAAATTGTTTGGAGTGTTTCTTGTACACTCCAGTAGGCTTGAAAGACAAGTTCACAACTTTTGAAACATTCCACATGTCATCCTTCCTCCAACCATTTGATTTAGCTGAACCAACTGGATTTGGATGGATAGGTGATTTTGAAACAGTTTTGAAAACAGATTTTAAAACTTTTTTTGGGGATTCAGCAGATTTTGGTCTCCAAGCTGTTTTCACAATTGATGGTTCATGTTTAGGTGACTTGGGCTTTGGGCTCCATTTGGGGACATTTGGCTGTGGTTTGCCCTGCTGCACCTTTTGGTTTGAATGTACAGTCTTTGCTGCTGCTCTAGCATGTATCTTTGCCTGTGAGGGTGGTGATGTGGACTTTTGCACCTTGGAATTTGAAGGGCCAAACTTGGGTTTTGGGCCAACATGTGTTTGGCCCAATGGGACAGTCTTTTGTTGGACCTTCTTTGGATAGTAAGGCTCATACGGGCGGTGCAGGCAGTTTCTTGCCATGTGTCCTGGTTGACCACACACATGGCATGACTGTTTCTTTGGATACACGGGAGCCTGTTGTTGGTTCCGCCCAGTGGATATCCAAGTTGGCTTTGAAGAATTTTTATGGATCCAAAGGGCTTTACCATGGGGCTTTGTGGTCAGAATATACTCACGTTGTATCGGTTGGAATTGGTCATATGCAGAATTGACTTCTGGGTACGGGACAAATTCCTGTGGTTTTGTGTCCCGTACTTTTTGCACATTTGGAGTGGGACAGTTCACACTCCCCTCAGATTTTTTCACATCACCTGTGGGTTTGGGAACATCATTCTGTGGTCCCTTACCCCTTCTTAAAATTCTAACAGTTCTTAGGGGTTTCACAGGTTTCAAATCACATTTACCGACGTTAAACACACCACAATCAGAAAGTTTAGCACAAACATTAGACTCAGAAGACTCAGAAGACTCAGAAGTTTTTGACTCAGACATGACACAAGTTTCAGGTTTCTCAAAATCAGAATTTTTAACAGAAAATTCAACTTCAGACTTCAAGGGACTTTTAGTGGACTCCTTGCAATTTACTACACCTGCTTCATGTTTACCTTTATCTGCACAAGAAGTAAAAGGGTTAGTCTGGTTGGAAATAGGAGCAGAAATTTTAATGGGACAAGCTGCCAATTTCTTTTCAATCTCAGCTTTAGCATCCAAGTTGGTCTTAGAACACTCATAATCTGAGATCATTTCATGCATCAGGGGCATCGGTACTGTATGGGTGGATTTTTCATCTTTTATTTCAGTACCGAGACCCAAACCAGAGTTGGCTTTTAGATGACGCATACGAGCGTCTGTGTTGTAGAAAAGTGAGCTAGCCTTCATCATTTCTGACACAATTTTATCGTTTCGCTCAACTTTGGTTTGTGATGTTTCTAATTGACCTTTAAGTTGTTCAAGTTCAGCTTTCAATGTGACAATTTCTTCATTAGCAACTCTTAGATATGTGGTTTTGTTACTCAAGTCCCTTTGAAGATTTTTTATGTCAATTTTAGCAGCTTCGAGTTTCTCACTTAAGTTTTTAATCCTACTTTTGTATTCTCTCAATTCTCTATCAATAAATTCACGATTTAATGTTTCATTGAAAAACTTAGTTTGCCATTCTTGAGACTCATTAAGTATAGTTTGACATTTAGGGTTAAGACATACCTCAGAGCTGCTGGCTGATACAGAATTACCTGGAAGAAAGGATGCCATGAATGTCTTTGATTGAACTTCTGGATCAAAAAGTGGGTTTTCGATCGGAAAAGGGTTGGATCGAAAAGTACTTTTCGATCGGACAGGGGGTCGGTCGAAAAGCACACTTCTCGATCGAAAAGTGTCAGCGGATCGAAAAGTCTCAGTGGGGACTTTCCGATCGAGAATAGAAGCTGATCGAAAAGTCACAGGGGGACTTTCCGATCAAAATGCTCTGATCGAAAAGTCACAAGGGGACTTTCTGATCGAAATGGGCTGATCGAAAAGTCACAAGGGGACTTTCTGATCGAAATGGGCTGATCGAAAAGTCACAAGGGGACTTTCCGATCGAAATGGGCTAATCGAAAAGTCACAAGGGGACTTTCCGATCGAAATGGGCTGATCGAAAAGTCACAAGAGGGACTTTTCGATCGACAGATGGCTGATCGAAAAGTCACAAGGGGACTTTCCGATCGAAATGGCGCGACAGAAAAGGGTTTTCGATCAGCCTGGCTGATCGAAAAGTCACAGGCTGGGTCGAAAAGTCACTAAATCTCAAGCAATTGGTCACGACCACTTCTGATTTTTTCGAAACCTGCAAAAAACAATTTTCCGAACCTTGCTACTGCGAAAAACACCACAAAACTCAAACGGTTAGTTGACAAAAACTTGAATCGGATATCGCGAGAGCCTCGAAACTTGCGTTTCTTGGCTCTGATACCAATTGTGAGGATCGAAATAACCCGAACACGATATCACAACCTCTAGTGAATGTTCGGAATCCAAACACTAGAGTGATTCAAGAAGAAATGAGAACAATATTGAAAAGCAATAACAATAAACGTAAAAAGCACAAACCGATTGAGAAGAAACACTTTACTATTGATCTTGCTTGCCACACACTTGTCGAAATTCTCAAAGAGAATTTCGAGATCACAAAATCGCCAAACACCTTTAGAATCACCAACCCTAATTACAAGATTAAACTATCTATATATAGGGGAAGATTAGCTTGGAAAACAAGCTAATCTATCTTTGGTAACCCTAATTACCCACTAATTCCCGTTTTTGACCATATAGGCCCACTAAACTCCCTCTAAACATTGTTTAATTGAGCCCAAACACATCTAAATAGGCCCAATGACCCTATATACCCAAAACCCATCTAATTTTCACCTATTTTAACACATAGGCCTTCAAGTTAATCCGCCAGGTGATGATTCAATACACAAGCCACAAATTATTCCCTTACAAGAACAGCAGTCAACTCATCAAGGAACTGATAGTGCTAACTTTCCATCTGGTAAAGAATCTAAAGGAGATCTTGACTCCTCAAGTTCCTTAAACGACAGTGACTTTGATGTTGATGATTCTGGAATTGAAGGAAATGAGCCTAGCATGACTGATGATGAAGAATCATTTGTGAATAGTCTACTTCATGATGAGCCAGTTGATGAAATCCTGGACTCACTCAAGATGCTGGCTCCATTTCCAGAGAACTTAAAGCTGCCAAGGTTTGCACCGGCACTCAAGGCCATTGAAGAATCATCCAGTTTGGAACCAGTAGAACCAGAGATAGATAACTCTCTTCAACTTGTAATCGTCCTTTCTGGTCAAGCTGCCACTATTCCATCATCTGCTATTGTTCCTGTAAATGAAGGTGTCCGTAGATTTCACGTCGACTCGACCTTCTTGGACTTCTCCATGGCAGACTTTCGTGAGTATTATGCTGAAAAGTTATACACAAGAAGAAATTCATGTGGGATACTCATTAAAACCATTGAAGATGATAGTGGAGCAACCTATGAAGAGCATCCTTACACGGTAGATTTCAGTGATGTGGAAGATATGAATGAGCTGGAACAAAGACTAAATGTTCTAGTTAATCAAGCTAACCCACTGAACTACATTGATTTGGATTTAATTGAAAGTGAAGATGAAGAAGAAGAACTTCCTACTCCTACTCCAATTCAAGTCAAAATGGAGGTAGATGATGGAGTGTTTGTGAATGTCTCTCTGCCAACTGGTGTACCAACTCATGAAACTCATGCTCTTGATTTTTCTCCACATGTTACTGGTTCTATTCCTGAAGATGCTGAAATTATCAATCTTGAAGAAGCTGCTACTCCAACCATTTCTCAATTAATCCTGATGTTTCTACCGATCAAGCTCCAAATGTTCAGATCCATTTAGCTTCTTTCCATCCTTCCTTCCTTCCTATTTTTCCTGATGAAAATGTGACTACGGTAACTCAGGAACCTTCTGTCTCTGAACAACCTGGTCCCTCAGCCACAGACAAAGGAAAAAGGATTCTTACACAAAAAGAATTCAAAGCCGAAGAGTTAAGAAAGGAAGCTGAAAGAGACCGATCACGTAGAGCTCTTATTGCAGAAACACTAGATGAAGAAAATAGATTGGTCAGAGAAAGAGAGCAAGCTTTGAAGAGGTATGAATCAGATCATCCTCCAGCTGTTGTTTATGGAAAGGGTTCAAATTTGTTACCTGAAAAATCTGCACCATCCAAGGACGATGAGCCAACCATCCGCATCGTCACTAATCTTGAAGGAACAGACGTTGATGTGGATGATGTGTCAGAAACTGCTCAGATGGTGAGGTCTCTTATGAAAGACAGAATTCCTCTGGAATATCTTCTTAGACTTACCGATCTTGAGCTGACTAAGTTGTATACTGATGAGGAAAGATTGAATTCAAATCTCCCTCGTGTTGATGAAGCTGAGAACACTCCTGAATCACTGGTTGATTCTCTGTCAGATCCATTTGCAGATTCTGACAAAACATTTGACTTTGCACCGATCCGAGATCGTCTTTCTGACTTTGTGCTTGATATGGGTAAATCATTTATTCCTGATGATCCTGCTGAAGATCTACCTGATCCAGACTCTGTTGAATACATCATTGCTACCACTAACAGAATGTCTTTTGAAGACCTCCGAAACTATCTCAGATTTAAAAATGTTGAGAGAAAGTCTTGGATTCGCAAGAGGACCAAAGGCCTCCGTGAGTTCGTGACTGAGTATAGGAAGACTGAGAGGTTAGCAAAGTTGGAGCAGATCAGACTGAAGGAACAGGAGAGAGCTGAAGCAATTAACAGGAACAAAAATCCTCCAATCTATGATGACTGGGTGAGAATGGCTCCGAATTCGAAGGCGATGCTGAGATTCACTGCCAAGAACTTAAGGAAGATGCCAGCCAACCCCAATGTTAATCATGGAATGAAGATTCTGGGTTGGAAATATGATGAAGCTTTCGATGCTTTTATTGTGAAGAGACGGAATGGATACGTTCAATTCTTTGCTGACTTCAAAGCTCTTACAAGCCTCTTCTCATGGGAATTGAAGCAGCTCAAATACCTGGACTTGGTGAACCATACAAAACACAGTAAAGGTATTAGAGCTGAACACCTGATCAAATCAGCCTATGATGACAAAAGGTTCAATCTGAATCCTGAAGAAGAAAGAAGAGCTCAGATAGCTGAAGAAAAGAAGCGACTCCGTGCACCACATAAAGGAATCTTCAAGAACATCGGTGATAAAATCAATGTCAAATGGATCCCAGGGAATCAGAAGAAATTCCCAATAATCAGCTGGTATTACAACGGGATGACACATGAGTTGGTGATCGAAAGGGAAGGTGCTGAGTCTATCAGATTATTTGCTGCCATTGAGTTAAGAATGTTGTCAAGATCATACATTAAGCTCATCTATTACCAGAAGATGCGGACCATCCCTACTCAGCTTAGACTATACGAATGCTACGATGCTAACTACTTCTTGATGTTTCTGAACTGGTGGTGCAATCAGCTTGCTGGTATTGGTAGGTTCAAGCTTGACGAAGAGATGTTGAGGACTGCAACCTGTTGGTTGATGGAAGAAAATGGTTCAAGTGTGGTTCTTGACAAGGCAAAGAGGTTAGTCGAGCTTAACAACTACAATGACCTGAAGAAACTGGTATGGCAAGACCTCTGGAGGCTGTATGATCTGGGAATTCATGTCCTTTCAGACAATCACAGAGAAGCTGCTAGAGAAAACTGGAGGTTCCTGCTCAAGTTAGTCGGCCAAGTTGGTTAAAGCTCAAGAAGTTTGCATTGCCAACATGGGTGGAAATTGTTAGAGCTTATTTATGTTGGCAACACAAACTATTTATCTTTTTGATGTTTATTTGTAATTTTACTTTGGTTTGTACTTAACTTTGATTATGTACTTTGTTATCTTTGATTATGTTTATATATGAAGTTTTTGTCTAAGTGTTAGCGTACTTGTATTTCTCCTTAGCGAACTTCTTGTATATTAAACTTAGCGGACTTCATTAACTCTTAGCGAACTTGTCGTTGAACTTAGCGTACTTGTTTGTTAATTGTCCTAGCGAACTTGTTTTGCTCCTAGCGAACTTGATTTGTTCCTAGCGAACTTAAACTGTTCCTAGCGTACTTAAGTTGTGCTTAGCGTACTTGTTAGCGGACTTGTTTGTGTCTAGCGAACTTGTTAGCGGACTTGTTAATGCTTAGCGAACTTCTTAGCGAACTTCACAAGTTCTAGCGAACTTGTTTAATTCTTAGCGTACTTCTTTATATGCTTAGCGTACTTATTATTCTGTTAGAATATTTTGCTGAATTCTAGGTAATGATTGGTTTGTGTCAAACATTCTATTTGTCCCAGGCTCTCTTGTAGTATAAATACTAAAGTGAAAACCCTAAAACGTGTTCCTCCTGGTTATTTTCTACAAGAGAGCCTTTGTGTGTGTGTTCTTGGTGTATTCAGTGCGTGTTTTTGAGTTTCAGAGATCTATGACGTGAAATCAACCAAGATTGATCATCACACTTGTTTTCCGCACCTGTGTGATGAATCGAATGAGAACATTGTGCTCAAATCAGGTCCTAACAATATTAATGGTGTTTTTAAGACGAATGAGTCAACTCCACCATCTCTAACAGCAGCAGGACCGAGTGGTAAGGATAAGCTCTGTATCACTGATGGACGAACCAGCAAGGCCCGTAAAGAACTGTTCCCTGCAGAAAGTGCAATCACCGTGACTGAAGGAGGCAGCAACAGCAGTCAAAAGGGGCTGGTGGTAGAAGAAGGTATCATATGTGTATCATTTGTTGTTTTGATGCGTGTTGTTAATTTGTGTGGCGGCTTTAATGGTGCTTTGGTGCTCCCTTTTTTCGTAGATTTCGCCGGGTCTGATCTGTGCCTCACCTCTGAAACTGAATCCGGAAGGGAACATCCAGTCGGCACTGCAGAACAGGAATACTCCAGCCCCAAACGAAAACCACTACTGGAGGAAGGTACAATGTGTATATTTCCGTTTTATGCTCCTATTCTCATCAATATAAAAATGTGTTTATATTTCCTTTGCTTTACATTTGATAGCAGTGGGCAAAAAAGACATCACAAAAAGGTTGAGGGTCAAGCGGGAGCCAAGGAAAGCGCAGTGAAACGCGGTCTAATGGTGAGCTATTGGGAAACCCTTTTTGGCAATTATCAACCTCTTAGGTGGGAAATGGTAACCCCAATAGCCCCTATTATGCATAGGTTAGGATAAGTAGGTGTGTTATATTAAAACCTTTAGCGGAACTTTCCCATGTGCTATACGGGAGTACCGAACGTTGGGCCTGTGTATGCCGCCTTTTGTTAACGTCGCAAACGTTTTGTATTTTGTTTGTATTTTGTTATATGCCTTTCTTTTCCGTTAACATTTATGTTTGTCACACCTTCTGTTTGGTTAGCTTTTATTTGCTTTGTGTATGTTTGATGCAAGTGTTTTCTCACACAGACCATTCAAATCCTTTACTTTTGCATCGGTTAGAACCGCAGCCCATAAAATACTTCATCACCGTCTAGCTAGCCGCAACGCGCTAATTGTACCACCAGTGAAAAACAAAAATGAAAATGATCGAGCAACACTTGACACACTTTTGAAAATGATAGTTGTGGAAATCAATTTTTCAATTTTTTAAAATATTAGAACGATGCATTTTAACTTAAATCACGCACAAGTATCTCACTGTTAGCAACCTTTCAATTACTAACAAGTCTTCTTGAAATACCTACAAACACTGGAAAATAATAAATTCCTAAAACCCCAACCCTCATCCACATTTGTGGTAGGTCGTCCAGTGTCTTCAACAAAATCAGTGTTGGCAGTAGAGACAATCTTCGGTCTCCATTCCATTTTTGGTTTTGTATTTTCCAATGAACCATTGTCAACAGATGACTGACAATCAGAACTACTACCCAAATGTTCAGAAACAGACTTCTTTTTCGAGAAAAAATTACCATTGGGCATTGGTTCATTAAAAATTATGCCTTCTGAATTAACAAATTTTGTATTTTTGGCATAAGATGATGAATTGTTAGCAGTCATAGGACAACTATTAGCGAAATGTCCTCGTTTACGATAAACATAACAAAATCTATTTTTCTTTGGCTTTGAAAAATTTTGAAAACGTTTTTCAAATGGAACATCATAAAAATATGAATCATCTCCATAACCAAAGAATTTATCATGACGATAAAGCCTGTTTGAATTAGCGCAATTAAATATACCTGGCTTGTTACCGCTATTTGAAAAATCATTTGAGTAAGGCTTCTTGGTAGTTAACTTTCGTTTATGGGTCTGATGTCGCTTGACTGGTACCTCATTGAGAATTAGCGAATCCGATGATGATGATTTATATGAACGACGTGAAAACCTTTTTCGAGTAGTACAATCACGAATCACATGTCCCTTCCTTTTGCAGTAAAAACAAGCTCTCCCATCAGCCGACTTAGGAGATGACATGGATTATGTTGACAATGTAGAATGTTGAGAAGAATCACTCTCTTGACGCTCTAACTTAGACTTCTTCTTTGGCAGAAACTCGACATTTGTTTTCTTTTGATAATCTTGTTCAGTACGATAATCTCCATTTCCAGCATTAACTTTCTCGTCTTGGACATCCTTGAAAATTTCATCCATTTTTTCTGACGAACTCTTGTTGGTTTTTAAATAATTCTCTCATAAAGTTTAAGCGATGTATCAAAAGATGAATTTTTTGTTGGAACCACCATTATTTGTTCAGACACTACATCATTCACTTTGTCATTCTCCTTCTCAACCTTGATTTCTTCAACAATTTCTTCTGTCTCAATCCTATCTTTGAAATCATTTCTAACATTCACATTCTCGTCTTTGCTTTCATATCATAGACCACCATTCTTTTTAGATTTTTCCGGTACAGACTTAGGTTTCTCATGACCTTGTGAAGCAAGTCGAGAAAACTCGTCCTTGATGACATTCAAATCATCGTTATTGGAAAGCAAAGATTCATCAATCACAATCTCTGAAAATTCGTCAACTTTCACTTTTTTTAGATTGCCATCAAAAACCTTTTCCTTATCATGCAATATGGAACTTGAGACAAATTTAGTTCTCTTGTTAGCATCAAAATTCTCTTCATTTTTCTTCTGCGACTTTGACTTTTTCTTATTCTCAGAAGAATTATCAGCAAACTTTGAATAACCATGAACTTCTTTTACTGTTTTCAAAGTATTGATAGAATTTTCAATAACCATAGGAGGTGGAACACCTTTCAGAATAACATCAACCAAAATCTGTTGAAAATTCTCCTTTTTTACACAAAAAATTTGTGAAAGACGATGAATTATTGAGATTATGCAACTGTCTATTGAAATCATGAACCTCAATCTTCATGTCTACAATTTTCTTTTGCGCTTCAGGCAACTCTTGTTGTGTTACAATCAGTTCTTCTGTTGTTCTATTCAGAGTAAACTTTTCTCTCCTTAACTGATCATGAGCATCATATGTTTCTTGTACAACATTTTCCATCTTTGTTTATAAATCTCAACATTCTGCTTCAAAAGGTTGTTTTCACGAAGCAATTCAGCTTTAGCATCTAACAGCTTCGTGTTGTCCTCTTGATGACATAATTCTTTAGTAGTAAGATCAGCAACTTCCTTTTCTAGACCATCAAGTTTGATCTTTGATTTTGCAAACAAATCATCAAAAACTGCCGCCATGTCATTTGCTTCTTCCTTCCATTTTCAACTTCCTTCATCAAATCATCATTTTCCTCAGTCAGCTTAGAAACTTTTTCAATTAACTCTGCATTCTCATGCTTAAGCTTCAATTCATTCTCAGCAGCTTCACATTTTAAAGACCCATCTTTTTGAACTTCTCCATAACAGATTCATTCAATTCAGCATATTTCTGAGCAAGAGCATCCCAAAACATTTTAGAATTCTTGCACGTTTTGAATTGAGACAGTAATTCTTTTGACAATGACATTGTGAGAATATCATAAGCTTTTAATTCTCTTTCATAACATTTCATTTCCTCAAATGAAAGATCTCTTTGAAATTTAGGAACATCATGCCAATCAGTCGGATATGAATACTTTTTATCAATCGCCTTCCAAAATTCTTCAAAGTTAACGTTGATAAAAACCTCAAAATCCTTTTTCCATTCTTGATAAGCTTCACATTTCAATAACTTGGGAACCACCGAACTCGCTTGAACTTTACTCATTGTGATTACACCAGAAAATATCAATCGTTGAATCTTGTACTGTGACAACCCACATTTTCAGGTCCTTTCCTGTCATTAACTGAATGTAAACTATATTAAATGTTGTGTGAACATTTAGGTGTTGACCGTATTGACTTTAGCAATTAGGGTTTTGTGGAACCATCACTAGACGAGCATGAACGTAAACTTGAATGTTAACATTCTATTGATTTCAATTTATAATTGTATGTGATATATTCATATATATTCACATGTTATATTATCATTCTATGTGAGTTTTAATTATAAAGGTTGATAGATTTATATCTATGATTTTATGTAAACCTAAAGTGCTATTTAAAAACTTTTTATTCATATTTTAAGGTGACTTTATACATATAGATTATAATTAAATAAATCATTATGGAATGTTATTTATGATTTTATTGGTTATCTAAGGATTATATTTTTATAAACGTCACGCGTTAAACTTGTGTTGATATATATCCGTTTAGTCTTTCATGTTAGCCTCGTTAACTCCGTTATGAGTTCGTTAACTACTTTTAAAAGCATTTTTTTTTTAAACTTGAGTTTTAATAGATTAAACATGGAGGGACCGGTTATGTGATTACCTAAACCTTGATTCTCATGAGGTAAATCATGAAGGACTAGTTATGTCAATAGACCATTCTTGATTTAATGATAATGAATAACCTGGAAACGCAAACTTTCGACGCCTCCTTTTGAATTCAATAACCGACTCCCTTCGATTTAATGGTGATTAATCACCAATTATGGTTGCCATCAATCTGTAGTTATCACCCTCACCACCACCATTTTAATCATTCACAATCATACCTCTCCCTCTCGTTTCCTCTCTAACCGGTGCAAAAACCCCCCACCGGAACCAAAGAACTTCCGGCCAACCACCACCCTTCGACCACCAGAAATCACATCATTGTAATCGTGAAGCCCCGACGAACAAGCATGAGTCATCAGAAGTTCAAATCCCGTCTATGCTCGGTGTTCGTGTTCGAGCTTCGGGTTTGTTTTCGGCATCTAAAACACATCGCAACTCATCTTTGATTCAAGGTAAGCAATCCTTGATGTTAGTCGCAGCGTTTTGTGCATTTTATTCATGTTTCACGTTTCTCCGGTGACCGGAATAAAACTCCGATCACCGGAGTTTTAAGGAAGATGAAGAAGGCATCGCGACCGGATTTGATAAAAACATTAACATCTGATTTTAAACCAACAGTAGGCGCTAGCCCAGTGGTCAGGGTGCGCGTATCCCATCTTGAGGTCGCGGGTTCGAGGCTTATTGCCCCTGTTTCCTTCGTTTTTTTATTCCCTTTATTCGCTGACTTGGTTGGATGGGGTTAAAACTTTTGCAAACCAGTTTTAAACCAAAACGGGCCGCTGCCCTGGTGGTAAGAGGGCTCGGTTTAGAGCCAGAGGTCACGGGTTTGAACCCGGTGGCCTCCAGTTTTGCTACTTTAATTTATTTGAGTGTTTTTGAACCTTATTCTTGACTCAAAACCAATTACCCATCATTCTTGACATGGTTTTGGACTTGTAGGATTTTCATAAACGATGTTAATCTTACTCTTTATCACATTGGTTTATGTAAACTGATTATTTTCATAGAAAATATCTGGTTATTGGTTATTTGACAAGGTTTTATAAAAAGATTACGCATTTGGAAAAAAATATATATAAATACGTATTTGGGAAATATAAAACTAATGTATTGGTAATCCTTATACTTTATAAAAACATACATATACGAATAATACACTTTGTCGTATTTTGCGATATGAACATTATAAACATTAGATATATATATGTATATAAGCATGTAAATATGTAAAAGTATATTTTGAGTATTCGATTATTGATATAATTATATATTTTGTCGTGTACATATATTTGCATATATATACACATTTTATTATTCGATTTCACGGACATATGCTTTTATTTAATAATATACTTTTCGTCAACTTTCATAATCGTCATGATTTTGGCCACGTGCTATCCTCGACTCGCTTTGGACTTCTTACCTACGACATGCCATAGTTGACATCGTCTATCTTTCATCGGTTGTCTAAAATTAGTCGTTTTCAATTAAACACACACTTATGTATATATGCTCGTTAGGTGTTTGGTTGTGTACACAAGACCTGCTATTTGCTACTGGCTGTTGTTATTCTTTATCTGGAATTGTTGTGCACCCGAAGGTGAGTTTCACGGCCCCTTTTTACCTATTTAAATCCTGTTGGGGGAGATTAACATGCATGCAAACATTTGAACTGTTAGATAATTATATCACCTGAATGAGAGTGGCACACTTATGATAAAGTCCTCACTTTTAGAGTTACTGTCAATGTGACATCAACGGGAACTTATTTAGTAGATCTACTGGGCCTGACAAGCCCCACCCGGGTCATTCGCGCTGACTCGATTGGATATCGAACGGGTGTTATATACTTCTTAGTCTTAACGAGGCACAATTGAACTGTCGAGCTTCAGTAACTGGATAGCTAATTGATCTAGTCAAACGTGCACTGATTTCTTGAAAATAGCCTAGCTAACTATTGATATATTATCTGGATTTTATTAACTGAACTTGAGCATGAACTTGAACTGTGGTTGAACAGTCAACCTTGAACTTAAACCTGAACTGTCGAGGAACAGTTGATTTACACTGAACTAGGACTGTTGTTGAACAGTCGATTTACATTAACTGGAATTGTATTGAACTAATAAACCTGTGAGCTCACCAACCTTTGTGTTGACCCTTTTTAGCATGTTATTTCTCAGGTTGCAGGCGTTCGAGTATCACGAGTACACATGCATGAGTATTTGAAAACCCTTTTAATGTCTTTGAACAAGCCACGTCACCTTGGGTGACAAAGATTTTACATAAGTACTTTTATTGTATTTACGCTTCCGCATTTGTAAAACTCTGATTTTATATTATAATGAAACATGTAACGTTTTTATTAATTATTGGTCGTTTGGTGTAACTAATGGACGACGATCCTAGTTTGTCACGCTCCCTGTGGCGCGTTATCGCGCGTGGGATTTTTGGGGGTGTGACATGTACTTTGTGAGAATCATGAAATCTAAATCCCAAAGCCAAGTCCTAAAAAAAATATGTTTGTATATTTCTTAAATATTAGTTTTAAGAAAAACAAATGTTGAAAGACAAAATGTTTAACCGAAACAACGGAAAAATTGCAAGGTAAAAATAAAAACAAAAACGGACGAGTTTATGTTTTTTTTTTAAACCGATTCGACAAACACAAAATAGTTTTGCGTTATAGAATCAATTCAACAAACACAAAACTTTTTAAAGAATTTTTTTAAAAAAAAAACTTTAGTTGTTTTAGAAAAATTTTATGTAATATAAAAATTTATTTAAAAGAAAATCTTGTTTTTTTTTTAATTATTAGAAAACTTTATGAGTTTTTTTTTTTTAAGAAAACTAGATAGTTATTTCTGAAAGTAATGAAACTCTAGGGACTGAAAGTGAAAGTTTGAGATAAAGACAAAATAGTCGTGAGAATTGCCTCCACCCTTTTTTCGTTTTCTTTTCCGGCGAATAACAAGAAAATTCCAGCCAAAAAATCGTTTTTCCGGCGAGGAAAAACCCAATATCACCACAAACTTCAAACACCCGTAACTTGATCAATTCTTGACGAAAAATTGATCTGTAAGTTGCTACAAATTCGTGAGATCGCGAGGATTGAAACTAGCACCATTGTTGCTATGTTTCAAGTTGGTTTAGACCACGAACAAACAACTCCGGCGAAGTCATGTTTTTTACAAAATAGAAATCGATTCCAACATTGATGAAATCCAATTCCACTTTTGTAATAGCTTCGTATGATCGAACGAAACTTCTAGGTACCAAAATTACGCAAAATGATCGAGTATTTCGAAAATCACCATTGAAGAACCATGAAGAACATATCAACGTCTTGTATAATTGCGAATTGATCAAATCTCCACCAAATTCGAATCTGTAACTTGCATTAGCTTCTTTTGATCATAACAAAACTTGTTAGGTCAATAAAAATCATAAACACACTCGAATTCACATCCAATTTTTGAATCAAAGTTCACTGTTTGACTTCTAAATAGTCAATCTCGAAGGATTTTTCCAGATTTATGCTTGAATTCGATAAAAAATGGTGTAGAATCACAACCTTGTTGCTCTGATACCAATTGTAAAACCGATTTGTCCTGATCTAGTGATTTTGTACACTAAAATTAGACCGAAAGTTAACCCGAACTCAAGAACACGAAAATGTAAATTAAACTCTGTTTATAGCTCCAATCGGATCGATGTTTACATGAATCAACTGACTAATAGACACTAAACATGATCCTAACAATGAATCTCTCTGAAAATCAAGATAAAAAATTCCTCACCACAGATTTGAACTTCAAAGAAACGATTATTGTGAAGGGTTTTCTTTCATCCGAACCAAAAACGGATATATATATATATATATATATATATATATATATATATATATATATATATATATACTTATATATCGGTGAAGGATCATGCGAAAACACATTTATTTTGTGAAAATGCGAAAACCATCTTAAAACCTACATAACTTTTTCATACATTAATATTTTTTAAAAAAATTTGCACCAAAAGTCTTATAATTATGTTATCTTTAATTCTATAAAAACTAAAAAAAATTAACGGTTTGTTTTCTTATTTCGGTGGTGCACATGTGCCTCACAAAAAAAACTCATACTTTTAGTATGAGTTAATATTTTTTTCCAAGTCGCACCATATGTCATATTTTTCCATCATTTTTTTTTTGCGTTTTTACTGAATGATGCACATGTGCATCACACCAAAAAAACCTCATACATTTGGTATACATTACTAGGTTTAAAAAGAAATTGCACCATAAATCTTATAGTTGTCTTATCTTTAGATATAAAGGAAAAATAACATTTTATAACTTTTTAATTATATGTTGCGCATGTGCACTATGTTTCATTATCATTAGTAGCATAAATGTTTTAGTGTTTTTAATATATTTTTAACATATGGAGTGTTTTTTCACATGATAATTCATTTTTTTTCCAAAGATAGCGTAATTATAAGACTTTTGGCGCGAAGAAGTTATGTAGGTTTTAATATTGGTTTTCGCGAATTTCGCAATATAAGGTGTTTTCGCAGGATCCTTACACTATATATATATATATATATATATATATATATATGGATCTCAGTTCGGCGAACTTTGGATCCAGTTCGGATCCTACTTCGCTTCTGTTCAGTTGCAGTTCGGAGCATTCTCACATCTTCAGTTCGTTGATTTGCTATCTCCCATATCTCATATATATGAGATATTATAAAACACAAGCATGACCCTCAACTATAATTGAAACACACTTTCTACCCTCACACTTGATTTAACTATTCTAACTAAAACAACTAACAATACTAACGAGACTAACTGATACACACACGACACGCATATTTTGCACCAACAAACTGCCCCTTGACGCGTGCTGTATTAGATCTTCCAACTCTTTGAATCTGTTGTTAGTTGATGTAGGGTAGGCATGGCAAGAACACGACTGAATCCACTAAACCATTTCTGAAAGTAATAAACTCTAGCTTTACAACCATGCATGAAATCCATTCTTAAATTCTGCATATGGGAGACTTTGATCTTTTCAACTTGCAAGCTTCAGAAGACAGAAGTGCGGTTTTTTCTTTTTCAAGCCAACATAAGTTAATCTTGAGCAAAAATCTCCTTTGGAGAACCAAGATGTATGTTTTAAATTGTTTTGCATCACATGTCGATCGATCGAAAACAAACAAGAAACAAAATCTTTTTGACTTTTCGAAATTTAGAATCAAAACACAAATAAAAACTTTTTGTATTTTTGCAACTTTATGCTAAAACACACTAAAAATCTTTTTGATATTTTATGAAATGAATTGTAAATGCAATACAAAATCAGACACTATTTTTGTGTTTTATGAGAAAGATCACAACATGAGATCAGATCAGCATCATGCACCTAGCACACTTCAATTTCAATCTTAATCAGCATGCGAGCTATATTGATTGCAGATACAACATTTTCATGTTTATTTCAACTCAGACAAATCAATTTCTATGATTTTCTAATATGATTTAGGTATTAATTTTTCAAGAAAAGATAACATGGCACCCACACTATCAGGAATAGTGGCAACATCATTTATGGTATTTTTGCATTTTCTTTTATTCAAGCCAAGTCACATACAACAGAACTTTCATGCAAATATAATGAACTTGCTTAGCAGAATTTCAGCACAGAGATATATCGTCCAAAGTGTTTCTTGCAAAAAGAAAGCAGAACGCTAGATCTTCAACTCTAAGGTCGATCATTCGATACGCTGATAGAGTTTCGGATTTAGAAAAATAAATTAAAGAAAATAAAACAAGTTGAAGTTGTATAATCCAAAAACAATCAGGTCGATACTTCCGTATACGCAGAGAAAGTCGATGGATTATACGAAACACCAATGAAAATAAAGTAGAACCTTAATTTCCCATTTTTCTTTTTTCTTTATCATAACTCATTTTTATTCAAAACAAACATAGAGTATTATCCATTATAACATTTTATAATATACTTAAAAGTATCAAACCTTAATTCAACTCCATTTACCCAATTTTGGCAGAACAACGTTACGAAAACCCTAATTTTGACCCGTTTACAAAACCATTATCAAACCTTTTCCAAATCTGAAATAAACTCAGGGCTTTCTTAAAATACATCATTTTTAGGATTACCTACAAAATTCAGACCCTAATTCCTACCCGATCACCCAATTTTAGCAAAACAAGCTCAAGAACCCTAATTTTTACACTTTTTTAGAAACCCTACATGGAAATCGAATTAACAATAACTGAAAGAGGTTATTTTTGATCATACCAAATAATGGGTGAATGCACAATTTCAGCTTCTGGATCGTCGCCATTTGATCGAATTTCTCCGACGAAGTTGCTGGTTCAGAAAGTGGGTTTTTGGGTTGTGTTTGATTGAATTGGCAAGGAAATCTGTCGAACTGAGGCTGCTATTTATACTCAAAGAGTGTGCCTATGACCCTTACACGTGCCTGAGTGACTAATTTCTCCAAATTGATGCGTAGAAGGCCGAATCACGAGCTGCAAGTCGAACAACGTGGCCAAAAACGGACCTGGTTCAAAATCTGCTGTTGATGCCCTCTTCGCGGGTTGCGAGAAGTCGACGGGCAGTGGCTCGCGGTCCGCGAGCCACGATTTTCTGGATAGTTTTCACATTTTAACACTTTAGCCCTTTAAACTTTATTAAATGCACTTTTACCCCTAGATTTCTACCATCATATCATTTTATGCTCTAAAACTTTATAGGACATATATTTTCAAGGTTTCTAAGGTTCAGTACATGTTCGATAATATATATACACACGTATATATTTATTTATAATATCCTACATTTTAGCCCCTCTAATTTTTATACATTTATCATTTCATGTTCCGAATTACTTTAGGATATATTTCTAATACTTTCTAAGCCTCGGGATGCGTATAATAAATATAAACAAGTATAATACTTGCATAGATTGCGTATTATTTTTTACTAACAACCCGTTTGACGTTCAAACACGTTTTATCTATTTTTCACACTTTTAACTATTGAAACACGTATTTTCACATATATATTCCTCAAGTGATTGTTTCACATGCATTTATGCTATTTAAATATATATATATATTTATATATATATATATATATATAAATATAAATATATATTCACACGTATTTAACACAACGTAATTGTCACACCCCCAATTTCCACTAACGGAGTATAACCGTGTGGGGTGTGATCCAGACCAGGATCCAAGTCTTTAGTTACAACCAAGCCATAGTTAAAGGGGTAAACACTCATGTATTACATTAAATAAATCAGAGTTTACATTTCACAAAAATCAGCGGAAACATTAAAAGTTTACAAGGTTGTTGTTTAGTAAAAGTGATTACTAAAGTATCTGAAATACGACTTTCAAAAGGGTTTTACAAAGAACAAGTACTGCCAACGCCCGTGCCATCCATGATCCTCCAAGCCACCTGAAAAGCGTTCAACAATCAAGTGTCAGCCAAGGCTGGTGAGTTCACTAAAGTGGTCTACACGTCACATGTAGACCTAATGTATATGAATAAAGAAAGGTAAAACACAATCAATAATCATAAGACCGGTAAAATTCCATATCGAAGGTAGCTAGCCTATAGTTATGCACACCTGAATTGTTCGTAACCGAAGCTGACAATGTTTTGATAGGTAATACCTATGAACCTTGCCTTCCCGTGTCTTTACGGATCATGGTGGGTAGGCTAACATTGGTCTCAGTCCGACCACCAGTCGGGAGGGTGCATCACGTGCACCGCTGAGCGGGGGTGTCAATCCCCAGTAGTACTACTCAATATTACCTCGCTATTGTATATTAACGGCCCGAAAGTAAGGACTTTTTTATAAATAAAGTTCAATTCAGTGAAACATATGATATTATGTCGGAAATTTACCCAGTAAGAAATACCTTACCGTTTGGGTCACCATCCTTACCGGATGCAACCACCTGTGCGTTATCTTCCCTGAACGGACATAACAATAATATAAATAAACTCACCTTAGGGTGCACTGGTACCTAGCACTTGATTCAACAGATTGGTCAAAGTAAACCTATTCGGATAAATGGCCTAATCGAATTAGAAGGTGTCGCTAGGATGAAAATTAGCACATAAGCACCTAAACATGTTTCATGCAATCATACAAGTCACTCAATGCACATACAAGTCCCAGATTGAGAGAAAATCAAGAAATTGCAATTTTTGTCAAAGTTGACCCAGAAAGTCAAACTTCAAGCACTTAACTAGTGGCATAGCTAAAATCCACAATACTTGGAATTAACTCTTTAAATTTTACAGGAATATACTACATATCAATTAGGATTTGTTGCAAAAAGAATCAAGTAAAAAGGTTAAGGTATGAGAAGTTATGCACGTCGGAAGTTGACACTTTTGGCATTTAGCAAACAAGTCAAGGTAAAATGAAAACTTGCATAACTCACTCAAAGTTTTGAATTTATGAACCAACTTCTCCAGATCTTACTTTTAACATATAAACATCATTTACAAATAGAAAACTCGTAAATAAAACAAGATTAGCATGCTCAACCAATTTGAAAAGTCTACTTTTCACAGAAAATGATAGCTTTGAGTACCTGACTTGCAGCTGTGTTTTGACTGACCAAACGGAGGTTTTAGAAAGTGTGCGAGTAGCCGTTGTAAAGCTAAGACATCCTACTTTACTAGGGTAAAAGAATCAACTGATTTCGATAAAAATTGAGTGAGTTATGACCTCTGCAAGTCGGCCTAAAAATCTGGACGAATCTGTCCATACTTTATAGTTTGCAAAAATTTCGGTTTTCAAACTTTGAGCAACAATTTGGTCATCCAACACCTACCAACACAATTATAACCATTTCAACATGTAATTTCTGTAGTGAACAAGGTCATACCAAGAACATAGCAAAATTTGAACATAAGGCTAGCATTATAAGCACATACACCTAGTTTTCATGCCTGTCTACATAACAACTTCAAAAACACTCACATAGCAGAAATTTAACCCAAATTCCAGCCCTAAATCCGAACTCAAATCTGTCCCCAATTAGACATATAGCATATCTCAACTTATCACATGAATTTGGAGCATAATAGCTCACCATTTAGCATTCAAACACTAAAGAACGCACATGCAACTACCAATTTCGGATTTCAAAAGTTAGGGCTTACAAGTTTGAGGTAGAAATCGTAGGTAGGAAGAGAGGGGAGGAAGAAGAAGCTTGCTTGAGTGTTTTTGTAGCTTGATTTAGCTTCCCAACTCCGGATCTTGCTCCAAGATGTTTGATTTCGCGAATTTTTGCAAGTGTGTATGTGGGTGTGTGCGTGAATCGTGAAGAGGGAGAGAGAGAGTGAAGATGAACGTGAAATGGGGGTGGAGGTTGAGTCTTTGTGCAAATTTTCATTAAGTGTAAATTACCATTTAAGCCCCTCAAGTTTCATTTTAAGCATATAAGGCATAAAAACTCATTTAAGTGGGTTTTTAACTAAAAGTTGTAGAGTAAAAATACTAAAAATGTTTCTAAGTGTTTTTAAATCATTTAGCATGTACGATTTAGTCGGGTTACATAAATTTAATCATTTACACATAAAAATTTCGATTTACGCGCGAAGTCCGGTTTCGCATAAAAATGCAAATTTTTGCAAATGACACTTAAGGCCGCGAAATAAATTCACGAAACAAGTTACTAAAATTAATTAGCAAGTAAACATAAATAAATATAAAATCATTCAAATAACGGGTCACGGGTTTACTAACGGCACTAACGGAACTAATGGAAAAAGTTGACGGAAATCTGACGGTTGTCACAGCATCCCAAAGTTAAAAGAATTTTCGTCCCGAAAATTGTCGTAGTGCTAAAGGTGCGTTGGTGAATCGATTAGGATTAAGTAGAATGGAAAACAAGAAAATTTTTGGTTGTCACATCATTGCTAATCGTTTCATGGATCGTTACCAGAGAATTCGAAGGGAGTGATGGACGGTACACAATTAAAAGCATCGAATGAACATTTCACATGAGCGTATAAAGAATGATTTCCTACAAGAAACGTTTCCACGAGTGAGTTGAATCGCATCGCATGGTTAGTTTTAGCAAATGTGACGGCGACGCCACATCCGAGATTGAAATGTTTAATATGACGAAGTGACCATATGTCCGAGTAGTCTTCAGCTGTAGTATCCAATAAGATAACAGAAGGTATTGTGTCAAATGACACGGTAGAGGCAAGAAGTGTTGATAAAAAGGTTCGAACGTTAACGTACCTAGAGAGTGGGTATGCATCCCAGAATTTGGTTAAGATCGGGTGGTTCTTACAGTTTGCAGAAAAGGCATAGGCAGACGACGCTGCAAAGTATCGTAGTATCAATAGCATAGCGGGTAAGCGTAGAAATCTCATAAAGAAGTGCTCTACTTCTCCAAGCCGATGACAATTTAGGCGTACGTGAGATCAACAAGTTGTGGGATGTCAGAAATGTAATAACTAGGGGACCAATTTGAAATATTTCACTAATTTCCATGGTGAACCAGGATGAGTATGGATCTGGGACGAGTAAGCGTTGATAAGGGTCCTGGGAAAGTCACGGGGTTGCTCCAAGAACATGTGATTTGTCTTTTATAATATAAAACTTTAGTTGTTAAAACGTTGTTGTTCATTTAGGTCGTAATCTATATTTGTCCCTTAGTAGGAAATCTATATCAGGATGTTTCCTCTCAATCTAGAGGGTTGGAAAACAATAAGTTTTATTTGATTAAACTGTGCACATCCCTTTTAGCGAAAAATATGTATGAGGGTCATGCGAAAATTCAACGGGAGTAACATAAATTTTTCTTTATTGCGGGAACTGTCCCATTAAATGGTTTTTGTCTGATGATTTCAAGGTAAATCTGTGGTTCAGCACTGATCCCACCTTCGACATGCCGACAGTGCTTATGTATAGGGTGTACCGCAGCTAACCCACCACACTACCAGTACGTTGAGGGTGCACCAGTTTCCT